>JAWNLT010000852.1:0-19635 GCA_035042145.1 Drosophila kokeensis | reverse complement strand
AGAGGACGAAAGAGAGCGAATACGCTGCAACTGCAATCAGGGCCGGACTTCGGTCTGATGTGCAGTTTCTGCATTGCTTGGACTCCTGTTGCCGCATAAAAACGTTTTATTTGCCCAATCAGCTCCACAGTCCCCGGAGGCTTACTTGGGACGAAGAGAGATATGGAGGGAGAGGGCGCGTGGGTTGCAATAAATTTAAATGAAATCAGAGCGCATATAAAGCTGCAACATAATGCATGATTATAAAACATTATCACAGACAATAATAATAATAATAACTGTAATATTTCGCAACATTTCAACCGAAACGGCGACAAATTGAAAATTTATTTTATTTAAATAAGGCTGAATGCTTTTTAGTGACTAAAATAAACACAAATATTCCACTTCTCGACGAGCCGCGCAAATACTAAATAAATATAATAAAGTATTAATAAATAAATAAATAAATAATAAATAAATAAAATAAATACATCCAAAATAATAAAATAATAACTTGTTCTTGGACTCCGATGTGGCCTCGTGGCCCCTGTATCGATCGTAGCCTTGTACTGGCATTTGCCTACCTCTATGACCGATGTTAGCTGCGCTCCCTCGTCCTGCAGGCTGCCAATTAGCGTCTTGGGGCTGCCCTTGTTCGGCTCCCGCCCGCCCCTCGGTGGCAGATGCCGGTGATTTTTTCCCGACGGACAACATACTGGCGTACGAACTCCGATACGTCAACATAGCCAACAATAATCCAGCATAGGATTTGTGCACTCTATCGCACGGTGTCCCTCCTGGCCGCAACATCTGCAGGCCATCGCTGTATTATTTAAATGTGTTTGTAAATTGTCGCGTCTCGTCCTCGGGGCTGGCCTGGGTCTCGCGTCGACTTCGGTTCTCTGGGTCCGTCTACTGTCCACTATCCGCATAAGCCGTGGGCCGTCTTGCCTTGGCGCTGGCTCTATTTGGCGGTAGTGACGCATCTGTGGTGACTACATATGTCGTCGTGGTGGCTCCCTGTGTCTCTGTTGAGGTTGTACTTGCCTTCGCTGTGGAGTGTTGTAACTCGAGTGCTCCACACGTCTCCGTTGCGGCTCTACTCGCATTCGCCGTGGAGTGTTATAACTCGGCTGCTCCGTGTGGCTCTGCTGTCTCGGCTTTTCCCTATCTGCCTCGAGCACCTCAAACACGTCGGCCAAATACATAAAATCCATTAAGTCGCTGAATTGATCTGGTTTGGCGTATGCTCGCAGGTCTGGGAGGCTGGTGCTATAGATTTTGTGCAGTTGTTTGTCCGCCGAATACTGCAGTGGTCGCATAAGCGTCTGCATCTCCACCATGTACACTTTAAATGGCTCGTTCATAGGCTCTGTGGTTAACTTCGTCCTTTAAGTTTTCAAAGTAATCTCTCGTCAGAAAGTACCGTTGAAAGCTCTGTATGAATGTTTCCCAACTCACCCAGTTCTGGTTATTGGCTACATACCATTTCAGAGCCATTCCGTGAAGTAGTTCAGGCATGGCCCTGGGAACCAGATCCAGGTTGAGCCCATAGGTATCTGCTCCAATAATTCTAACGGCTCTGTTGTGCCGTCGAAGCGAAAATTGCATTTACGGACTTGCTTCGCTGCCCTCAGGTATTCCTGGGACATAGTCGTCGCCGTGTGCTCGCGTATTGATACTCTCTTTGATGGCAGTGGTGCGAATATTTCCCATTCTGTGTGGTTGGTGTCTCGTGAGCGCGCTGCTTTGCTGGTTGTAGGTATGCTCAAATGGGCGAAATCAACGTTCGTCGCCTTTTTTGCATCCGTAACTTGTACTGTTTCCCTCGCCGGTGACGCTCTGCCATGAATCGCCGCAAATTCCACAATCCGCGTGCTTGTATGGCTGTTTGGATTCGTGAGTATCCACCCACTCTCCGAATTGTAGATGCATCGCATCCAGTGTTCCGCTGCGCTTTACTTAGAATTCTTCTCCGTACTTTTCCTCTTTTTTGAGATTGTATACCCACGCACGAACCATTTTTGTTCTTTTAATATACATATATGATGTGTGCTAATTATCGCAACCACCAAAGTTGGGCGCTAGTTGTAACGAACCTATTTCTGAATACAGACTCGGTCCCACTCGGTGTCGTTGGGATTTGTGCGGATTTCGCCTTTGGCTACGACTCAAGCGTGGCGCGGATTTACCCTTCTCACTAACTTCAGGCCCTCAATGTCTTGCGTTGTCGTTAGGCCTGGCAGCGTCGAATCCTTCGATGCTCCTTGCTGGTGTATCGTCCTGTTTGATACACCTTCACTTGTGTTGTTCACTTGTTTTATTTTTCTGCCGCACTCGCGTAGGATTTGTTCATAGCTTCCGCTTATGAATTCTGATTTTCGGACTGCTTCGACAGAGTTTCCCCTTCTCGTATGGGTTCTGACTTTTGACTCTTTGACAGAGTTTCCCCTTCCCGTGTGGGTTCTGACTGCCTACTCCGCGTGCTGCGTGCTGGCCCTTTTATAGGCCTGCGTCGCAGCTTTTGTTGAGACTGTACCAAAGGTCAAGTGATAGTCTCGGTGGCGTGATCTTTGGGTAATTTTCCACCGTTTCTCTTATTGGAAGATATTTTCTTTTCTATTTTCTTAGACTTTAGCACAAAACGAAATTTTTTTATTTTTGCTTTTACACTTTGATAGTACGATACGAAAAAGTTGATATTCAGGTGGAAGGTGTCCTAAAATTTCTAACCAATGACAAAGAAGGTGATAAAAGAGAACCACAAATACTATTCCACTGATCATAAATGAATGCCGTCTTCGCTCGACTGTCTCTCTTCATCGGTATCGGACCTTGGGGTCCAAACTCGTGATGAATCGCGCCTCTCTCCGTTCGAGTTTGATGTTCACCTCTACTTGTTCTTGGACTCCGCTGTTTCGGCCATCTGTCATGCAGACTCGCAGTTCGGTTGCGCATCGTCGGTCTACGTTGAACACTCCACGAGCTAGCTCCTCGTTAATGAAACGACTCGTGGCCCCTGTATGGGTTGTAGCCTTGTATTGACAGTTGCCGATCTCTACGACCGCTGTCAGCTGCGCTCCTTCGTTCTACAGGCTGCTGATTAGCGTCTTGGGGCTGTTCTGTTCCGGCTCCCGCTCGCCCATCGGTGGACGCCTTTGACCTTTTCCCGACGGACCACATACTGACTTACGAACTCCAATATATAATATCCAACAATACTCCAGCATAGGGTTCGTACACTCTACCGCGAAGTGTTCCTCCTGGTCGCAGAATCTGCAGGTCATCGCTGGATTATGTATATGCATTTGAATATTGTCGCGTCTTGTCCTCGGGGCTGGTCTGGGTCTCGTGTCGGCTTCTGTTCTCTCGTGGTATGCTTGGCTGTGTGTAACTCAACTATCCGCTATTGCCATAAACCATGGGCTGTTTTGCCTTGGCGCTGGCTCTATATAGTGACGCATCTGTGGTGGCTCAGTTGAGGCTTTGTTTGTCTTCGCCATGGAGTGTTGTAACTCGGCTACTCCATGCGACTCTGCTGTCTCAACTTTTCTTTATCGTCCTAGAGCACCTCAAACGCTTCGGCCAAAAGCATCAATTCTGCCAATTCGGCCTGGCGTCCTCTTTGGTACACACGTTCGCACTTATGATGTTCTCTGTCTTATATTTGTATCGCGTTTATTTTATTTCGTGGCTCCCGCGTAGACTTGCTGTGCTGCGACGCTCTTTATATAGGCCGCGTCGCAGCAGAAGATCACGTGATCTTCTCGGTATCCTTCTGCTGGCGCCAGCCCATGTCTCCCGTTAGTGTGAGTATGGATGGCGATATTGTATTCGCCATGCTCCTCACACTATAATGGCACACGTCCTGATGGACATGTGTGTCAGTCACGCACATATGGCTGACAGCCTGCGTACGGAAGAGAGAAGGCGAAAGAGAGCGAATTCGCCGCAACTGCAATCAGGGCCGGTCTTCGGTCTAATGTGCAGTTACTGTGAGGGGCGCATATAGCACACATAAATGTATAAACCTATATATTTATTTATTTGCCATCGCTGTATGGCTCCTCACAAGTTGATGATGATGTCGTTGATGTTACTGAAATCGAGATGATCGACCTCACCGCGGAGGACGATGATATGGGATATTTTCCATATTTTATAATCAATGATATAGTTAAAAACCCTTTATTTAAAAGCGTAATAAAAAAATAATACATATTAAAATCTAAAATCATTTGTTTTTCAAAATATCAGTTATAAACCGAACAACGCCTTTGCAGTTGGTGAGTGGCTTTCACTCGGTTTTTTTTCTTTCTGTTTATCTTGTTTCAGGGTTTTCAGATTGATTATATTAAACAGGAGGAAATCGATGTGTTTGTTAACACTTTCTACTTTTATATATTTATATGAAAATGCACTTTACTGACAGCTGAATCAAATCAAATAAATAAACATAAATTAAAAAAAAAATCTTATGTTTATTTATTTTTTTTTTTATACATATAGCACATTATTTTATTATTAATTAATTTAATTAAATATATAATATTACTATTTATTTTATTATAGTTAGTGGTTGAAATTAATACTTAAATGTGTCTTGGCATACGTTCGAATGCCGTCTTCTCTTATTTTTCTCTTATCATCCATAAAACTGTTGATTTACATACTTTATGTGTATACAAAAGTATATATATTAGATATTAGATCTGAACATCATCATCCTATCTCTAAATGACTTATTTTATTTTATTTTATTTACTTAATTTATTTTTATTTTTAATCATTATTTTTTTTTTTAAGAGACTATCCTTATAGCTGTTTATAGTTAACTTATCTAATGCTAACTTTTTTACTACTTTGCAATTTTAAATGCAGAGCGAATCTCTATATATTCCGGAATATATTTAAAGAAATTAATAGTCTCAATATCTATATACATTATATAGACGAATCACTTGAATCGCATACATATCTTTAGAAAATTGGGCACAACTATGGAAACTGGCCTTTGCAATAAGGGCACGAGCACCCAACCTATTGCAGTTTGTGGTTTCCCACGGTGACACCAATTTGATGTCATTACGTTTTTCAAAGTTCTCCATCGTCTTTCCATAGACTGCATTATTTAATAATTTGAAAAAGTCTTTTTCAAAATAATTTTTTGCCGATGTTCTATGATATGTATTCAAATCTATATACTTTTTTATCCAAGGAGACTGCTTAAATTCTAATATTTATGTATTTTTGTTAATTTTAAGCCATTTCTTAAGTATTGCTGAAGGTTTCTGTAATGGATGGGATACTTAGGTCCGCAACAAGCTTCTGAACTTTAGCCTCTGGAGTAGGCTTTTGGTTAGATGGACAAATTGGTTGATTATTGTGATAATCATGAAGAGTCTGGATACAAAAGATCTGCCTCGAGAAAGCATCCAGACTCTGAATTTTCAATGAAAGATGAAATGTCGAATGTATTTATTTCAGCATCATTCAACCATCTAAAACTAGAATATGGGAGTTGATGAGACATAGCACAACCAAATAAATAATTAGCATTTAAGTACATAAAAAATTCTGATTCTTAGTGCTATCATAATTAACTCTAAATAGGTAGTTGGCTTTCGAATAGCGTTTATAGCACTGAACTAAGCCACCACGACTGCCCATTTGCATAAACCTATACATATTAATATCAGTTAATAAATCTAAAACTATTTTTGTTGACTTTAACATTGTATACCATGAAAGACCAGGTGTTGAATAATAATGGGCGGGATCTAATAAATAAATTTTCTTGCAAATAGCTCTAAAATTTTGATAAACATCTGCAAGCTCCATGTATTCTTTGAGACTTGGACAACTGAAAACTGGCCAAACTCTTTGCGCCTCCTCGAGTGAACAGGGGGGAAGATCTGATTCATATAATCTGCTCTCTGAGTCGATATACTCATAGGGAAAGACCCCCTTCCTACGTAAAAGTTCAAACTCATTATCTAGGGGAAGTACTTTTATTTCACCTTCAACTTTGTTCGATTCCCCAATGATTAAATGGGAAACATATTTTGAAAAATTGAGAAACAACAAAAAAAATAGAGGGACAAAAGGTGCAATTTGAAAACTTAAGTTGCAGGCATTATGTATTGTTACTCTATATAAATCAGTTAAATGAGAATGAACTCTAATGTGATCATCGGCTAAACTATTTTTTTGTTTAGCTGTATTTCTAAAACTATGCTCTTCTTCATTACTCATAACTATGGGTAGCAGGTATAAATAACTGTTACATCTATGATAAGAGACCTGACAAATTTTATGTCCACATCTTCCCTAGTCTCTAAAAAAAGGTCATTCGCAGTCTGTAAACACTACAAAAGGGTCAACTAAACTACGAAACACAACCTTCCTATACTGCTGATGATGTTCAACATGCATCATGTCGACGAGCGGGAAATACACTTTTTTTTTTTTTTTTTTTTTTAATGTGACAATATAATTTTATTTAATATTAATCAACCTACTAAAAGGTTATAAAATATTGTTTTCAACAAGGAATAAATAATAACATGGAATTTAAATATTAAATAACGTAAACATATAACTGGATTTAACATATTACATATTACAATATCACATCAATAATACGATCAGATTAACAATTAGCGGCCAGCAGTCCAGAGGTCGCTGGTGTGGAGGCGCTTTAAGCGTCGACGGGTTGTATTCGACCCTAGTGAGCAGGCCAATGGGTTGACATGGTTATGCAACCGGTCATTGTAACGACTTGTATGTCGGTTTATTTGACTAAAGACTGACGGTACACGGAAGTCATTGTGCAGCGTAACATTGCTCACATAGGGTGGAGCACCAGAGATGTCTCTTAGCACCTTGTTCTGCAAGACTTGAATTTGATTAATCCACGATTTTGCTGCTGTGCCCCAAAATGGAATCCCATATGTCCATGTGGGCACGATGATGCTCCTGTACACCAGCAGCTTGTTGCTCAAGCTGAGTTTGCTGGATGGCTTCAGCAACCAGTTGAGTTTCGCCCTTTTGGATCTACACGCTGCTGCCGTGATCTGTATGTGTTTACGCCAGGTAAGTTTTCTGTCCAGATACATACCCAGGTAGCGAACATGATTCCCCTGAGGTATGATCGTGTTGTTGAGTCGGACTCTTGGACAGTTACCACTCCTGAGCGCAAACGTACAGTGCTGAGACTTGCTCTCATTGATGCAGATGTTCCACCGGTTGGCCCAGGTACTAAAACCATCCAAGAACCTTTGCGTAGCCGCCGAGGCTCTCCAGGCAGTGGAGGAGTTAGCAAGGAACACAGTGTCATCTGCGTATGTGGCAAGCAGCGTGTTTCTGGCTACCGGAATCGGCAAATCCGCGGTGTACAATGTGTACAGGGCAGGTCCAAGGACACTACCCTGCGGTACACCCGCTCCGATGCGGCGGATGTTTGATCGCTCGCCCCTAACTTCCACCATAAATGAACGGCCAAGCAGGTAGGACCTGAGCAGTAAAAACTGCGCCGATGGTAGTAGGGACTTAAGCTTAAAAAGCAGGCCATCATGCCATACGCGATCAAACGCTTGCTGGATATCCAGGAAGACGGCAGAGCTGTACTGCTTATTTTCCAGGGCCTCGAGGACATGCTGTACTACTCGATGAACTTGCTCTGGTGTACCATGGTGATGCCTAAAGCCAAACTGATGATCAGGAATGGCACTCTGGAAGCCACTTACTGCCGACAATCTTCCAAGAAATATTTTTTCAAATATTTTGGAGAAAGTGGACAGCAAGCTTATCGGTCGATATGACGAGACAAGATTATCCGGCTTGCCAGGTTTCGGAATCATCACAATCACAGCACACTTCCACGGAGTGGGGAAGTGGTGGATGCGAACCATGGAGTTAAAGAGCAGCACCAGGAACATCACTCCCTTCTCGGGGAGGGCCTTAGCAACTCTGCCGTCGACGCCATCATAGCCAGGGGCTTTAGTGGACTTCAGCCTGCGAATCTGCAAGTGGACCTCATTAGGGGCGATAGGTGTGATCGGTTGAACAGGATCGAGATCTGCATTTAAAAATGCCTCAGTTTCCTGTATCTGGCTGGGTGACGCAAGAGCAAATGGCGTGAAACGGCCTTGTAGCTCATCCGCAAATGCTGATGCAATCTCTGCATCCGATCGACACCAAGTGTTGTCCGGTCGCATAATGGGGATCCGCCTGAGTGGCTGGCGTTTGACACAACGCGTTGCCTTCCACAAATTGAATCCATGATTCTTATTGGGATCGGCATTGCGGAGCATATTCTGGAAATATTGATTCTTAGTGTCAAAAAGGAGCTTTCGGAGCTCGTACGCAGCCCGTCTAAAGTCCCTTAGATCCAAAGGATTGCGTGAGCGCATATATTGGCGACGCAGTGCTCTTTTGTGCCTTACCAAGTCCAAAATCTCAGTTTTTAAAAGAGGCTGAGCTGGACTGGGAGGCGAACAAGGAAGTTGTCCAAGCATGGAGTATTCCGCCGCCGCGTTAATATTACGCAGGAATAACTCCGCTGCGTCGTCTATATCAGCCGGTGAACTCAGCTCCATGTTCAAGTTGACAAGCTGCTCCAACCTCTGCCGAAATCGGGAGATGTTTGCCTTGCGCGGCAGAAGACGTGCCTTGGGAGCAATTAGAGTAACAGCCAATCTATACTCAACGATCAAAGGGATGTGATCGGAGTTAAGCTCAATTCTCTCTGATATACCAAGACAGTCAGAACGTATTCCAGCGTACACAGCAAAGTCAATTGCTGTCGGCCTATGACCACCGTACGAATAGTGCGTTGCACCTCCCGTGGCAAGTAC
Source organism: Drosophila kokeensis (assembly GCA_035042145.1). Lineage (NCBI taxonomy): Eukaryota > Metazoa > Arthropoda > Insecta > Diptera > Drosophilidae > Drosophila > Drosophila kokeensis. Next base: position 10,795 of record JAWNLT010000852.1, on the reverse strand, counting down.
TTGGAGGTTGGAGTCTCTCACGCAATCCGCCAGCGCAATCCCACGGCGAGTGTTCAAAGCAGCACCCCAGAGATGGTGTTGAGCATTCCAGTCTCCAGCAATCAGGAACTTGGGGCCAAGCTCTTCGAAGAGACATTTAAAGTCTTCTAATGCCCACACAAAACGTGGTGGACAATAGACAGCCGCTAGGACTACTTCGCCTTGATCACTAGAGACTTTAACGGCAGCACATTGTGCGGAGAGCCAACTTAAGGGAGTCAGCGCATGATGTTGAAGAGAAGATTTTATGATCACTGCTGCTCCACCACGCATGCGATCCGACGGATGGTTGGCTAGATGGATGTCATAGCCTGGTAGCCTATAGTGAGATCTGGAGCAGTAATGAGTCTCACAGACCAACATTACATCTATTTGATGGCGATGAATAAACAACTCCAACTCATTGGCGTTATTAGAAAGGCCATTGGCGTTCCAAACGCCAACGCGCATCCCAATTTGGCTCATTTATTGGCAAGTACATCATCATTGTCTCGTTTAACTTGTCAAATTTTGACATAAGACTTTCAAGCTGGAGATTGGAGTGTTGATAATACTGATAAGGCTGTTGCACTAGTTGATATTGATCCTGTGTGGGCTGCTGATGTTGTTGACGCAATGGCAGCTGGTGTTGTTGTTTATGGCTCAGTTGCTGTTGACGCACTTGGGGGATGTGCTGTTGCTGTTGGAGTTGCTGCTGCTGGGGTTGCTGTTGCTGGCGTTGCAGCTGCTGGCGTTGCAGCTGCTGGCGTTGCTGCTGCTGGTGTTGCTGCTGCTGGTGTTGCTGCTGCTGGTGTTGCTGCTGCTGGTGTTGCTGCCGCTGGTGTTGCTGCGCGTATTTCTGCTGATGCTGAGCGTTCTCTCGATGCCTAGCCATCTGGCGAACTTTATGTCGTCGCGTTTTGTTCGACCGCTCTTGCTCAGGAACTTGCGGAGCATCTTGTTGAGGCAAAGGTTGCTGTTGCGGCTGCTGCTGGCGGTGGTGAGGTTGTGGCTGTTGTTGTTGGTGAAGCTGCTGCTGATGGTGACGTTGCTGCTGAAGGGGAAGCTGTAGCTGAGGGTGACGCTGCTGCTCTGACAGTTGTCCAAGTTGCTGAAGGAGCTGAGGAGCCGTTTGCAGTCTGGCGGCATCAGCATAAGAAAATTGTGCATTGCGTAATGGAGCCGGGCTTCTTGGGCGCGAGTTTTGGAGGTATTGAGCCGGCCGTCTAGACTGAGCCGCAAGCTTCCTTCCCCTGGAAACGCACTGATAAGCCGGGCATCCTTTCCAGCTCGCTGGATGGGTTCCTCCGCAGTTTGCACATTTTGGATCAACATCCAATGGTTTTTCGCAAGCTTGGCTAGCATGTACTGAACCACACTTAACGCAGCGATGTTGTTTTTGGCAATATTTCATCGTGTGCCCGAATTCCTGGCAGCGGTGGCACTGAGGGATGTCCAAATGCCGATCAGGGCATTCAACAGTGATGCGCACCTGAGAGATGGAGCGAAGGTTGTAAATCTCTTTGTTATTTGGAGCCGGCTCCAACTCCAAATAACAAAGGTTTAGCTCCTTTTTCGTAACACGACTGACGATGGTTTGGACACCACGTACTGAGTGCCCAGATCTGGCGAGCTCATCCCTTAAGCAGTCAATTTTCTGCAGCGATGGGTGCAGTCACCTGACCACCACTCGAAAACCTCTGTCCTGCTTTAGTTGGTACGAGTGGAAAGGGATTCTCTTCTCTGAAAACATTCTCTGTATAGCCCTGTAAGCGTCAATACTACTTGGCATGACTCTCACTGTACCACCGCCACTGCATTTAAGCATGAAGCTGTCAGGCGGCGTGACAGCATTTAATGCTTCAAGCAGACCAACAACGTTGGTGATACCCTCAGCTATAAGTGGAGGGGGCTTAGAAGGCCTTGTAGGCTGTGTTTCCGCAGTGCAGGTGTTTGCCAGAGAATCGCGAATCTCAGCGGCAGGTCCCGGACTTGTGTCCTCATCGCCCATAGTCAGAGGAAAAATTGGGGAAGCAGCAACTGCAGTCCTCTCTGCTATATCCACTGACTCGATGTCCGAGTCAGAATCTGAGAGATCATCAAGTGCTTGTGGTGCTGCACGAGCACCAGCAGAAGTAGAAGGCACTACATCCAAGTCAGAGTCACCATCGACTGTCGCAATTTTACGTTTTTTGTTGGCATTGTTGAAGATGGCCTGGTTGGCGTTATTATCATTTTCAGTGTTTTTGTTTGTGTCGTTGTTGGCATTGTTTGGGTTTGCAATTTTTGCATTGTTGACTTTGTTGTTGTTGTTGCGCAAATTATAGCGAAATTCGCTGGTTTGCCTGGCCAGAGATGGCGAGCACCAGGGAACAGCAGCTGCAGTGTCATGCGCGTCGCCGGGGGTAGCGGTATGGGGGGTGTTCATATTTGTGCAAAATTTGCGCACTCCAAGCACACACACTCTACCAGAGTGGTGGCGGCGCAAGCACAAATTACACTGAGTGAGCGCCTCTTACAAAAAATAGTTTTGCACCAGCAGAACTGCTCGCGGGCGTCGATGGTGTGTAAACACTGGTAATCGTCCTATCGATGTTTATTTTTCACTTCACGGTGTGTAAACACTGGATTATCGTTCTATCGATATATTTCACTTGCTCTCTTTGTTCAACTGAGAGGCGTGCTCAGAGCGCGAGCGCGGCGTGCTCAGAGAGTCGAGCAAGGGGTGGGGTAAATTTTTTCACACGTGTTCCAATTGATAAAAATTGCTTTTTATTAAAAAGCGTCCAACCACTGGCGCGAAACTTAATGACCCGCGTATAGAACGCGTCTTTGCCGACAAAATGACACGACACTGTCCATTTATATCGGACTATTTCTCCATGTATTAATTTTTCTTTTTCTTTTTCTCTTTCCGTGGCCATGCGAAAGTTCCTCGCTCTCCCGAAGTATATCGATGAGGAAATACACAGAAATAAAGTTGTGTGTTGTGAGATGAATAGGTGGCGGAAAGTTGATTGTTTAGACGCTTTTTAAGGGCTGAGATGGCCATTAAAGCAAAATGTAACATTATTTTTACATTTGTAATAGATTTTTTATTTCTCAGCCCTTATAGTGTTTCAATATAACTTAAAACTTTAGTGGAGTAAATTTGTTAATATTTATCTCCAACCTCAATATTTGAGTTATTGAACCGGCATTGATCTTCACCTGGAATTCATTCATTTATTTCCAATTAAAGATAAATGCGTTTTGATGATCTCTTCTAGATCACTTGATATTGATAAGACACACATATTTAATTGATGTGATTTATTGTTATTAGTATATCATCATCAGTGAATTTTATGTACTTTATAAAGAGTTTTAAATTCATTTTGTAAGCGGTGTGGATGAAAAAGTAGTGAGCCTATTTTTGAATCCGTTTGAAATGAGCTTCACCTGGCTATTCACAGGTGATCGAAGATGTGTGCTCCACTTTGAAGATGTTATTTGAATATTGCATATGGTGCAAACCTTGGTCTGAGTTGATGATGGACCAGAAGAGTTCGTGTTATTGTTGTTGGTGATGGTGTTGATGATTGAGTCGGTGATGGCGGTTGATGTGATGAAAAGGCTGATGATGTAGTTGATGATGTTGGTTGTGTGGATGATGATGTGGTTGATGATGATGTTATTGATGTGGCTGATGCACACTCAGTAGTTGATGATGATCTTGTTGATGTGGTTGATGCACACTCAGTAGTTGATGTTGTTGACGTTTTTTGCGGTTGTAGTAGTTGTCATAGTTGCTGTCGTTGATGATGTCGTTGATGTGGTTGTTGATGTGGTGGATGTATACACACAAAAGTTGATAATGATGTTGTTGATGTAGTTGTAGTAGTTGATGGTGTTGTTGTTGACGTTGATGTGGTTGAAGTTGTAACGAACCTAGTTCTTCGGCTAAACTAAACTCAGTCGAGCTGTGGTTTCGTGCAACGAATTTATAATTGGTCACGAAGCGACAATTAATGACATGTTTATATATATTGCATTAATATGGTTTTTATTCAATCACCAATTAGATGTATAATTTCACTTATTGTACCTTCACTTGTGTTGTTCACTTGGTTGAATTATTTGTCTGTCGCACTCGCGTAGTTTTGGGGTCATAGTTTCCGTTTATGACTTTGTTGCTTGGTCCCTTTGGCAGAGTTTTCCCTTTCGCGTGGGCTCTGACTGAACTGCTGCTGTGTGTTGCGGCGCTCTTTTTATAGGCCAGCTCGCAGCCTTTTGTCGGGACTGTACCAGAAATCATGCGATCGCCTCGGTGGTTTTTTCTGGTAATTTTACACTGACATTTGCTGGCGCCAGCTCATATCTGCCGTTAGTGTGAGTATGGATGGAGATATTGCACCCGCAATACTCCTCACACCATAACGGTACATGCCCTGGCGGACATGTGTGTCAGACACGCTCATACAAAAGGAAGAGGACGAAAGAGAGCGAATTCGCTGCAACTGCAATCAGGGCCGGACTTCGGTCTGATGTGCAGTTTCTGCATTGCTTGGACTCCTGTTGCCGCATAAAAACTTTTTATTTGCCCCATCAGCTCCACAGTCCCCGGAGGCTTACTTGGGACGAAGAGAGATATGGAGGGAGAGAGGGCGCGTGGGTTGCAATAAATTTAAATGAAATCAGAGCGCATATAAAGCTGCAACATAATGCATGATTATAAAACATTATCACAGACAATAATAATAATAATAACTGTAATATTTCGCAACATTTCAACCGAAACGGCGACAAATTGAAAATTTATTTTATTTAAATAAGGCTGAAAGCTTTTTAGTGACTAAAATAAACACAAATATTCCACTTCTCGACGAGCCGCGCAAATACTAAATAAATAGAATAGAATTAATAAATAAATAAATAAATAATAAATAAATAAAATAAATACATCCAAAATAATAAAAAAAAAATTATTTAAACTAATTTCACTTCCTTTTGTTATTGCTTTAATCGCACATTTTAAAAGCCCTCAACTTTCCTCATCAGCATCCAATTTCTTTCCACGCTTAAAGCTGGTTTTTCTTCTTATCAGTCACATCCGCTGGGAAATGACGGTTTCGCTTTGCCTTTTTATGTCTTCAAGGCCCTTTGTAGCCGAAGCTTTGCTGCGATAGCAAAAAAAAACAACAAATGTGAAAAGCTTATAAGAAACGATCGTCGGCATTTATTTATCGCTGCACAAATTCTTCGAATTGGCGACGGCGACGGCGCAGCCAGAGCGTCAACGTCTTAGACTACTGAGAGAGCGAAATGGCCGTCAATGGTCAGCGCTTCACAGTTAGACTGTGCCGCTCTCAGCAGCGTCGCCGTCGCTGTCGTTGCAAGCGCAACAACTTCAATTTCAGTTGACTAGCGACTTTTGTTAAGAGCGCTGCGCGTCGACTTCGGTAACAGTTACGAAATCAAATAAGAAAAGCAAAGCGTATTCAAATTGTGCAGTGTTTAATAAAGTTTATAAAAGTTATTAATTAAAGCTTAAGGCTTATATTAAGCTAATTGCATCAGAAATTGTGACGTCGATTGGCAAAAAAATCGAGAAGAAAAAAAAAGAAAAAAACGCGACGCCTTGCGTAGTGTTTCTGCTTCGTTGAGTTTGTGTGAGTGTCTTCGACTACCTGTTTGCATTGAATGTTTGATTTGGCGTATTGTTGTTGGTGCCGCCTGCGTTGCGCGCCATCCTTGCCAACTTATAACACAATTTTATTTAATTCAGCTTTTTATTTTGTGCACACACACGTACACACACGCACACCTGGGTGGTTGGCGGGCATAAGAATACCACCACAGCGAGTCATAGCTTGTCGTATGAGGCAACTGATATGGCACGGGGATGGCACTACTCGGATAAGGCGAAAGATCTTGATCGTCACTAACATATCACACGGATAACCGTTAAGCATCCGCTTGGCGGTCAACCAACACGAGAAGGCGACTAAGGCGGAGTCCAGTAATGCCTTGGAATGAGAGCACTGGAAACACCACACGGATGTGAAGCATTTCGTGCTGACGGAAGCAGTGTTCTAGCATCTCAGTAAGCGTAGTGAAATCTTGCCGAAATTACTGCTAGGGTAATGCTGATACTGCCTCCGTCCCGTTAAAACTTGGCAAGTCTCCAAGCACGCTTTCTGGTGCGTTGTCATTAAGTTGGCAGTACAGGTTCAGTTGATTCAATCCTGATTAAAGCGAATCCGGTTTTGAACACCCGACCCCATAAGGGCCTCCCTGCTTGCAAAGATAACCATGAGATTTTTACGCAACTGTACAACGACCAGAAATAATGACTTGGACCCAACAAAATGAATACAAATACAAATCTAATAAACAAACGAGGGTGGCGACGCGTTCGCGAAGAGTGGGAGGACGTTGAGGTTTCCACTAGGTGGAGTGGCGCCAACGCTGCCACCGGAGATCCGCAGGGAGGAGGTTGATAAACTGACAAGGCAGCGTAGCACAGCGCTATGCGATCTCGGCCAGGAAATCTTCAAGCTGGTTGAGATGTTGGAGGACGGCAAGCGGAGCTCCATCCACCAACAGATGCTCGACTCCATTGAGAGTATAAAAGCGCTGTACGAGCTAGTAGCCATCCAGCTTCACGACGATGGAGCTTAAGCTGTCATAAGGACACACCAGTCCTCACAGACGACCCCCCATCCAGATTGGTGGTGGAGGTGAAGAGGAAGCTGTGCCCAGGGTCGAACACACCCCACAACAAACGGAGTAGGAGAGAGGAAGACTCGATCGTCCCCAAGGAAAACCCGGTTTCGGTGAAGGCTTCAGGCGTTGAGGCTCCGAAACGCGCGGAACCTACAAAGGGCGAAAGGTGGACGAAGGTCACCCACAAGAAGGCCAGGAAGCCAAAGAGGCCAGAAGCCCGCATGGAGAAGGCGCGCCCCGATGTTATACTCATAGCAGCGAAGGAAGACGCTAGCTACTCGGATATACTCCGCAAGGTCAAAGCGGAAGAGAATCTTAGCGAGCTTGGAAAGGCGGTCTCCAGGATACGGAGGACCCAAAGAGGTGAGCTGCTATTGCAGCTAAATAAGCCAGGTATGGATACCTCGGCATTCCGGACCCTCGTGGGCGATACGCTGAGTGAGCAAGCGGACGTTCGATCTCTCGCCCACCGGGTGACAATCGAAACCAAGGATCTCGATGAGGTCACTACTAAGGAGGAGATGACCATTGCGTTCCGCGAACAATTTGACGCGGAGGCCTCCCCGGAGGATATCACTCTGCGTAAGGCGCACGGGCAGACTCAAACTGCCTCAATTAGGCCACCGGCAGATACAGCAAAGAAAGTGTTGTCTGCCGGATCCCTAAAAGTGGGATGGGTCAGCTCACGACTTCGGGTGCGGTCGAATCTGTGCCGAAGATGCGGAGGACAGAACCACCTGGCCAAGGAGAAGAACACGGAGAGTAAACTCATCGCCGGCAGCGGCAGATGTCCCATGTTCAGGAGTGCACTGGCCAAAAGAACATGAAGTGCGTCCAGGTGAACCTCAACCACTGCGAGGCAGCTCAGGCCCTGCTGAGACAGTCGGTCAGGGAGACGCAAGCAGACCTGGCCATAATCTGCGAGCCGCACAGGCCAATTTCTGGAAGCGGATGGGCGGCTAGCAAGTGTGGGAAAGCGGCCATCTGGTCTCTCCGAACACCACCGAAGGAAATTAGCACTGACCATGAAGGGTTTGTTCGTGCGAAGATTGGCGCTATAACCTTTTATAGCTGTTACGCCCCGCCAAGCTGGGATCTGAGGCGATTCCAACAGCTGCTTGATGAAATCTCGGAGGATGCTCGCGGCGATCCCCCATAGTAATTGCCGGTGATTTCAACGCCTGGGCAGTAGAATGGGGCAGTCGTGTGACAAATGCCAGAGGTACCTGTCTGCTAGAGGAGTTCACGTCAACTGACGTAAACCTAGCAAACGACGGGAGGCGGCTTACCTACAGCAAGGCTGGTAGAGGGTCCAATGGCAAAGGCAACCAAGACACCAAACATGTGGGCCCAAGTGGAAGGGAAGCCTCCTGGATGAGGAGACCTTTACCGAAGCCCTGCGCTGTTCCGTAATCCCAGCCACCGGGCATTCCGCAGACAACAGGGCGACAAGCCTAATGCGTTGCGTTACGGACGCATGCGATTTGTCCATGCCCAGGAGGAAGCCAAGCAGACGGGCAACGCCCTGCTATTAATGGAATGAGGACATAAATCAGCTAAGGAAAGCGTGCCTACTGGCCAGAAGGCGCTCCCAATGTGCCAGGGGCCGCCCGGAATTCGCCAGTAGTCTGGATGACCTCAGAAGAGCCAAGAGAGATCTGAAACGCAGCATTAAAAGAAGCAAGCCCAGCTGCTTTCGGGCAATCTGCGAGGAGGCTGACGTGAATCCATGGGGAACCGCATACAAGGTGGTCATGAAAAAGATCCGGAGCCAGGACACCGTTCGAGTAACGTGCCCAACGGCTTTAGCCAACATAGTGGCGACGCTGTTTCCCTAACACCCGCGGCGGCGAGAAATGGACCCAACCCAGAGAGCGGAGCTTGCTCAGAGCGTCACGCCGGAGGAGGTTATGGGGGACATCAGAGGATTGGACGACAAAAAGGCCCCGGGACCAGACGGTATTCCCAATAAGGCACTGAAGCTGGCGGTCCGCACGATTCCAGAAGTATTTGCGGTAACCTACGCTAGATTCAGCGGGAAAGGTCCTGGAGAAGATCATTTATAACAGACTCCTGGCCAGCATTGATGAAAAAAACGCGCTCTCAGCCAGCAAGTACGGGTTTAGGAAAGCCCGCTCTACCGTAGATGCAATCCAGGCGGTTGTAGATATTGCAGCCAATGCAATTGAGGGAACGAGATGGAAATGGGGCGACAAGGAATATTGCGCCGTAATAACCCTTGACATACGCAACGCGTTCAACTCGGCGAACTGGTCGCGTATCATGACAGCCCTGGATGGAATTGGAGTACCATCGTACATAGCAAGTATCATATCCAACTATTTATCAGATAGGTCACAGCAGGAGTGCCACAGGGCTCCGTCCTAGGCGCACTGCTGTGGAACCTAATGTACGACGAGGTACTTAGGCTCCAACTACCACAGGGCTGTACCGTCATTGGCTTCGCAGACAACTTGGCACTAGTCGCAGTAGCCAAGGAGTGCAAGGAGGTAGAGGCCGCAGCGAACGCGGCAATAATAATTGTGGCAGAATGGATGAAGGATGCGAGCTTGGAACTTGCAGGCCATAAGACGGAGGCCGTACTCATTACAAGCCGCAAAGTAATAGAGTACATACAGGTGCAAGTCAACAACGATGTTGTGAAATCCAAGGAGTCTGTAAAATACCTGGGCGTCAGGTTGGACAATTGACTCAGCTTCCGGCCGCATATAGAGTATGTCAGCCAGAGCGCAGCCAAAATACAAGGCGCTCTCTCGCGCATGCTGCCCAATGCTAGCGATCGAGATGAAGGAGATCCACGCTAGAAGGATAGTTGCACCGGACGCTATGGAGATCATCCGAAGCTCAGTAAGAGCAGCGACCATGGACGTCTGGCAGTATAGATAGAGCACGGCGAGGAAAGGAAGGTGGACACACAGATTAATCCACAATCTAGAGGAATGGATCGGGAGAAATGCAGGCGAGTTGGATTACCATCTAACGCAGTTTATTTCAGGTCACGGCGGCTACAGGAGCTACCTGCACAGGTTCAGGCACGACGATATCCCGCAGCGCCCGACATACCCGGACGCCATCGAGCATCCGGAACATGTGCTCTACCATTGTTCGAGATACAGGGGAGTGTCTGGCTCAGTGCCCCCACCGGAGAGCTTGGTAGAGCACATGATGGGGTGTCCGTCACACTGGAGAGATGTCCGCCAGCTCATCATATGCTTACAGAAGGATCTGAGATTATGCGAAACTGAGCGGCGAGTGACGGAGACTGCCTAGTTAGGCAACCCACCCCGGTGAAGTTATACTTTACTGTGATACCGCCGGGCGTGGGGGTGTGTGTGTGGGGGTAAGTTTAGTACGTATGCATTGACGTTGTCTTTGAATCGTGCATGCAGGTGGCCCGGGCCACCTGTATCTGCAGAAGATTCTCACCCCCATGGCGTCACCAAAAAAAAAAAAAAACGCACACACACGTGCACACACGCACGCACTTGTACGCGTACAAGGCGCCTTACGCGATCCCGTGGACGCAGTGATCACCGTCCAGCGGCCATGCGCGAGCATTGTTGTTGCAGATTTCCGTCAAAGCGACGAGCGAAACGTTTTCGGCGGTCGCTGCGCTTGCGCTCTCTGGCGGAGTATTGCGGGTGCAATATCTCCATCCATACTCACACTAGCGGCAGACATAGGCTGGCGCCAGCAAATGGCAGTGGAAAGTTGCCAGAAATCACGCCACCGAGGCGATCGCGTGATTTCTGGTACAGTTGCGACAAAAGGCTGTTAACTGGCCTATGTAAAGAGCGCCGCAACACACAGCAGGAGGAGAGTCAGAACCCATACGAGAAGGGGAAACGCTGTCGGAGCTATCTGAGAAAACAGTCAGTGAGAGAACACGCGCAAGGCAAAACTCTGCCCAACAAAACCCCGCAACGCAAACTTACGCGGATAAATGATTAATCGGCCAACAAATAATTCGCCCAAGCGAACAACTAAATCAAAGCAACCAAACAACACCACCGAAGGAACACCGAGTCCTTCGACGCAAACAACAACT
>JAWNLT010000850.1:0-31999 GCA_035042145.1 Drosophila kokeensis | reverse complement strand
GGCGTATAATGATATGTCCTCTCATTGCTTATTGCAGGCGGACTTATTTTCCTTTTTGTCTTGGTGCAAAATTAATCTGCTCAACTTGAACTGCTCTAAGTGTAAGGTCATGTCATTTTATCGTATCACTCCCCATGTTGTTAGTTATTCTCTCGATGGGGTGCCACTTGATAGACTGAATGAAATAAAGGACTTAGGTTCGATAACCATATTAAGTTGACTGTCAACAAAGCTTTTCCAGTTCTTGGTTTTATAAAGCGTTGGTCAAACGAATTTGATGACCCTTATATGTGTGATATACACTCACTGTGTACAATCAACAATACGAGACGATGTATAGTATCGAACTGCCTGCTCTGCCGAGCAGGCCCTTTATTTATATGAAATGCTTAAACCTAAAATACATACAAATATACTATGCAGCCGCTCAAGTGCCTAATCTTGAGGGCGCTGCATGATCTAGCTATCAGCATATCTCATGTTCATATTTAAACAATGCTGGCTTGCATGGGTCAGCTATCAGCATCTCTCATGTTCATACTTGAACATTCTCCGGGGAGGGGGGGGGGCAGTAAATCTAATATTAAGCAATTCTCTAGTCTGTAAACATCTTATCCTTACATAAATTATAAGACCTATTTTATAACAGCTATTACTAAAATGAGTGACATGTGTCCACTTGCAGTGAAGAAATGCAAGTCGCCTAAATGCACTTTGTGGTCGTTGAGGTATTGGATTTTCTTTTGTAGTTTCTCAAGCTCCCTGGTGTTGTTAATTGTCAGCGATCCAATGGGTGGTAGCTCGACGGGTTGATCGTCGTCTGCTTGCTTTATGAAGTGCGTCGAGTAATTCCCTCTAATTGCTGTATGTACTCTCTGAGGGGCCTGTAGAGTCACGCCTTTCAGCCTTTATGAGCACCCTTCATTCAGGTCCAGGATGCCCACACTCGGCAATTTGACTAACTGATGGTGCGAGTCACTGCATTGGATTTGACCCGATGTATTCGTAAATGTCTTAAACAACCAGCGGTTGTGGGCACCCAGTTCTCATCCAAAATGATTGTTCTTTGTATTCAATCATTAAACACGACATTTTTGAATGGGGCTTCATTGGTGTTGTTTCACAGAAATTCTCTTCTGCATCTTTCCATGCCCAGTTTCCTTGGCAGACTCTTGTTTCCTCGTCCTCGCAGTTGTTCAGAGCTGAGTCGGACATTAAGTAGAAGGTGTTTAGCGCCGTGTTGTATATCATATAATTCGCTTCTACCACTGGAATCATTTTCTGATTATTGGTGATGAATGGTATCGGAATTATCTTAAAGATGGCTGACTCCAGATTCATATATAGTGGAATTTTCGCTTTAATTAAGATCATCTCATCTTTGAATATTCCGTGCGCCGCGAGAAGCTTATATGCCGCTTGCAGTTTATGACCAGCAGTTTTCCCAGGTAGCATGTGGTTGCGTGGCATAACATCCTGCACCTTATTCATCTCCTTTAACATTTGAGAAGGCTTTATGAGTATCGGATTCATTCGTTCCTTGATTGAAGTCCATGAATAAATCAATTATTTTGCCTTTAGTTGCCTCCGCATCGTCGACCTGGTCTTTCAGTTGGTGCATGAGTAGCAAGAATTTAATTGCGTCTCGGTATGCTAGATATCGAACATTGAAAGTTTCAGTCATATCGTTCAATTTTTTAGTCACCTCAATGAAGTTTTCGTTGACATTCTCCGTCGTAGTTTTTACTAAGTTGACAGTTGCGTTGATAATCGAAGTCTGATTCTCCACATAACTTCTCAAATTTTCTTGGTTTGACCTTAATGTCTTCATGTTAACCATTGATATAACCTTTTCTGAAACATCAAACCATCCGCCAGGGCATACAAAGATATTCTCACAAAATCGCTTCTTTCTTTGATGGGAAGGTTCCATTATTAGGTTATTGTTTTCCTCAATCCTATCCAATTGCCGCCTGACTCTCTATCTCCCTCACATGCATTTTTGAGCTATTCTGCTTTGAAACTATGACACCAGATGTCACGTGGAACACCATCAGTAGGCTTAAAATTGTTGCTACAGTCATGTTGCTCCGGGTGTTTTTTCGTAAAGTCTTTTGCTCTTCTGGTAACGGACAAATTTTATTAATCGTCCGTTTTATTTCGCCGTTACTTGTTTTTTTTAATGACTCTGGCTTTGTTGTCCATTCCTTTTGCCGCTTTTATTATTTTACCCATGGGCCATTTTCCTGGATGCGTATTTTCCTGTTTTATCAACACCACTTGAACCTCCTTAAGATTTTCCTTCTCGCTTCGCCATTTCGACCTTTTCTGCAACGATACCAGGTAGTCTTCTTTCCATTTTTTCGATATATCTCCATCTGTCGAGCGATCCTATCTGCCCATGCATATCTGTATTTTCCGGTGCGCTTATAAGTGGTCTACCCTTTAGAAAATGTCCAGCGGTGAGTGCATTGTCCGTCTCGTTCTCATCTTCCATTGGTATCAACGGCCGAGAGTTCAACACCGCCTCTATGCAACAAACTAGCGTGGAAAATTCCTCATAGGTGCAGCTATTATTTCCCAGGATCCGTTTTAAATGATATTTCATTGATTTTACGCTAGCTTCCCACAATCCACCCATGTGGGGGCTCCCCGGGGGAATAAAGTGCCAAGTTATGCCATCTTTCTGCAAAATCCGGTGCCAACTTGGTGTTGTTTAAAATAGAAGCTCGACATCCAATTTCCTCGCTGCTCCAACGAAATTCGTTCCATTATCCGAGTACAGGCGCTTGCTCTTGCCCCGCCTCGCAAAGAATCGGTGCAAAGCCTCTAGAAATTTATCCGTAGGCATGTCGCTGTCTAGTTCCAAATGGATAGCTTTTGTGGCCATACAAACGAAGACGCAGATGTATCCTTTGTAAGCCCTCTGTCCTTGACCTTTTGAGCATCTGATTAGAAACGGTCCAGCGTAATCTATGCCCGTTGCATAAAATGGAAACTCTCCGATTACTCTATTTCCCGGCAGATTTCCCATGAGTTGAGATGTTGACTTCTGTCTGTACCTCGTACATGTCACACATGCTCGGAAATGCTTTCTTAACATGTTGCGACAGCCAAATATCCAGTATTCTCGCTGAATATAGCTCCTCATCAATTTGATTCCTCCATGAAGGGTAATTTTATGTGCCTTGTCGATCAGAAGCCAGGCCAAAATGAGAATTCCCGATGTTTCATCGTGAATGGTAATGTCGAGTTTTGTAGTGGACCTCCCACTCTCAGAACTCCATCGTCGTCCAGAAACGGGTTGAGTGGTAATAATTTATTTTTCGTCTCCAATCCTTTTTTTTTCTGAAGTTGACGAATCTCTTGGCCGAAGTCCAATTGCTGTTGAAGCTTCACTACTGTCAACCTTACCTTGTCCCAAAGGTTAGCATCTGTTCGATGCTGTGTTCGTGTTCGAGTCACTTTTGCCCGAAGCTTATTTATGAGTGGTAAAACATTAACGATTACACTTTCCTGTTTCGATAGACTTGAATATTTTGTTAGCAATCTTATAAATGGATTGTTTCCATTTAATATTGTTGCAGTCGCCATTATCGGCTCCTCTTCTTGGTATGCTGGCCACTCGTTAGCAGGCTGCTTTAGCCACTGTGGCCCATGCCACCAAATTGCAGAGTGCTCCAGTCTCCTCGGTGAAATTCCTCTTGAAGCCACGTCTGCTGGAATTCTCTTCAGATTTCACGTAGCTCCATTTTACTAATGGCAGATGATTTGTAATGTCATCTACCCTGGTTTTCACAAATCTGTCCTTACTGCGCTTATTTGTGATCCATGCAATCGTAATTTGCGAGTCGCTCCATGCGTTGATTTGAACTTGATAGCTCATCGTGGACAAGACTCGAGACAAAAGATTTGCTGTTGAGCTGCACATAGCTCTAACTTGGGGATGGTTTTTCTATTTTTATTGGATTTACCTTGCTCCTAGCTGCCAGCAAGGTAACTTGGCTGCCTACTTTTACATACACTACGGCAGCGTATGCTTTTTCTGAGGCGTCACAAAATCCATGGAGTTCAATTGCTGAGAGGCCTGTACTACCAGTCCAACGCGGAATTCGTATGGTTGTCAGTGATGGTAGTTCATTTGCATAGTTACGCAAAATTTCTTCCACGTCGCTCTCTAATTTAGCGTCCCACGTAAGGGACATTATCCATAGTTCTTGTATGAAGCATTTCCCTTGCAGAGTTACCGGAGTTAGCCATCCTAGTGGGTCAAAACTCTTGCCAGTTGAGACAGTACTGATCGTTTCGTAACACCATCCAAAAGCGGCAATTTTACGCTGAATGTAAAATCGTCCCTGGCTTGGTCCCAAAGCAATCCCAACGTTTTAACTGGTTCGTCTTTGGCTATTGCGATTTTTTCCGACTTAATTACGCTTGCTATTGACGCAATTATCCTCTCATCCAGTCATTAAGTCGTCCATGTAAAAATCTTTTTTAATAACATTCGTTATTTTTTCATCATCTTTGCAATACAAGTCCGCCAGCTGACGCAACGAACGCAGTGCTAAATGTGGTGCGGCTGATGTCCCATATGTCACGGTCGTCAATTTAAATTCTTGTATTGACTCGCTTGGATTTTCTCTCCAAACTATGTGTTGATACTCCTGATCAGTTGGCGTTATTTTAATCTGACGATACATTTTTTCTACATCTGCTGTTATCACATATCGCCACATGCGCCAGCTGCATAGAATGTCAAAAATGTCCCTTTGAATCTTGGGACCGATTGACATTACATCGTTTAAGCTGCGTCCACATGTGGTTTTTGCTGATGCATCAAAAACAACCCTTAATTTGGTCGTTAGGCTGTCTTGCCTTATCACCGCCTGGTGCGGCAGATAGTAGTAGTAGTAGTGTTTACTGGCACCATGTGTCCGATCCGCAGGTAGTCTTTCATGAAGGCAGTGTATTCTGGAAACAGCATTTGATTCTTTTTAAATTTTTTCTCCATACGCAACAGTCTTGCCACTGCTTGCTTACGAGAGTCTCCCAGATTAAAATTGCTGAGAAATGGAATCGAGACTATTAGTCGTCCATCCTTGTCTACTAAAGTCGTTTGTTGATAATAATTTTCACAACGTTCGTTTTCTTCAGTTGCATCAGCCACTTCTTCCTCAAGTTCCCAGAAGCGCTCCAGATCGTCAATGTTTACCGTTGTGGTCGCTGTCATGATTTTCTTTGGCGGTGCTCGGGCAATATTTCCGGAAACTATCCATCCGAGTCCAAGCGCTCCATTAATAGTTCTGACTTGACCCATTATTATTAAGGGAAATAAGTCCACACCAATAACCATGTCTACTCTACTAGGCATGTAAAAGTTTGGATCAGCTAATGTGCAATTTTTCCAGTCTGTATTGATATCCATATCAATCCTCTTGCTGGGGAGTGCTCTTTGTAACTTGGGGAGCACTAGCGCCGTTGTTTTCGCCTTGAAATTACTTGAAAACCAGGTTTTATTTCAAGTGTCACATTGTGTTTTGCCAGTTCAACGCCATTTGAAACTATTCCTTTTATTTCCACTTTCTCCTTGTTTTTCTTCAGCCTTAGAAGCTGCGCTGCTTCTTCTGATATCAGGGTGCGCTGCGATCCTCCATCCATCAATGCTCGAAGTTGCTCGTAGTTTCCATTGGCACTTCTTATGTTGACAGCAGTGGCCAACAGTGTTTCCTGGTCTTTATTTTGTTTTACCCAGTTCACACTCTCCTTTTTTGGTTCTTCATGTAACAAGGTATTGTGGAGCTTGTTACACTTTTGGCATCTCCATTCCTTCCTGCAGTCCGCCATAGTATGAGTGCCCAGGCAACGGAAGGATAGATGCTGTACTTTCACAAACTCCTTTCGTTTGTTTACCTGTGCTGCTTTAAATTTCTGACATCTGTTTATATCGCGCCCGTTTATTGAACAAAAACGGCACAATCTCTGTGGGCGTTGCGTCGTCTCCTTAACTACGTTTCTTTGTACTTTGAACTCCCTCACGTCGTCTAGGGATTGGATCTCTCTGTTTTTTGACTTGATGTATTGCTCGTACTGCTGCAAAGCCTCCGTAGAAAACCGTCAAAGAAGGATTTGGGCAAAGAATTCATCTGCTGCATCGCCAATTTTTAATTTTTCTTTTATTATATAGATACTTTCTGTCGCTATATCTAGGAACTTGCGGATTCTTTCCTCTGAATCGCACCTCAACGGTTCCAATTCCAATAGAGTGTTAAGCCGTTCAGCGAAAATTTTTCTATTATTTTCGTATCGCTTACAAACCAGATTCCAAGCCTCTTTGTAGTTCGCTGCTGAGCCCATCAGTAGGTGGCTTACCATTGTAGACGCATCTCCTCTTAGGCATGATTTTAAGTGATTCAGCTTTATTGTGTCGATAGATACTCGATTGTGTATAACTTCTGTGAATAGACCAAAAAAGTTTGGCCATTCCTTAGCATCACCGTTGAACTGGGGTATATCCACCTTTGGAGCTTCTCTCATGAGATATTCCTGTTTTGACGCATTTGATAGATTCAATAATTCTATATCGATTCGATCCAATAAATTTTCAAATTCCGTCGAAAGATCTTCTATGGCATCTTGATCGAACGCCCAAGACTCGTAACTCCTATCGATCGCTGATAGAACTTTTCGTACGGGCCTCATCCGAATCCTTAACCAGCTCTTCTGAGTCCGAAGCTGATCTAGTGTCGGATTCTTTAGGCAACTTTGGGCTACTTCCATTGCCTCTCGTAGCTGGCACTCATATCTCTCCAATTCTTCCACAAGGATTTTCGTCAGACTCTCTGGTCGACCAGTTTTAGCTATCTCCTCTTTGGAAGACTTCACCATTCTTTCCGACCTTCCATCATTAGTTTCCCGCGGCGTTAACGTTTCCGGTGCGGGTTTCTCTATTTCCTGCTCGACTTCTGCTTGAGTCACCTTATCCTTGTACGATTTGAAGTAAGCGATGGTTGACTGGAATATTTTTTTATTAAAATATTCGTGGTCCCATCCCATCCCATCTTCACTAGCTTCGAGTTATTTCCCCGAAACTCGGCTAAAATTTTCTCGAACGAGGTCACGCTTGCACTTTGGTTGATCAGCTTTTGCACTTGCTCACTGATTTTGGCTTGAGCCTTTAGAAGTTCAATTTGTTTTTCCGACATCATAATCACTTTTTTCAATTGTTTTTTTTTTAAAGAAAATGTTTTTAAATTTGACGAATAAATTTGAACTGTAAACGCGGCGCGAAGTTCAATTGACACAGCTTATGTATTGCCAAACTGTATCCGGCTCGAAGGACCAAAATGTTGAAACACGTATAGTGTGTAATCAACACGACGAGACGATGTATAGTATCGAACTGCCTGCTCTGATGAGCCCTTTATTTATATAAAATATCTTAAAACTAAATACGTCTGGTTTCTTATCTAACGCAGTCGCTTGTAAGACGACCGCAGTGTAACCTCATCCCTTGCTATCTTTTGGGAACTTCTACGAATAGATTAGGCCTTAGGGACCTAACCTTGAGTGTACTGCATGAGCCCGTTATCTTAGGGACATTCTAAAAATAGCGTGACCCGGGCTCAGGTACCTAACCTCGAGCGTGCCGCATGAGCCCGCTAGCTGATACCCAGAGCAACACATGTTCATACTTGAACACAGGGACACAAAATTTCGATATGAAATAACACCTGAGATTTTCAACCCTCGAGAAAAATTCGTTATAGATTTCTATATGATTAACAATAAGCAATTTCTATCATGCATAGACGTATACTCAAAATACGCTACATTAATAGAAATACATGGTAAAGATTGGTTAGAGGCAAAACGATCAATACTAAAAATATTCAACGAAATGGGAAAAACATTAGAAATAAAAGCAGACAAAGACTCAGCATTCATGAGTGCTGCATTAAAAATTTTGGTTAGATTCAGAAAATGTTAAAATTCAAATCACAACAAGCAAGAACGGAATATCAGATGTAGAACGGTTTCATAAAACAATTAAAGAAAAACTAAGAATAATTAATTGCCAGACATCCAATGTCAAGGATATGCTGATGACATTGTCATCATGGCGCGAGGCAGATTTGAAGAAACACTCTGCGACATAGTTCAGTTGGGATTAAAAATAACGAACGATTGGTGTGTGGAGGCTGGACTCAGCCTGAACCCCGCAAAAACAATCATCGTCCCCTTTACTGGACGATATAAATTGCAGAGGATGAGGCAAATAAGGCTATCAGGTAGCCTGGTAGAAACAAGTAAAGAGGTAAAATACCTCGGAGTCACATTTGACAGTAAATTAAACTTTGGTACCCATGTAGGAAATACAGTATCAAAGTGCACAAGGGCGCTTTATACATGTCGCAGCATAGCCGGCAAATCATGGGGCACATCACCAAAGATAATAAGATGGCTATACCTAATGGTAGTAAGGCCCATGCTAACCTATGGATCAATAGCATGGGGGGACAGGGTGCGGCTAACAACTGTGCAAAAACAGTTGCAGAAGCTGCAAAGAATGGCCTGTGTTTGCATGACAGGGGCAATGCGCACCTGCCCCACAATGGCCTTGGAAGCCTTAATGGAGCTCACACCACTCCACCACACCATAAGGCTCCAACAGAAAGCTACGCTTCTAAGGATGTCAGCTGAAGGGGTTGGGGGTAATCACATCCTAAGCCACAAAGATGCCCAACACCTAGCAGATGAACTTCCCCTGATTATACAACCAAGGGATGAAATGACGGCCGAATATGTATTCGAGCGAAATTTCAAGGTTCACATGAGTAGCAAAAGGGAATGGACGACGCTGAACGAAGTCCACCCTATGAAACCGCACACCATAAAATGGTACACCGACGGATCACTAACCACACAGGGATCAGGCCTTGGAGTGGTGGGTCCTCGGGTGGCATACCATGAGTCCCTTGGGAAGCACACCAGCATATTTCAAGCAGAGGTGTGTGCGATAGGGAGATGTGCGGAATTTAACCTGAACCGACACTATCGAAATGCGGATATATCCATCCTCTCCGATAGCCAAGCAGCAATAAATGCACTAAATGGGACGAAAATAACATCTAAAGTAGTTCATGAAGTAAGATCCAAGCTTGACCAACTCGGGAAACATAATAGGCTCACCCTAAGATGGGTTCCGGGTCACAAGGACATAGCTGGAAACGAAGAGGCCGACAAGCAAGCAAGACTGGGGGCAGAGAGACCCATGATAGGCCCTGAACCGTATTGTGGTGTAGGAAGACACACAATACGGCTACAAATCAGGAATGTAGAAAGACTGATGCGAGAACAGAGCTGGGCAGAGACACCAGGACTCCGACAAGCCAGAAGTCTCCTAGGTGGCTTTAATCAAAAACGATTTAAGCAAATAATATCTATGGGGAAGAATAGACTCAGAATACTCACAGGTCTATTGACAGGGCACTGTAGACTGAGAAGTCACCTAACCAAATTAGGTATTTACAGCAGCAGCATATGCAGGTTTTGCGAATATGAGGAGGAATCCTCAACGCACATCCTAGCAGAATGCGTCGCCTTAACAAGGAAAAGAGGCAGCCTCCTAGGGCAGCATATTATGAGGCCCAGGGACATAGTAACCCTCAACCCAACAAAGATCCTAGCATTCGTGCAGGAGTTGGGATTGATGGAAGAGCTATAGGCTCAGTAAGGGGGCACAATAGACCTTAGAGGTCGCGACTTGAATTCTCGAATGACGTAATAGAACTGATTAGCTGCCGAATTGCAGCTGCTGCGACTTGAATTCTCGAATGACGAAATAGAACTGATTAGCTGCCGAATTGCAGCTGCTGCTTGCGCTCAGCTAAGGCAAAGGGCAAGCAAAGTGAAAACAAATGCAATAAAACGAAATGCCGATGAGCATATACAAAACAACAGTTATGATCGTTACGTTAATTTGCTCTTTATGCTGCGCAGAGCATAACTTATCAAAGAGAAAAATATTAAGAGAGCTGCTCAATTAAAAGTTTTTTGAATGATTTGTTGATATACCATAACCCTTTTGATATGGTTTTAGATAGAGTCCATTGCCTATGGCAATGGCTTCCATTTTTCTGTTATGTCGTTTATTCTCTTCTAGTTCTTTCCGTGCATTTTTCGCACTATTAATACTCTTTACAATAGATGCACCACCAGAGGCAAGTCCACCTAATGCTCCGAGTGCTGTTATAATAGGTATAAGTGGCAAGAAGCCACCAACTTTAGGTACACTAATAACTCTAGGAATTATTACTTCATTTTTCTTTCGTCCAAAAGTCTTGCTTATTGCTTTTTTAGCGATTTTTATCGCAGATTGAATATCATACGGCTTCTCCTTCTTCAATACTCTGGTAGCCACTCTTACTGCATGCATAAATTTTTTCTTTTTCTCACATGGTTTTTTATTTTCTTTTTGTTTGAGACCCATACCAAATTTTTTCTTGGCTTTCATTATATTGGTTACAAAATAAGCAGCGGTTTTTTCTCCAAGAGTACTATCAGATGCCTTTACACGCTCCCACGCTCTCTCAGCTAAAATTGAATCAGCTATATGACGATTTTCCAAATCTTTATTATTAGAATATGCTATATCGTGTTCCCTACAAGCAGCATCTAATGGATTTATTCCCCTCTCGCCTCTTTCCAATCGATTTTCTAGCTTTGTTCCTGGCCCACAAAACTGATAACCGGGTATATGTAGCTCAATTGGGAGTGAGTTGATTATTTTATCAATAAGACCTCTTCCTCGATAGAGCTTTGATCTGCTACTAGTTGATTTATAAAAGCGCATTACCATTTTAATAGTTGTTTATTCTTCAAAGTCTTATAAGAGAGTAATGAAGTGTTGAGAAAACAATATCAGATATGAGAGTAATAAAACAAAAAACGAATATAGAAGTGAGGAATATCGATTTTAAAAACGGGGAAAACAAACAAGTTAGACACAGCAGATTATTACCCAATTCAATTAGAGCCTTAATTGTTGGACCTTCTAATTGTGGGAAAACGAATGTAATGATCAGTTTGATTGAAAGTCCGAATGGACTAAAGTTTGAAAATATTTATTTATATTCAAAGTCTTTACAACAACCGAAATATGAATATTTGAAAACACTCGTGAGCCCAATAAAAGGAATGGGATATTTTACATTCTCAGAAAATGAAAGTGTTCTAGCACCAAGTAAAGCTAAAAAGAACTCTATAATGATTTTTGATGATGTAGCATGTGAAAAACAAAATAATATCCGTTCATACTTCTGTATGGGACGCCATAATAATATTGATGCGTTTTATTTATGCCAAACGTATACACGCATTCCTAAACATCTTATTCGTGATAATGCAAACCTAATAATAATGTTCAAGCAAGATGAACTAAATATGAAACATGTATACCAAGATCATATAGGCGTAGATATGAAATTTGATGAATTTAAGAACATTTGTCAATTTTGTTGGAAGGAAAATTATGGTTTCATACTAATAAGTAAAGATGATCCTCTAGAAAATGGACGCTATAGACGGGGATTCGCTGATTTTATTAGAATATGAGATATAATATGGGGAAATGCAATTATTATTTCACTTGAAAATAATCGATCGAAATGACAACAACTCTTACTTTAACGGGCAACAGCTCAATTTTAACGGCAAACTATCATCCACCCATTGAATTGGAGGGAAATTATGAGTGTGCACTCATTGATTTTCACATGTATAACTCAATTCCAAATGTTGACCATGATAATAATTTATTTCATATTGGAGAACATGTTTTTGAGATACCTGTTGGATCGTACGAGCTTAGCGATATAAGAAATATTATTATTGAGAAAATGGAGGAAAAAGAATCAGATAAATTGAAACATCCTCTCATCGAAAGTAACAACAATACGCTACAAGTAATAATTTCAACTAAGGAACAAGCTATATATTTTAATAAAGAGAATACAATTGGTCAATTATTTGGGTTTAATAAAAAGATATTAAACCCGAATTCAAAACACATCTCAGACCAGCCTGTGGATATTTTAAAAGTAAATACAATTCGCATAGAATGTAATATTGTAAGCGGATCATATGTTAATGCAGAATCAAGCCATGTATTGCATGAGTTTGCCTTAAATGTTCCTCCAGGCTATAAAATGAGTGAGAAGCCCCACAATCTTATTTATTTCCCAGTGAACACTAGAGAGATACACTCATTAATAATACGGATTGTCGATCAGGACGGTCATTTAGTTAATTTACGTAATGAAAGTGTTACACTTCGCTTACATTTAAGACATCAAAAATGATAATTTACAATAAAAACGTGTGTTATCCCCCATCATCAAACACTTTGAGTTATACTGCAGAAGAAAGAAGATCGTTAAGAAGAATACTCACAACCGAGAACAAATTGTTTTTAAAGTCATTGGGCCTAAAAATTAGAGAACAATGAGTAATTTGTTAGCTGTTCGAGAGAAACCCTATTCGGATGAGAGTATAACCAAAAAAGAATATCATAGCTACTCTCCCTATCTCCAATCATTTAAGAGTAATGATGAAGTTAGAATCACAATCCAAAATCAGGACTTATATGTGCTACCGAGCGAGAGTTTTATTAATATTGAGGGCTCGATTTCTTTGGCTTCCAACACGCCTAGTGGAGGTGGTAAACTAAAAAACAATTGCATGAGCTATCTTTTTGATGAGGTTCGATATGAGTTGAATGGAATTGAAATTGATCGAACTAGGTTTGTTGGCACTTCATCAACCTTAAAAAACTATATTTCCTTGAATAAGGCTGAAAGTCGCATGCTTGAGAATTCTGGTTGGTTTAATGGAAACGAAAAACAACTGGTAAATGATGGATATTTTAATTTCTCTCTTCCTCTTAAAAACCTGCTTGGTTTTTGTGAAGACTATAACAAAGTCTTATTAAATTGTAAACATGAACTAATTCTACTCATAACTAAAAATATGGATGAAGTATATCATACTAAAATTGAAAGTACTGAGTATAAATTAAATATAACTAATATTACATGGAAAGTACCACATATTACTCTCAGTGATGAGAAAAAATTACTAATGTTAAACATAACAAAAAATGGAAGCTCACTACCACTAGCATTCCGCAGTTGGGATTGTTATCTCAATCCAACACTAGCAGAGGGTACTCACCACGTATGGAATGTCAAGCTTGCAGCCAATAGAGAACGACCTCGTTTTGCTATAATAGCCTTTGTACTAGATAATAAATTGATTCAAAATCATTTGCGAAACTTGAAAGTGTACTTGAACTCTGAGACGTATCCCTATGATGATATGAGTATAAATTTTAATCGCGATCGATTTGCAAGTTTGTATGAAAAAGCACCAATTGGTGTTATAAATCGAACACACCAAAATGAGACTGGCCCGATTGATATCTGAGTTTCCAATGAGTTGGATAATGCCAGTGTTAGAAACACTAAAGTTGTAGCATTTAACCTGAGGTGATCGAGCTGGTGTTGGGGGTAGCGTTCCAGAGGAGGTGCACGCGCTGGCTCCGGCTGTATGGTTGGTAGATGGTCGGGGTTCTTATAAATTTACTGGCGCTACAGGCTCGCTGCGCTAAATAATAATTAAAAAAAATCGCGTGCGGGATAAATTCGACCAATTACCAGAAGACCGATCCAACACCTTAAATATGGAGGCGACACTCCTCTCCGGTCGTTGTGTGTGCTGGGCTGGTGTAGTTGCCGCAGCCGATGCCCACCCTACCATGATCCTCCGGCACCTAATCATAATATTATTGGAGGATCCCTCAACAAAACGACTATTCAACGGTAACGACTTCCCTAGTTACTGGGTATTGCATGACTCCCCAATAATTAAAAATTACTTTTTCATTTTTTCCATAATTAACTAATTAACAAATTTATTTATTTTCATTTGGCTTAATCGTAACTATTTTCTATTTCTTAATTCAATTTTTCTACCATTAGTATTGTCTTCATTGACTTCAAAAAAAACATAATAGTAAAAAAAAATTAAAGTTAAATTCTATTTTAATTATTTATCTAACATATATTTCATAGTGTTCTTTTCCTTTTTTTTGAGTATGTTATTTCTTCATCGATATGTATATAGTGACATATCCAGATCACGCAGATCTCTCATGTCCACACCCACTCCAACCGCAACAGCAAAAATCGCCGTCTCAGCAATATCCAGATCACGCAGATCTCTCATGTCCACTCACTGCAACCGCAATAGCCAAAATCGCCGTCTCAGCATAAACATAAACAAATCCAACAGAGCCAGCGCACAAGAATGAAAACGCCTTCTAAGTATAAACAAATCCAACAGAGCCAGCGCAGAAGAATGAAAACGCCTTCTAAGCATAAACAAATCCAACAGAGCCAGCGCAGAAGAATTAAAACGCCGTTTCAGCATAAACGCCGTCTCAGCGTAAACACATTGCACTCCGTCAACGCTTTCGATAAAAGTAAACAAAATCCAAGAAGCAAAAACGCAGCGACAAAACTACAGCTACAACACCACAGAAGACGCAAATGCGAGCTTTCGTTATAAATAGAATCATAAGCAGAGTTAGAGTTATAGTTTGTACACCAAAGACAATAGTTGTGTTTTCGGAATAAAATTATATTTTGCTAATCTGAACTCGAGTCGACTTATTACTTGGAGTATTTATAATTCTCAAAAATATAGTTGGAGTATTCCCACCCTCCAAATATATAATTGGCGCAGCCGGTAGGATAACAGATAAACATTGTGAAACGTCGTGGTCCTTGAAAAGGAAACGTACTAGTGTTTCGCGAGAATAAACTGTTATCCGCATAAGGACCCCGTGATCCTTGAAAAACTTTTTTTCTAAAAAAGTAAAACCAAATACGCGAGGCAGACGACGAAGAATAATTTTAATTTTAAATAATAATAAAAAAAATAATAATAAAAAAAAAAAGAAAAACAAAAACCAAATCAAACACCAAATCACAAACAATAACAACAGTAAATAGTAATACCATTTAAATGTTGAAAACTGCAGCGAACAATAAAAGTGAAAAGTGAAACAAAAACACTGCAAAAGCCATAAAAAAAAAAAGAACAAAACACAAAAGAAGAATTTGCGTTGCATGAACATTCACAAAAAACAAAAAACAACAAACAACAAAATGATGTCGGAAGCTACATTAAATCAGGCACTCGGGCAAATCCGCCAAGTCCCAACCTTCGGTGGAGACACGGACGAGCTGGGAGGCTTTATCGGAAGGATCGACTTCATCATGGAACTCTTCCCAAGCAGTGACGCAAGACAAAAACTCATACTATACAGCGCAATCCAGATGCAGTTGCATGGAGACGCGATGAAGACATCACTCAGGCACTTACCAGGAGATTGGCCAACACTACGGAGCATATTAATTTCCACTTTCAAAACTCAAACACCTTGTGAGGAACTCTTAAGAAAAGTATACAACACATATTACGGAGGGAGTATCCGTAAGTTTATCGAAGAACTCGAGCACAAATCATTTGTAATAATAAATAAGTTAGTAATAGAAAACAATGCAGAAAATAAGACATTGTATACTAACGCTTTAAGAAATACGGTTAGAGACGTAATAAATAAGAGACTACCGGACAGATTATACATGCAGTTAGCAAGATACGACATATCCACAACTGACAAATTGAAGGCAGTAGCACAAGAATTAGGGTTGTACGAGGACCGCATTCCAGAAAAAATAAAACCTCTAAATAATACATATTACAAAGAAGATAATAATAAATATTACCCAAGAGCCCAACAGAATTTTAACCGAAGTTATAATCAGAATTTAAGAACCCAACAGAATTTTAAGCCAAATCACAATCGGAATTCAAGAACAGAACCCAGCAAAATTATAACCCAAATTATAATCACAATTTTCAACAAAATTTTAATCCGAATAATAAAAATCAGTATTTCCACAACGAACCAATGGTTAACGAACAATTGTATAATGAATATCAGGAAAAACTAAATCAGGGTAGAATACAAAACCCAATTAATTACCAATCAGATCGTAATAACACTAGACCACCTAACCAACCCATGAAAAGACAAAGACCTAGTAACAGTGGACAATCAAAAATGGACTGGGCAGCAAATTTTCTTCAAACAGCCTCGGAAGCGAACACAGAACACCATTCATCAGAATAATATTGAATAACAAGCAACTGAGATGCCTAATAGATACAGGGTCATCAGTAAATATAATGAGTAAAAATTTCTTTAATTACAAGACTTCCAAAGAGAATCTTACTTGTCACACCATAAGTGGAGAAGTAAAATTAAATACAAGTATATCATTAGCCCCTAGCAAGCTTTGTCCAACAGATCAGAAATTTTACATACATAATTTTTCTAAAAATTTTGACGTCCTCTTAGGCCGAACGTTCCTTAAGGATTGTAAAAGTGAGATCAGTTACGAAGATGAGTTTGTTAAGCTTAATAATTTTCAATTTTTATTTAAATATGATAACGAAAATAAGAAGAAGAATATGAAAAAAATAAGGAAGAAGAATATGAAAACGAAAATAAGGAAGAAGAATATGAAAACGAAAATAAGGAAGAAGAATATGAAAAGAAAATAAGGAAGAAGAATATGAAAACGAAAATAAGGAAGAAGAATATGAAAATGAAAATAAAGAAGAAGAATATGAAAACCCACCACTAATACAAGATATACATACAGCATATGCATTAGAAAACGAATTAGTGGAAAGCAATCAATTTAGATTGGAACATCTAAATAAAGAGGAAAAATCCAAGTTAACAAAAGTTTTGTTTGAATTTAGCGACATTCAGTATAAAGAGAGTGACAATTTGACTTTCACAAATACTGTAAAACACGTTATCAATACAAAAAATGAGGACCCTTGTTATAGGAAACCTTATAAATATCCTCAAAGTTATGATGAGGAAGTTAACAAACAAATGAAAGAAATGATGCAACAAGGTATTATACGACCATCTAATTCACCATATTGTTCTCCTATCTGGGTAGTACCAAAAAAAGAAGATGCATCCGGAGAGAAAAAATATAGAATTGTCGTAGACTATCGCAGCCTGAACGAAAAAACAGTTAGCGATAAATTTCCCATACCAGTAATGGATGAAATATTAGACAAGTTAGGAAAGTGTCAATATTTCACCACAATCGATTTAGCTAAAGGATTTCATCAAATTCAGATGGACGAAAAATCAATAGCAAAGACAGCATTCTCAACTAAAGACGGACATTTCGAATATACACGAATGCCCTTTGGCTTGAAAAATGCACCAGCAACCTTTCAGCGTTGTATGAACAATCTTTTGGGAGACTTAATTCATAAGAATTGTCTAGTATACATGGACGACATAATAGTGTATTCCACTTCATTGGAAGAACACATATTAGCATTAAAGAAAGTTTTCAGAAAGCTCAGAGAAGCAAATTTAAAACTACAACTAGTTAAGTGCGAATTCATGAAAAAAGAAACTGAATTTTTAGGACACATAATAACAACGGAAGGAATAAAACCTAACCCAATTAAAATAAAAGCCGTTAAGGAATTTCCAATTCCTAAGACTCCAAAAGAAATCAAAAGATTCTTAGGATTATGTGGATTTTACAGGAAATTCATCCCAGATTTTGCAAAAGTTGCGAAGCCAATGACAGTAAAGCTAAAGAAAGGAGCAAAAGTCAATGAAAAAGACGTAACATACATAGAAGCCTTCGAGAAATTAAAGTTACTCATAGTATCCGACCCAATATTGGTATATCCGGATTTCAAGAAAAAATTCTCACTCACTACGGACGCAAGTAATTATGCATTAGGAGCAGTATTGTCACAGGAACACAAGCCAATATGCTATGCTAGCAGAACCTTGAACGAGCACGAGATCAAATACTCAGCCATAGAAAAAGAATTATTAGCTATAATATGGGCAACAAAAAATTTCAGATCATATTTATTTGGTAGAAATTTTGAAATTCTTAGTGATCATAAACCTCTCATTTGGCTAAATAACATAAAAGAACCAAATATGAAACTACAAAGGTGGAAAATAAAATTAAATGAATTCGATTACGAGATAAAATACATACCAGGCAAGGAAAATTATGTAGCCGATGCACTCTCCCGAATTAAAACAGAAGGAAATAATGTAGAAGAAATTTTAATTGGTAAATGCTCAAGATAGTATAGTAGCGACAATGCATAGCGCGGACGAAGATGACCAAAATTGTATTCAAATCACAGAAAGACCATTGAATACTTATAATCACCAAATAGAATTTATAAAAGAAAATACTGAAGAAATAAAGAAAATTAACTATTTTCACAAAACTAAAATCATAATAAATTACATGGAAATGACACCGGAAAAAGCAGAAGAAATCATAAAAGAATATTTTTGTGCGCAAAACAGCGTTATATACTTCCCGCATGAAGGCGACTACGCAATTTTCCAAAAAGTTTATTTAGAAATAATACCAAGAGACTGTCCAATAAAAACTATAAGAACCACAAAAAAATTAAAAGATATTCAAACTTATTCAGATTTGAAACAAATCATATTAAATGACCATACAAAACTTTTACATCCGGGAATAGAAAAAACAATAGTAATGTTTAGAGAAAAATATTATTTCCCAAATTACCAAAAATTAATACAGAACATAATAAACGAATGCGAAATATGTAATACATCAAAAGTAGAACACAGGGATACAAAATTTCGATATGAAATAACACCAGAGATCTTCAACCCACGAGAAAAGTATGTAATAGATTTCTATATGATTAACAATAAGCAATTTCTTTCATGCATAGACGTATATTCAAAATACGCCTCATTAATAGAAATACATGGCAAAGATTGGTTGGAGGCTAAAAGAGCCTTATTAAAAATATTTAACGAAATGGGAAAGCCATCAGAAATAAAAGCCGACAAAGATTCAGCATTCATGAGTGCTGCTTTAAAAATTTGGTTAGACTCCGAAAATGTTAAAATTCAAATAACAACAAGCAAAAATGGAATATCCGACGTAGAAAGATTTCATAAAACAATTAACGAAAAACTCAGAATAATTAATTCAGATACAAACGAAGAAAATAAATTAACTAAATTCGAAATAATCCTTTATACTTATAACCATAAAACAATACATAGTACTACTGGTCGAACACCAGCAGATATATTTATTTATGCCGGATCACCAGCATACCATACTCAGTTAAATAAAATTAAAAAAATTAATAAGCTAAATGAGAAAAGAAACACTTATGAAATAGATACAGACTACAGAGAAATGCCGCTTGTTAAATCAAAAACAACTAATCCATTTAGAAAAACAGGCATTATAAAACAGTTAGACAGAGACCATTTCGAAGAGACAAATAGAGGCCGAAAAATAGTACATCATAAAACTAAATTTAAAAAGAAAAAGATAATGAACATAAATAAATATAACAATAATTTCAGGTCATCTACGGAAAATTCGTCTACCAATCCACCCGATAATAATGATAATACTAACATTAACAATAACTCAGTGTAACACTCAAAACATAGAAGTAAACCCAGTAAAAGCAGAAAACGGATATATTTTATTTAAAACAGGATCATTAAGCATACCATCAGATTTTGAATACCATTGCCTAACGGTAAACTTGACAAAAACCGAAATTACTGAACAAAATTTAATATCTCAAACACATGATTTTCGTATGCTACCCGCAATAGATTATTTAGTAGAAAAACTCCAAAGAGAAATGAACGGAATAAAGATAATTAAAAGACAGAAAAGAGGACTCATAAATATAGTAGGAAGAAAGGATACAAGTACTTATTTGGCACACTAACTGAAGATGATAAAACAGAACTTACCGAAAAAATTGATGATTTACAAGCTAATAGCATACAAATAAATGAACTAAACAAAATAATAGAAGCAGTTAATCATGGCATACAAGTAATGGACAGCATGACAGAAATGTCACAACAGAACGCCAAATTAAATTTATTAATGTTTAACTTACAACAATTCACCGAATATATCGAAGATATCGAATTAGGAATGCAACTATCCAGATTGGGAATTTTTAACCCAAAATTACTAAAACATGACCATTTATTAAATGTCGATTCAGAAAAATTGTTAAATATAAAGACATCAACTTGGATAAAATCCACGACAAATGAAATTGTAATAATATCACATATACCGAAAACTCTGTCACAAGTAACTTTGTATTCAATAGTCCCATATCCGGACGAGGAAAAAAATATTTTGACCGAACTAGACCTAAGTATTAGTAATAAATATTATTTACACGAAAATAACACCTATTCAGAAAAAAAGAAAATAATAACAAACAAATGCATAAACGGTATATTAAAACAAATAACAGTTGAATGTAAATATACAAAAACAAGAAAGAACTATGAAATAAATTTCATAGAACCGAATATAATATTAACTTCGGAATATACCTAAAATTAAACTCAATCAAAATTGTATACCACAACAAATCGAAATTCTAGGAAATAACATTATCAAAGCAAACAATTGTTCTATTCAATTGGAAGATATAGAAATATCAAATGTAATATTAGATTATACACAAACAGTTTATATAAGTAATAACATAACTAAAACAGAGCCGTTAGCATTATTAGAAACTAAGGACCTCATAAGAGTCCATACAAGAACTAACAATACTTTGTTAATCATAAGCTTAACATTAATAACAATATTATCAATAATAATAATCAGCTATTCTCTGTTCAAATTCAAAAGTTTACCAAAACGAATACTAATTAAATATAAGAATAACGCAATAACGACACCACACATCGAAGATGAAGACAAAGCAACCACGGAAAACACCAACGACTTACAATTGTACCCTACACTGAACGCTTGAGGACAAGCCAATTTCTAAGGGATGGGGAAGTGACATATCCAGATCACGCAGATCTCTCATGTCCACACCCACTCCAACCGCAACAGCAAAAATCGCCGTCTCAGCAATATCCAGACACGCAGATCTCTCATGTCCAGCGCACTGCAACCGCAATAGCAAAATCGCCGTCTCAGCTAAGCATAAACAAATCCAACAGAGCCAGCGCAGAAGAATGAAAACGCCTTCTAAGTATAAACAAATCCAACAGAGCCAGCGCAGAAGAATTAAAACGCCGTTTCAGCATAAACGCCGTCTCAGCGTAAACACATTGCACTCCGTCAACGCTTTCGATAAAAGTAAACAAAATCCAAGAAGCAAAAACGCAGCGACAAAACTACAGCTACAACACCACAGAAGACGCAAATGCGAGCTTTCGTTATAAATAGAATCATAAGCATAATTAGAGTTATAGTTTGTACACCAAAGACAATAGTTGTGTTTTCGGAATAAAATTATATTTTACTAATCTGAACTCGAGTCGACTTATTACTTGGAGTATTTATAATTCTCAAAAATATAGTTGGAGTATTCCCATCCTCCAAATATATAATTATATATATATTTACTTATTATTATTATTTTATATGTAGGTGTATATGACCTTTGTAAACCCTTTCTTTTTATTTTTATTCTTACCCTTTCGGGCGTTTTAATTTTATTTCTCCGTATCTTATCCCAAAGCTCGCACGGATCTTACGGAGAGCAATAAGCTCACTCTCTCTACGCTTGGCTAAGCTGAATGAGTTCTCTTGCCATCAATTTTTTTTTCTTTTGACTCTCTTATTTCAATTGCAAGAGAGATTTTGCACGTGCACTTGACTCTACTTTATACCACTTTTCAAATCGAACAATTCACCGGGATTAAACATAAAAAAACTAAATACAAAATTAATGAGTGAGTACACTTACTTGTCTTATCCACATCCAAAAGATCTTTTGCAGGTGGCGCCTCTAGATTCTTGAGAAGGGTCAATTTTTAGTTTTAATGTTTTAATGCCGGTGCTTTTTTCAGTGTGATTATTCACCTTTTCTTTTTGGGTCATTTTCTCTTAATGTTGTTTGCATTGATAACTTTAGTATTTCATATTATATTATTCAAATAACTTTATGATATTAATAATTACAAAAAAAAAAATTTCTTCACTTATGTTAAGAATGAATTATAAAATTTAACATTATGGCATATATTTTTTTTTTTTTGGGTTTGTCTCTTTTTTATACAACAATTTTCTTTCTTCTTTTTTTTTCGTGGGATTTATTTTTGGGAATACATCCTCCGGGCTTATGCGATCTTCAGGCGGGTGGTCTTTTGGCGTGTGATCTTCAAAATGCCGAGCTGCTGGTTCGATGGTCGACGGAGCACCCACTTGGCTAAGGGACGAGTGCAGCGGTGCGGGGCCGTTCACTTTTTTTTTCTTTGTCCAGAATATGATGGCAGGTGTATTTTATTTATTTCATTGTTTGGCGGCTGGAATCGCCTCTCACCCCAGCAAATATCGCGCCGATTCACAAAAAAAAAAGTGAATATTGTTTTTCACCAAAAAATATTATATATTTTTTTTTCCAAAAAAAAGGGAGTAACTTTTTTCATTTATAAGAAAAAAACTGTAGTTAACCACGATTTTCCACTGTCAGTTCATTTAACAACTTGGAAAAAAAATATGGGGTTATACACGAACTCCACCCACGTGTGCTTTTTATTTTCTGGTTACATTTTTTTTCAACGCAACAATACGCAACCAAATTTTGATGATCGAACCGATCGCCTTCGAAATCAGAATCCCACTACTCTGCGATTATAATCTTTGGGTTAGCCAAGCCTGTGAGCGGCTTGACGTAATAATTTATCCCCTTAGGGGTCGTCGGCAAAAGCTAGGCAAAAGCTTGGTTTGGCAATTGAAACCCGTGTGGCCTACTTTTAGGTATAATATTTAAATGGGCAAGCGCACGTCATCGATATACTTCGGGAGAGCGAGGAACTTTCGCATGGCCACGGAAAGAGAAAAAGAAAAAGAAAAATTAATACATGGTGAAATAGTCCGATATAAATGGACAGTGTCGTGTCATTTTGTCGGCAAAGACGCGTTCTATACGCGGGTCATTAAGTTTCGCGCCAGTGGTTGGACGCTTTTTAATAAAAAGCAATTTTTATCAATTGGAACACGTGTGAAAAATTTACCCCACCCCTTGCTCGGCTCTCTGAGCACGCCGCGCTCGCGCTCTGAGCACGCCTCTCAGTTGAACAAAGAGAGCAAGTGAAATATATCGATAGAACGATAATCCAGTGTTTACACACCGTGAAGTGAAAAATAAACATCGATAGGACGATTACCAGTGTTTACACACCATCGACGCCCGCGAGCAGTTCTGCTGGTGCAAAACTATTTTTTGTAAGAGGCGCTCACTCAGTGTAATTTGTGCTTGCGCCGCCACCACTCTGGTAGAGTGTGTGTGCTTGGAGCGCGCAAATTTTGCACAAATATGAACACCCCCCATACCGCTACCCCCGGCGACGCGCATGACACTGCAGCTGCTGTTCCCTGGTGCTCGCCATCTCTGGCCAGGCAAACCAGCGAATTTCGCTATAATTTGCGCAACAACAACAACAAAGTCAACAATGCAAAAATTGCAAACCCAAACAATGCCAACAACGACACAAACAAAAACACTGAAAATGATAATAACGCCAACCAGGCCATCTTCAACAATGCCAACAAAAAACGTAAAATTGCGACAGTCGATGGTGACTCTGACTTGGATGCAGTGCCTTCTACTTCTGCTGGTGCTCGTGCAGCACCACAAGCACTTGATGATCTCTCAGATTCTGACTCGGACATCGAGTCAGTGGATATAGCAGAGAGGACTGCAGTTGCTGCTTCCCCAATTTTTCCTCTGACTATGGGCGATGAGGACACAAGTCCGGGACCTGCCGCTGAGATTCGCGATTCTCTGCCAAACACCTGCACTGCGGAAACACAGCCTACAAGGCCTTCTAAGCCCCCTCCACTTATAGCTGAGGGTATCACCAACGTTGTTGGACTGCTTGAAGCATTAAATGCTGTCACGCCGCCTGACAGCTTCATGCTTAAATGCAGTGGCGGTGGTACAGTGAGAGTCATGCCAAGTAGTATTGACGCTTACAGGGCTATACAGAGAATGTTTTCAGAGAAGAGAATCCCTTTCCACTCGTACCAACTAAAGGAGGACAGAGGTTTTCGAGTGGTGGTCAGGGGACTGCACCCATCGCTGCAGAAAATTGACTGCTTAAGGGACGAGCTCGCCAGATCTGGGCACTCAGTACGTGGTGTCCAAACCATCGTCAGTCGTGTTACGAAAAAGGAGCTAAACCTTTGTTATTTGGAGTTGGAGCCGGCTCCAAATAACAAAGAGATTTACAACCTTCGCTCCATCTCTCAGGTGCGCATCACTATTGAATGCCCTGATCGGCATTTGGACATCCCTCAGTGCCACCGCTGCCAGGAATTCGGGCACACGATGAAATATTGCCAAAAACAACATCGCTGCGTTAAGTGTGGTTCAGCACATGCTAGCCAAGCTTGCGAAAAACCATTGGATGTTGATCCAAAATGTGCAAACTGCGGAGGAACCCATCCAGCGAGCTGGAAAGGATGCCCGGCTTATCAGCGCGTTTCCAAGGGAAGGAAGCTTGCGGCTCAGTCTAGACGGCCGGCTCAATACCTCCAAAACTCGCGCCCAAGAAGCCCGGCTCCCTTACGCAATGCACAATTTTCTTATGCTGATGCCGCCAGACTGCAAACGGCTCCTCAGCTCCTTCAGCAACTTGGACAACTGTCAGAGCAGCAGCGTCACCCTCAGCTACAGCTTCCCCTTCAGCAGCAACGTCACCATCAGCAGCAGCTTCACCAACAACAACAGCCACAACCTCACCACCGCCAGCAGCAGCCGCAACAGCAGCAACAGCAACCTTTGCCTCAACAAGATGCTCCGCAAGTTCCTGAGCAACAGCGGTCGAACAAAACGCGACGACATAAAGTTCGCCAGATGGCTAGGCATCGAGAGAACGCTCAGCATCAGCAGAAATACGCGCAGCAACACCAGCAGCAGCAACACCAGCAGCAGCAACACCAGCAGCAGCAACACCAGCAGCAGCAACGCCAGCAGCTGCAACGGCAGCAGCTGCAACGCCAGCAACAGCAACCCCAGCAGCAGCAACTCCAACAGCAACAGCACATCCCCCAAGTGCGTCAACAGCAACTGAGCCATCAACAACAACACCAGCTGCCATTGCGTCAACAACATCAGCAGCCCACACAGGATCAATATCAACTAGTGCAACAGCCTTATCAGTATTATCAACACTCCAATCTCCAGCTTGAAAGTCTTATGTCAAAATTTGACAAGTTAAACGAGACAATGATGGCCATGATGAGCCTGTTGCACGCTGTACTTGCCAATAAATGAGCCAAATTGGGATGCGCGTTGGCGTTTGGAACGCCAATGGCCTTTCTAATAACGCCAATGAGTTGGAGTTGTTTATTCATCGCCATCAAATAGATGTAATGTTGGTCTGTGAGACTCATTACTGCTCCAGATCTCACTATAGGCTACCAGGCTATGACATCCATCTAGCCAACCATCCGTCGGATCGCATGCGTGGTGGAGCAGCAGTGATCATAAAATCTTCTCTTCAACATCATGCGCTGACTCCCTTAAGTTGGCTCTCCGCACAATGTGCTGCCGTTAAAGTCTCTAGTGATCAAGGCGAAGTAGTCCTAGCGGCTGTCTATTGTCCACCACGTTTTGTGTGGGCATTAGAAGACTTTAAATGTCTCTTCGAAGAGCTTGGCCCCAAGTTCCTGATTGCTGGAGACTGGAATGCTCAACACCATCTCTGGGGTGCTGCTTTGAACACTCGCCGTGGGATTGCGCTGGCGGATTGCGTGAGAGACTCCAACCTCCAAGTACTTGCCACGGGAGGTGCAACGCACTATTCGTACGGTGGTCATAGGCCGACAGCAATTGACTTTGCTGTGTACGCTGGAATACGTTCTGACTGTCTTGGTATATCAGAGAGAATTGAGCTTAACTCCGATCACATCCCTTTGATCGTTGAGTATAGATTGGCTGTTACTCTAATTGCTCCCAAGGCACGTCTTCTGCCGCGCAAGGCAAACATCTCCCGATTTCGGCAGAGGTTGGAGCAGCTTGTCAACTTGAACATGGAGCTGAGTTCACCGGCTGATATAGACGACGCAGCGGAGTTATTCCTGCGTAATATTAACGCGGCGGCGGAATACTCCATGCTTGGACAACTTCCTTGTTCGCCTCCCAGTCCAGCTCAGCCTCTTTTAAAAACTGAGATTTTGGACTTGGTAAGGCACAAAAGAGCACTGCGTCGCCAATATATGCGCTCACGCAATCCTTTGGATCTAAGGGACTTTAGACGGGCTGCGTACGAGCTGCGAAAGCTACTTTTTGACACTAAGAATCAATAT
The DNA here is from genome assembly GCA_035042145.1 of Drosophila kokeensis. Classification (NCBI taxonomy): domain Eukaryota; kingdom Metazoa; phylum Arthropoda; class Insecta; order Diptera; family Drosophilidae; genus Drosophila; species Drosophila kokeensis. Next base: position 5,471 of record JAWNLT010000850.1, on the reverse strand, counting down.
TTCCAGAATATGCTCCGCAATGCCGATCCCAATAAGAATCATGGATTCAATTTGTGGAAGGCAACGCGTTGTGTCAAACGCCAGCCACTCAGGCGGATCCCCATTATGCGACCGGACAACACTTGGTGTCGATCGGATGCAGAGATTGCATCAGCATTTGCGGATGAGCTACAAGGCCGTTTCACGCCATTTGCTCTTGCGTCACCCAGCCAGATACAGGAAACTGAGGCATTTTTAAATGCAGATCTCGATCCTGTTCAACCGATCACACCTATCGCCCCTAATGAGGTCCGCTTGCAGATTCGCAGGCTGAAGTCCACTAAAGCCCCTGGCTATGATGGCGTCGACGGCAGAGTTGCTAAGGCCCTCCCCGAGAAGGGAGTGATGTTCCTGGTGCTGCTCTTTAACTCCATGGTTCGCATCCACCACTTCCCCACTCCGTGGAAGTGTGCTGTGATTGTGATGATTCCGAAACCTGGCAAGCCGGATAATCTTGTCTCGTCATATCGACCGATAAGCTTGCTGTCCACTTTCTCCAAAATATTTGAAAAAATATTTCTTGGAAGATTGTCGGCAGTAAGTGGCTTCCAGAGTGCCATTCCTGATCATCAGTTTGGCTTTAGGCATCACCATGGTACACCAGAGCAAGTTCATCGAGTAGTACAGCATGTCCTCGAGGCCCTGGAAAATAAGCAGTACAGCTCTGCCGTCTTCCTGGATATCCAGCAAGCGTTTGATCGCGTATGGCATGATGGCCTGCTTTTTAAGCTTAAGTCCCTACTACCATCGGCGCAGTTTTTACTGCTCAGGTCCTACCTGCTTGGCCGTTCATTTATGGTGGAAGTTAGGGGCGAGCGATCAAACATCCGCCGCATCGGAGCGGGTGTACCGCAGGGTAGTGTCCTTGGACCTGCCCTGTACACATTGTACACCGCGGATTTGCCGATTCCGGTAGCCAGAAACACGCTGCTTGCCACATACGCAGATGACACTGTGTTCCTTGCTAACTCCTCCACTGCCTGGAGAGCCTCGGCGGCTACGCAAAGGTTTTTGGATGGTTTTAGTACCTGGGCCAACCGGTGGAACATCTGCATCAATGAGAACAAGTCTCAGCACTGTACGTTTGCGCTCAGGAGTGGTAACTGTCCAAGAGTCCGACTCAACAACACGATCATACCTCAGGGGAATCATGTTCGCTACCTGGGTATGTATCTGGACAGAAAACTTACCTGGCGTAAACACATACAGATCACGGCAGCAGCGTGTAGATCCAAAAGGGCGAAACTCAACTGGTTGCTGAAGCCATTGAGCAAACTCAGCTTGAGCAACAAGCTGCTGGTGTACAGGAGCATCATCGTGCCCACATGGACATATGGGATTCCATTTTGGGGCACAGCAGCAAAATCGTGGATTAATCAAATTCAAGTCTTGCAGAACAAGGTGCTAAGAGACATCTCTGGTGCTCCACCCTATGTGAGCAATATTACGCTGCACAATGACTTCCGTGTACCGTCAGTCTTTAGTCAAATAAACCGACATACAAGTCGTTACAATGACCGGTTGCATAACCATGTCAACCCATTGGCCTGCTCACTAGGGTCGAATACAACCCGTCGACGCTTAAAGCGCCTCCACACCAGCGACCTCTGGACTGCTGGCCGCTAATTGTTAATCTGATCGTATTATTGATGTGATATTGTAATATGTAATATGTTAAATCCAGTTATATGTTTACGTTATTTAATATTTAAATTCCATGTTATTATTTATTCCTTGTTGAAAACAATATTTTATAACCTTTTAGTAGGTTGATTAATATTAAATAAAATTATATTGTCACATTAAAAAAAAAAAAAAAAAGAAAAAAGGAACTGTAAAATTAAGTTGGCTGATTAACTCCGAAGAATCAATTTCTCCGTTTATAAGCTTGTGTAAAAAAAATAACGCCAAGCATTGTCAGAAAGAGAAGGAAGATTTATTAACAAAAGTCTACTGTGGTAAGACGGTAAGCTAATATTAGTATTCCAATGAAGACCCCTAAGGGCAAATAATAGAAATTGTTTTTATACGGATTCTATTCTATCTTGCCAAGAGATTATTTCAAAAATTTAAAAGACGAAGTTACCCGAAGACGTCAGACGAGCCATTTAAAGTGTATATGGTGGAGATGCAGACTCTAATGCGGCCACTACAGTATTCGGCGGAGAAACAACTGCACAAAACTACAGGCCAAGTCAATTCAACAACTTGGCAGAATTGATGCATTTGGCAGCCGCGTTTGAGGACTGCGGTCGTAGAGATCGGCAACTGCCAGCACAAGGCTATGATCGATACAGGGGCCACGAGTAGTTTCATTATCGAGAATCTAGCTCGTGGACTATTCAACGTAGGCTGTCGAAGCGCAACCGACCGGCGAGTCCGCGTGGCAGATGGCCGAAATAGTGAAGTCCGAGAACAAGTCGAGGTGAATATCAGAATCGCAGGAGTGGTCTGGATATTGCTTTACTGATACTCCCAGTAGTCATCGATGGCTTAGTTCTCCGATGGGATTTTCTATCGGGCATGGGAACGGTTTTGGAGTGCGCAGGCCTGAGGATAAATATACCACGGGAAAGAATTCGAGAGCATCAGGAGGAGAGACTGTAAATAGCAAAAACAGTCAAACCAGCAGTAAGTGTTGCAGATGCCAAATCTCGACAGTCCCTGAAGGAGACATGCCGGAGAATCTCAATTGTGGGAGACGCGATGGACCAAGCAAATCAAAATTGCCACTTGTTCAAGTATGAACATGAGAGATGCTGATAGCTGACCCATGAAAGCCAGCATTGTTTAAATATGAACATGAGATATGCTGATAGCTAGCTCATGCAGCGCCCTTAAGATTAGGCACTTGAGGCTGGCTTGCCTGGGGTTAAGCTTTTTTTAGAGAGGTCGATGGAGTGAGACTGCGTTCGCCTTACAAACGGAAGTACTCGATAAGAAACCAATGCAGTCGCCTTAAGCGGCTGCATAGTATATTTCTATGTATTTTAGGCTAAAGCATTTTATATAAATAAAGGGCCTGCTCGTCTCGTCGTGTTGATTACACAGTGAGTGTATATCAGACCATTTGGTCCTTCGAAACCGTGTCCAGAGATCGAAATTAATCGGATCTGGAAATACAGTTTTACACTATACGTAATCTGTATAAATTGAATTTCGCGCCGCGTTTACAGTTCGAATTTATTCGTCGGTTGTACAAATATTTTCTTTAAAAAAAAAAAACAATTGAAAAAAATAATTAAGCTGTCGGACAAACAAATTGAATTACTGTGGGCTAAAGCCAAAATCAGAGATCAAGTGCAAAAGCTGATCAACCAAAGTGCAAGCGCGACCTCGTTCCAGAAGATTTTAGCCGAGTTTCGGTTAAATAACTCGAAGCTAGTGAAGATCGGATTGATCGACCACGAATATTTCGTTAAGAAAATATTCGAGTCAACTATGGCTAAAGTCACATCGTACAAAAGTAAGGAGACGGAAGTGAAACCTAAGGAGAAAATGGTTTTAGCTACAAGGGAACCCTCAACATCGCAGAAAGCTATGGTAAGGGAAATGTTGACGGCATTCAACGAGGAGGCTCTTCAAACGGATCGTTCGGCGAGGCCAAAAAACCATATTGTTGAAAAATTAGAGATGCGCCAGGCCGGTCTACGGGAAGAAATGGAAAGCGCCAGCGAAAAAGGAGCTGCAAGAAATTAAGTATATGCTGGACGTCCATATAAGGACGATTGAGAAAATTATAAAGACGTTGGATATGGAAGACGAATCATGGACATCTTCAGAAGACATTGAAGAGCTAATGTTCAAAGCGGAATGCTTGAAAGCGGAAATCGATGCAGAATTGTCGGTTCTACCATCTACGTCGACACAAGAGTATCCCAGGCAAGAAGCTCCAAAGGTTGACACCTCATTTTAATGGTAATGCCAAGGAATGGCCAAACTTTTTTGGCCTATTCACCGAAATAATACATGATCGAGAAGACATCAGTGACACAATAAAGGTGAATCACTTAAGATCATGCCTGAAAGGAGAGGCATCCACAATGGTAAGCCATTTACCGATTGGCTCAGCAGCGAACTACCAAAAGGCATGGGATCTGATGTGGAAGCGTTACGAAAATAATAGAAAGATTTTCACTGGCCGGCTGAACACGTTATAGGAATTGGAATCATTAAGATGCGATTCAGAGCAAAGGATCAGCAAATTCCTGGATGTAGCAACGGAAAGTATTTATATCATAAAGGAAAAATCTAAAATTGGCAATTCCGCAGATGTTATCTTCGCCCAAATCCTTCTTCGACGATTTTTGACAGAGGCTCTGCAGCTGTACGAGCAACATGTTAAAACGAAAAACAGAGAGATCCAATCTCTGGAGGACGTACAGGAGTTCATCAATCAGCTATACCATGTGGTGGATTCAGTACAGAAAAACGTAGTTAAAGAGACAACCGTCAACAGAGAACTTGCCGATTTTGTGCGATTAGCGGGCACGACATAAACTGATGTCAAAAATTTAAAGCAGCAAATTTAAACAAACGAAAGAAGTTTGTAAAAATGCAACATTTATGCTTCCGTGGCTTGGGGACTCATACTATGGCGGAATGCAGAAAGGACTGGAGATGCCAGCAATGTAACAAGCACCATAATACCTTGTTAGATGAAGAAACAAAAAAGGACAGTGTGAACTGCTTAAACAAAATGAAGGACAGGAAACATTGTTGGCCACTGCTGTTGTCAACATAAGAAGTGCCAATGGAAACTACGAGCAACTTCGAGCATTGATGGATGGAGGATCGCAGCGCACCCTGATATCAGAAGAAGCAGCGCAGCTTCTAAGGCTGAAGAAAAACAAGGAGAAAGTGGAAATACTAGGAATAGTTTCAAACGGCGTGGAAATGGCAAAACACAGTGTGACACTTAAAAAAAAAACCTCGATTTTCAAGTAATTTCAAGGCGAAAACAACGGCGCTAGTTCTTCCCAAGTTACAAAAAGCACTCCCCAGCAAGAAGATTGATATGGATATCAATACAGACTGGAATAATTGCATTTTAGCTGATCCAAGCTTTAACATGCCTAGTAGAATAGACATGGTCATTGGTGTGGACTTTTTCTCTTAATAATGATGGGTCAAGTCAGAACTATTAATGGAGCGCTTGGACAAAAAACACGACTTAGATGGATAGTTTCCGGAAATATTGCACCCGAGCACCGCCAAAGAAAATCATGACAGCGACCACAACGGTAAACATTGACGATCTGGAGCGCTTCTGGGAACTTGAGGAAGAAGTGAAGAAAATACGTTGTGAAAATTATTATCAACAAACGACTTCAGTAGACAAGGATGGACGACTAATAGTCTCGATTCCATTTCACAGCAATTTTGAACTGGGAGACTCTCGTAAGCAAGCAGTGGCAAGACTGTTGCAAATG
>JAWNLT010000838.1:0-85836 GCA_035042145.1 Drosophila kokeensis | reverse complement strand
TACCATCCAGAACTCATTGCCAGGCAGAGCATTACCGTCCCAGGCATAGGAGACAAGCAGTACCATGTCCGCATGCTCCGGCTGACAGAGTTTCTGCGCCGGATTCCGTTTCGATAGATTCACACGAATGCCGCCCTGTGGATGAGCGGAGCACTTAGCAGAACGCCATCGTGGAGGCCACCACAACGGGCAAGCTTAAACCATGAGAAGTGAACGACGCCAATGTGAGTGAGGCGACTGCTCAACGCACGTAGCCGCTGCTCGAAGATCTCGAGAAAGATTTGGTCCTGCTGCGGCGCCACCTTCCACACGCCCAGGCCAAAGCCGACGACGTGAATGTACGCCGGCTTGCCTCCAGCAGCAGCAGGTCGAAGCTGATGGCATAGCGACGCTTCATGACCAGATTATCGAATACATCCTGCTTGTTGTCCGAGCAGCCAAAGCGCTGGCCATCGATGCTAACAGTGCCGTGGAGATGATCGCGCGACTCGTAAAAGTTGCGCCACAAGCGGCGATAGTCTTCGGGGCGAGTATTTGCGGTCGCATCTAAGGCCTGGCCGTAGCCATTCTCTTTGTTGTTCTGTGTCCGCGAAATGACAATGTCCAGGAATTCCATTAGATTGCGGCGGGAGAGGCGCACTCCAATCATGCCAACAATCACACCAGCCGGCACCAGGCTTTGGCGATTGTGCGTCACACGGCCGCAATTGGTGCGCTCACCCTCATTGATGAACTCCGTATGCGAGCTGACGGAGAGCAGCGCCGACAGCTTTACATCATCGTAGCTGAGCACATGCTCCAAGCACAACGGCGCCGTCTCCTCGAGCGTGCCAATCGGCTCAAAGCCACTTGCTCCACGCTGCCCGCTCCCCGCTCATCAGCAAATATTTATCGTTGCGCGCAAAGAAGCTGGCTGACAAGCAGCAAGCGCTGCACGAAGTCGACGAGCGACAGACTGAGATAAACGCGCTTCTCCACAGCGTTGCCTGGTGATGGATAAATAACAAAATAAACAATAATAAAAACCTTCTCCACATATACATGCAAAAAGCTTACCCCAAAGCCCCTTGTGCTCCAGATACTGCAGATAGAGGGCCAGGGTGCGCTCGTGTATTACCGGATAGTCCGATGTGATCTGCTTCCCAATGCACTCATGACGCGACCTCGGCTGACTCCTCACCCGGCAGCTCTCCACGCCAAACTGCAGGCATATCGTAATTGCAGTGGAAAGTCCGTTGATCTCTGCATGAATGCAGACATATCCATTCACCGATTTGCATTGCTCCAGCAGGTGTCAGCCAAATGGGGTAATTATTGGCAGCGCACCTCCATCGACTGGCGGCCAAATTGCATCCACTTCAGCTCCAAATGTTGACATGATATTTGCCGATCGATTTCACAATAATGTTTAACTGGAAATTCGGATGCGGGCGGCATTTTTATTAACAACATACCCACTAAGCGGTACTTTGGTTGAGTATATTGAATCAGGGCACACTGATACACCGATGCGCAATCACTTGTTGCAGGTGTGACCAAGCGATATAAGCATATTTATTTGGTATTAAATACATGAACTAAAATACTACAGACTGCAGTCACACATAAATCGTACAATATGCCTGCTATTAATAATGAGAGCTATTGAAATATTGCATATGTAAGAAACGTATTTCTGAATCGATATATGCTGTGATCTCTAGGGTATTTGCCCGCTGATCATCAGACTGCAAGCCATACACATTACGCACATTCATGTAATGCTTACAGGGTTTCCATTATTGCCAGTGCTGGCAAAATATAAATCGAGCAAAATGTGTACAAAATCAGTGTTGAAATAAAACGGTACATAAATAATATAGCTAATCTATGACGTAAATCCGGTTGCTGTTGTTCTAAATTGTTGCCCAAAGTAGATAAATGTGTTTTCAATTACATTTAGTTAATTAATATTATTGCGTATTATCATTATCATAAGAAGACCGATAGCTGCATACCGAACTTTTTCCAGATAACAGTTTCCAGAGCTTTCCAACACTCTTTTGCGTTTAACAAAGAGAAAGAAAATACGGGCCTATAAGGCTGATGCGTATATTATTAAAGCTATTCTTCAGAGTTAACAAAATGGGCACATGCGGCAACCCAGGGCACTTTTGGCCAAGTCCAGATGCTGGCCATCTGCCCAGTCTCAGTTATTTTGCTACGCAACAATTAGAAATGTGCAAGCAGCTGAAGAAACCGAGCACAAACGGCGATGACGTTGATTTTGAAAAGTTTCTGGCGGCATCCGAGGAATTTCCTATGAAGGTAAGTGTTGTTAGACGCACTGAAATTAGGAACCAATGTGTGCTCCAATCTCGCTAACAGTTTGGTACGAATAGCTGCCGGGTGAAATCGCAGCCGGTGGAGCGCAAGCAAATAATACGGAAGCAGATTGCATCCGCCTATCCGATCATACACGAGCTGACCCTCCTGCTCTACATCAACTTTCTGGAGCATAAGCAAAAGTATGGTTAGTTGATTGTCCATTGCATGTGAATAAATATGTGAATAATAATTGTGCCTCCTTTTCTCATTTGTGGCTGACAGGAACTGCTCAAGAGTTGAGTGTCTTTGGAAACATTTCGATAACTGAATTCGTGCAGCGTTTGCTCAGCAAGCGATGCGTCTACTTCTTGGGCTCGTCAGACTCATACCTTCTGTTAGATGGAAACACGGGCGACGGTGGTTTTGAGCAAATTGGCAGTAGCGACGAGCGTGCTCCACTTCTGCTGCAGAACGCGCTCAGCTATGATGAAATGAAGCTGTCGGCTCTCTTGTATGTGTCCACGCACTCGGAGTTCATCAACGATGGCTCGCGCAACAATGGGGGAGTAGTGGAGCAGCTCAAGGCCAATATTGAGACTGAAGGCGTAATCATGGGTCTAATTGGTGCCCGTTTCGAGCGTAGCAATGTTATGGAGTGGGAGGATATAATTATAACGCCCGAGCAAAATATACCAGATCGAGGCTATGGATCTAGTGACAATGAAAGCAAGGGACGTGCACAGGACTACCGTCGCATATGGCGCGACTTCTATGAGGAGCCCAAGGATTTTTGCTATGATAACGTCGTCGTCGCATCGGATAAGAAGCGCTTCATTAACCTGGGTAGAAACAAGCACTTTGATAAGGTGGTCATGGGCAAGCGCTTTGCCATCAGCTTCGACACTCTGTTAGTGGAGGCGGAGGCGCGTGCCGTGAAAGCTGGCAAGCCGGCGTACGTCCACGTTGTCGGCATTGGATTGGGCGTGTGGCAGGTGGCGCCGGAGCAGGAGCAAATCTTTCTCGAGACCTTCGAGCAGCGATTGCGTGCGCTTAGCGAGCGTCTGACACACATTGGCGTCGTGCATTTCTCGTGGTTCCATCTGAAAAAGTGGGGTGGCCTGTACGATGGCGTACGCATAGCAGAGCCCAAGCATCCATTAGGTGGCATTAAAGTACGCATCTCTGTACGCAATCCGGCCGCCAAGCTCGCGGAGAACATGCTGGCGATTGTCACATACGCCTGGGATGGCAACGCACTGCCGGGCAACGAGTTTTGGGCGGTAAGTTTGTGTTTGCGTTCATATTCCAAAAAATAGATATTATTATTATTTTAACCAATTTTAGGGTAGTCTCAACGGCAGTGGCGATCCAGCAGCTGCCTGCTCCACGCTAATCGCCGAACTTCAGAATACACACATCAACAAGGATTACATGTGTGGCAACAATCTGCACATTGCGTCACTTCAACACGGCGTTCTCCATATTGCCGACTACGCTGACAAAGTGCTCGCTTAGGTGCAATTACCAAAGCTGAATTCTCAATGCTCAAAGCGCAGAACATATTGAACATTTTCCATTTACTTTCTCATGTTTGTATAAATAACACTTTAAGCTAAATACACAAAGATCTCTTCTTAATTGGATTAAATAGACAACAATATCTTTGAAAGCTTGAAATCGATTCTAGCGATTTATGCGCCAAGCTACTTATGCGGATCTGTGCTTGTGTCTCTGTTTTACAGTTTCGTCGATTAAACTAATACTTAATGTACATACATATGTATATACATCATTTGTAGCTTGGCTTTGCCCTCCTTTTGATTTGTTTGTTTTGTTTTCATTGGAAATTCAGAAATTGGACTGCCAAACATTGCATACTTTTGAAGACATACTGCATTCGAAACTGAATAAATAAATAAATATGATTTTTGAGCCACACATCAGCGTCAGCTTTGAGATAGTTGTCATTGCTTAGTAGCTTCACATTAGTTTGGAAATTCAGTCAGTATACAAAGCTCGCACAGCAAACAGCATCGGCATTATTTAACTAAATTTTTTATTTTATTTTATTTTTTTTATTTTATGTAGAAAGTGGTTCTGGTGAGTATTGAACATATAAAATCAAATCACAAGACGACCATATACTGAGTTTGGTTTTTGTGTGGTTAATTAGGGTTGGTTATGTGCAATAATCCGTAGTTTCTCTGAAGCATTTTCATTTTTCAATATGTCAGTTGAAGTATGTTCAAATTTAATTCAAATTCAGTCAAAGCAACCCATTCAAAAATATCCCTTAACAAATAAATTCGACTTTATAGAATCGAATTAAATTTTTTACTTTTACGATTTCCGTAGATTTGGCCATGGTCATGTGCAGCAAGCACAGCAGCAGCTTGCGTGGGCACTCCACGGGGAGCACAGCTTCAAAGACAGCGCATCGACACCGCACCAAATTGGTAAGTAAAAAAGTAAAAAAAAAACAATACAAAAAATAAAACTAAAGAAAAACAAGGAATCGAAATTAAAGTTCTGGCCAAGCGCACACAAGAACTGTCGTTAGCGCCAACGGCATCTCCGTGTGGGCCGCTTTCAGGCGGCCATGGCCATAGGCAGCACTTACAGCCAGCAACCAGCAACCAGCAACCCGCAACCAGCAAACAGTAAACAACAACTAGAAAAGCAGCTCCCACACTTTGGCATTAGTTGTGTGCGGACGGAAAGCCGGGTTTGTCATGCCACAACAACGATCAATGACGGACAAGAACAACAGGGACAAACCGCAAATCGCGCTCAGATTTAATCATTGTGGCGGAGAGGTGTGGCATATGTTGCCCACAAGCGAAAAGGATCATTATCGTAGCCAGGCCTGCAAAGTCAGCAAAAGGCACGTATTTGTGTATAGTAAGGTTTAGTTAGTAAGAGGCACAAACACGTCGGCGTCTATGGTGGTCCACATCCGACCGATGGCAGGGACGCTTGCTGTGTGCGTAGCCACACTAGGCGCATTGGTAGTGTTCACAATTGCTGGTGCATCATAATTTGTATTAATCACAGTTAATTGACTGCCTTCCATGATTTTTTGTGCAATAATTTGCTTTTCTTTTACGATGCACAAACTGTTTGTAACTGTAATAGTATACTATATATATAAATATAACTATTCTACTGCTGGGGTCCATCGGCGGATAGGTTATTGCCATCGGCAGTCGGTGGTCGACTTTCGCAACTGTCCTCGCCACTACTGGTTGTGGATGCGCCTTCCTCTGGCGAGGTCTTGGCTGCCTCATCGGCCTCCTGGCAGTTCGCTTGGGCACTGATGTTTGGCTGTTCGCTCTCTTCGGCTTCAGCTCCCTTTTTGTTCTGTGTGGGTACGAGAATATATTTAGATATTTATATATATATTTATTTTAATTTTGAGTTATTCAACCTTTTTTCGTTTTTTGGGCTTCTCGGCTTTCACAGCATGCAATTCAGCCTCTTCTTGCAGGGCTGATTTGTAGCTGGGGGGGAAAAACTTGGCAGCTTCCTTATGGCCAACAACCGAATTGGGGCTAACATAGCTGGGCCCATATTCCATTAGCAGTGGTATCGTGGCTGTCGTCACTTTATTAACTTTCAGCACAATTTTATCGGTGCTTAAATTTGAAAATAAGAAAATATATATTTGTTCGGTTCTGGCACAGGATCGGCGGCCAGAAAAGTCGTTGTTTGTGCCCGGAAATATGTATAGATGAGGGCCGCATGCGTTCTCTGGTCAGTTGGCACCCAAATGGGCGGTATTTGAATTACCTTGAATTTGACTGTGTCCTCTAAAGCATCCTGCTCAGCTTCAGGACTTTCCTCAGATGGCTCTGTCGTATTTTCAGAAGTGTCTTTCACTAAATTAAAAATTAACAAACATATATATTTAAAAAATCTTGATAAAACTTAAAATAAATAAATATATATTTTTGAAGATTGGCAATCGTACACTCACCTTCTTTTGCAACCTCAATGGTTATCTCTAGGGGTATTATGAGAGGGGGCAGAATAGTTTCCTCCTCGTTGAACTCATCGGGCGGCTTGACGATCTCCTTTGTTAGCTCAAATGCATATTGCTGTAGTATATTTGGTGGCGTTCCGATCGTTTCATCCACTTTCCAGAAGCACATTAACAGCTCCTTGTCGTACAGGTACTTCATAACATCACCGGGCAATGGATTCTCGGCAGCAAAGTTGACCGTATTGAGATCACTTTGTGTTATTGCAAACACTTTTCGATCTTTGCATTGAATTTTGAGAGGATCGGCCGGCTCGGAGAGCTTCTTGAACATATCCCGATTGACTTGTGGCCCAAACACCGTTATGCCAATATCCGGTAAATTCTCCATAATGCAATCCGTCACATATTTCAAATACTCGATCCGTTTCTTTTTACTCTCCTCGAGTTCAATTTTTGCGGCCAACTCGAGAGCCTCGTTCTTAATGCGCAACTGTTCCAGCTCAATGGGCTGCAGCTCGGTGATTTCAAAGGTTTCGTGCGGCTCTTTTGCAATGGTTGACTCCAGCTCCCTGGTGATTAGGGCGACCAGTTTCGGCACATCTGTGCCAAACATAATGTTTATAGCCTTTCCATTCTGCATACGTATAGATAAGTAAATTCAGCTAATTATCGCCATAACTTGTGGTACTTACTGCTACAAACATCCAGGTTGGCTCACTTTTCTTGTTAAACCTTTCCAAATACGATATCGAACCAGCTTTGCACTTGGGAAATTTTGAAATTTTGAAGTTAGCTCTCATCGCAGCTCTCACCACTCAGTTTCAGTTCAACTTACAATTGCCAGCTGCAAGTTGTCGCCGCCAAGCTCCAGTTTTATTTTGCGCAGACTGCCCACCATGCCCAGACAGGGTCCGCACCATTCCGAATATATATCGAGCACTGAAATATAACTGCATTATCATTATTTGTTTTTTTTTTTGTTGATGTATATAGCAGACATACCAAGCAATCCGGGCCGCTGTAAAACCTTAATAAAAAACAAACAACTTTTGACATATGTATGTAAGGAATTTTCTGAAATCATTTCTTTTCCTTGAAAATAAAAATCAATATTTCATATGTGATCGCTTTTTTTCCCACTCAAAGTAACAGGCGAACAGAAATGTTTAGTTAAACGATCTACCTGTGTGTTTGTGTGGGTTATGTTAAGCCGGGCCTTATCAGCTGATCTCTTTTGGGTTTAACATAGCCTACGATCCACAGCGTCTCTTTTTTGCACTGCTGCCTCCTAACAGCGCTCTCTGCGCTGTTATCAATAACATTAATGGTAAAATTAACAAAAAGTATGTAAGAATAAACCAACAAGAGAAGTGCAAGTGCAAAATCTTTTAAAGTGAAAATAAAAAAATAAATATAAAGTTAAGCCAAAAAAAAACCCAAGTGCCTTTTTTATTGGAGGATAAAGAAGGAAGGAAGAATTCGCCCCCCTACACTTTCAGTATGCAAATATTTCTTTTCAATTTAGCATTTAAATCGAACTGCTTGAAAGTATACTAATACTTATTAACCAATGCTATGCAACTAAATATCAATATTTCACATGTGAGCGCTTTTTCTTCGAGTTTTCGTATTGTTACCTCACTCAAATAACAGGCGAACAGAAATGTTTAGTTGAACGATTTACCAGGAGAATAACATCAAATACACGACCTTCAAAGTATGCAACAATTTCTTTTGAGTTTAGCGTTTAAATCTAACTGCCTAAACTGCAACAGTTCGGCAGTCAGATGTTCGCAGCTATCTTATTCAATAATGATTTCATTTATTATTAAGTTGGACCGAATCCTGGCGGTATTGCAATACCAGACAAACCCGCGACAGAGGTGGAGCAAGCTCCTAGCACTCCGTCTAATTCCAAAAATCAGTTTAACATTTGTTGTAGCACGTTCATCGAGTAGTACAGCATGTCCTCGAGGCCCTGGAAAATAAGCAAAACAGCTCTGCCGTCTTCCTGGATATCCAGCAAGCGTTTGATCGCGTATGGCATGATGGCCTGCTTTTTAAGCTTAAGTCCCTACTACCATCGGCGCAGTATTTACTGCTCAGGTCCTACCTGTTTGGCCGTTCTTTTATGGTGGAAGTTAGGGGCGAGCGATCAAAATGCGCAGCAAATAATTCTTATTCTGCAATGCGTTTGCAATGAAAAATAATTGGATTAAATAGACAACAATATCTTTGAAAGCTTAAAATCGATTCTAGCGATTTATGCGCCAAGCTACTTATGCGGATCTGTGCTTGTGCCTCTGTTTTAGGGTTTCGTCGATTAAACTAATACTTAATGTACATACATATATACATCATTTGCTTGTCTTGGAAATTCAGAAATTGGACTGCCAAACATTGCATACTTTTGAAGACATACTGCATTCGAAACTGAATAAATAAATAAATATGATTTTTGAGCCACACATCAGCGTCAGCTTTGAGATAGTTGTCATTGCTTAGTAGCTTCACATTAGTTAGGAAATTCAGTCAGTATACAAAGCTCGCACAGCAAACAGCATCGGCATTATTTAACTAAATTTTTTATTTGATTTTATTTTTTTTTATTTTATTTGGAAAGTGGTTCTGGTGAGTATTGAACATATAAAATCAAATCACAAGACGACCATCATATTGAGTTTGGTTTTTGTGTGGTTAATTAGGGTTGGTTATGTGCAATAATCCGTAGTTTCTCTGAAGCATTTTCATTTTTCAATATGTCAGTTGAAGTATGTTCAAATTTAATTCAAATTCAGTCAAAGCAACCCATTCAAAAGTATCCCTTAACAAATAAATTCGACTTTATAGAATCGAATTACATTTTTTAGTTTTACGATTTCCGTAGATTTGGCCATGGTCATGGGCAGCAAGCACAGCAGCAGCTTGCGTGGGCACTCCACGGGGAGCACAGCTTCAAAGACAGCGCATCGACACCGCACCAAATTGGTAAGTAAAAAAAGTAAAAAAAAAAACAATACAAAAAATAAAACTAAAGAAAAACAAGGAATCGAAATTAAAGTTCTGGCCAAGCGCACACAAGAACTGTCGTTAGCGCCAACGGCATCTCCGTGTGGGCCGCTTTCAGGCGGCCATGGCCATAGGCAGCACTTACAGCCAGCAACCAGCAACCAGCAACCCGCAACCAGCAAACAGTAAACAACAACTAGAAAAGCAGCTCCCACACTTTGGCATTAGTTGTGTGCGGACGGAAAGCCGGGTTTGTCATGCCACAACAACGATCAATGACGGACAAGAACAACAGGGACAAACCGCAAATCGCGCTCAGATTTAATCATTGTGGCGGAGAGGTGTGGCATATGTTGCCCACAAGCGAAAAGGATCATTATCGTAGCCAGGCCTGCAAAGTCAGCAAAAGGCACGTATTTGTGTATAGTAAGGTTTAGTTAGTAAGAGGCACAAACACGTCGGCGTCTATGGTGGTCCACATCCGACCGATGGCAGGGACGCTTGCTGTGTGCGTAGCCACACTAGGCGCATTGGTAGTGTTCACAATTGCTGGTGCATCATAATTTGTATTAATCACAGTTAATTGACTGCCTTCCATGATTTTTTGTGCAATAATTCGTTTTTCTTTTACGATGCACAAACTCTTGGTAACTGTAATAGTATACTATATATATAAATATAACTATTCTACTGCTGGGGTCCATCGGCGGATAGGTTATTGCCATCGGCAGTCGGTGGTCGACTTTCGCAACTGTCCTCGCCACTACTGGTTGTGGATGCGCCCTCCTCTGGCGAGGTCTTGGCTGCCTCATCGGCCTCCTGGCAGTTCGCTTGGGCACTGATGTTTGGCTGTTCGCTCTCCTCGGCTTCAGCTCCCTTTTTGTTCTGTGTGGGTACGAGAATATATATAGATATTATATATATATTTATTTTAATTTTGAGTTATTCAACCTTTTTTCGTTTTTTGGGCTTCTCGGCTTTCACAGCATGCAATTCAGCCTCTTCTTGCAGGGCTGATTTGTAGCTGGGGGGGAAAAACTTGGCAGCTTCCTTATGGCCAACAACCGAATTGGGGCTAACATAGCTGGGCCCATATTCCATTAGCAGTGGTATCGTGGCTGTCGTCACTTTATTGACTTTCAGCACAATTTTATCGGTGCTTAAATTTGAAAATAAGAAAATATATATTTGCATCGATAATGAACCAAATTGAATGAATTACTTATCAATTGCTTACGGTACATATGGCTTGGCATTATATTTCTCCACGGAATTCGCGATAAAAACAGCAGTCTGTGGATTATCGCTGTCGAAGAAACCATAGAGCGGTACATCATCCTTGCACGCATCCACAAGATTAATCAGATCCTTCTTCTTATAAGCATCGAATGTCATGATTATGTGAGGTGGTTCTGGCACAGGATCGGAGGCCAGAAAAGTCGTTGTTTGTGCCCGGAAATATGTATAGATGAGGGCCGCATGCGTTCTCTGGTCAGTTGGCACCCAAATGGGCGGTATTTGAATTACCTTGAATTTCACTGTGTCCTCTAGAGCATCCTGCTCAGCTTCAGGACTTTCCTCAGATGGCTCTGTCGTATTTTCAGAAGTGTCTTTCACTAAATTAAAAATTAACAAATATATATAAATATATATTTTTGAAGATTGTTTTTTTTGGCAATCGTACACTCACCTTCTTTTGCGACCTCAATGGTTATCTCTAGGGGTATTATGAGAGGGGGCAGAATAGTTTCCTCCTCGTTGAACTCATCGGGCGGCTTGACGATCTCCTTTGTTAGCTCAAATGCATATTGCTGTAGTATATTTGGTGGCGTTCCGATCGTTTCATCCACTTTCCAGAAGCACATTAACAGCTCCTTGTCGTACAGGTACTTCATAACATCACCGGGCAATGGATTCTCGGCAGCAAAGTTGACCGTATTGAGATCACTTTGTGTTATTGCAAACACTTTTCGATCTTTGCATGGAATTTTGAGAGGATCGGCCGGCTCGGAGAGCTTCTTGAACATATCCCGATTGACTTGTGGCCCAAACACCGTTATGCCAATATCCGGTAAATTCTCCATAATGCAATCCGTCACATATTTCAAATACTCGATCCGTTTCTTTTTACTCTCCTCGAGTTCAATTTTTGCGGCCAACTCGAGAGCCTCGTTCTTAATGCGCAAGTGTTCCAGCTCAATGGGCTGCAGCTCGGTGATTTCAAAGGTTTCGTGCGGCTCTTTGGCAATGGTTGACTCCAGCTCCCTGGTGATTAGGGCGACCAGTTTCGGCACATCTGTGCCAAACATAATGTTTATAGCCTTTCCGTTCTGCATACGTATAGATAAGTAAATTCAGCTAATTATCGCCATAACGTGTGGTACTTACTGCTACAAACATCCAGGTTGGCTCACTTTTCTTGTTAAACCTTTCCAGATACGATATCGAACCAGCTTTGCACTTGGGAAATTTTGAAATTTTGAAGTTAGCTCTCATCGCAGCTCTCACCACTCAGTTTCAGTTCAACTTACAATTGCCAGCTGCAAGTTGTCGCCGCCAAGCTCCAGTTTTATTTTGCGCAGACTGCCCGCCATGCCCAGACAGGGTCCGCACCATTCCGAATATATATCGAGCACTGAAATATAACTGCATTATCATTATTTGTTTTTTTTTTTTGTTGATGTATATAGCAGACATACCAAGCAATCCGGGCCGCTGTAAAACCTTAATAAAAAACAAACAACTTTTGACATATGTATGTAAGGAATTTTCTGAAATCATTTCTTTTCCTTGAAAATAAAAATCAATATTTCATATGTGATCGCTTTTTTTCCCACTCAAAGTAACAGGCGAACAGAAATGTTTAGTTAAACGATCTACCTGTGTGTTTGTGTGGGTTATGTTAAGCCGGGCCTTATCAGCTGATCTCTTTTGGGTTTAACATAGCCTACGATCCACAGCGTCTCTTTTTTGCACTGCTGCCTCCTAACAGCGCTCTCTGCGCTGTTATCAATAACATTAATGGTAAAATTAACAAAAAGTATGTAAGAATAAACCAACAAGAGAAGTGCAAGTGCAAAATCTTTTAAAGTGAAAATAAAAAAATAAATATAAAGTTAAGCCAAAAAAAAACCCAAGTGCCTTTTTTATTGGAGGATAAAGAAGGAAGGAAGAATTCGCCCCCCTACACTTTCAGTATGCAAATATTTCTTTTCAATTTAGCATTTAAATCGAACTGCTTGAAAGTATACTAATACTAATTAACCAATGCTATGCAATTAAATATCAATATTTCACATGTGAGCGCTTTTTCTTCGAGTTTTCGTATTGTTACCTCACTCAAATAACAGGCGAACAGAAATGTTTAGTTGAACGATTTACCAGGAGAATAACATCAAATACACGACCTTCAAAGTATGCAACAATTTTTTTTGAGTTTAGCGTTTAAATCTAACTGCCTAAACTGCAACAGTTCGGCAGTCAGATGTTCGCAGCTATCTTATTCAATAATGATTTCATTTATTATTAAGTTGGACCGAATCCTGGCGGTATTGCAATACCAGACAAACCCGCGACAGAGGTGGAGCAAGCTCCTAGCACTCCGTCTAATTCCAAAAATCAGTTTAACATTTGTTGTAGCACGTTCATCGAGTAGTACAGCATGTCCTCGAGGCCCTGGAAAATAAGCAAAACAGCTCTGCCGTCTTCCTGGATATCCAGCAAGCGTTTGATCGCGTATGGCATGATGGCCTGCTTTTTAAGCTTAAGTCCCTACTACCATCGGCGCAGTATTTACTGCTCAGGTCCTACCTGTTTGGCCGTTCTTTTATGGTGGAAGTTAGGGGCGAGCGATCAAAATGCGCAGCAAATAATTCTTATTCTGCAATGCGTTTGCAATGAAAAATAATTGGATTAAATAGACAACAATATCTTTAAAAGCCTGCAATCGATTCTAGCGATTTATGCGCCAAGCTACTTATGCGGATCTGTGCTTGTGCCTCTGTTTTAGAGTTTCGTCGATTAAACTAATACTTAATGTACATACATATGTATATACATAATTTGTAGCTTGGCTTTGCTTTTGATTTGTTTGTTTTGTTTTCATTGGAAATTCAGAAATTGGACTGCCAAACATTGCATACTTTTGAAGACATACTGCATTCGAAACTGAATAAATAAATAAATATGATTTTTGAGCCACACATCAGCGTCAGCTTTGAGATAGTTGTCATTGCTTAGTAGCTTCACATTAGTTTGGAAATTCAGTCAGTATACAAAGCTCGCACAGCAAACAACATCGGCATTATTTAACTAAATTTTTTATTTGATTTTATTTTTTTTATTTTATGTAGAAAGTGGTTCTGGTGAGTATTGAACATATAAAATCAAATCACAAGACGACCATATATTGAGTTTGGTTTTTGTGTGGTTAATTAGGGTTGGTTATGTGCAATAATCCGTAGTTTCTCTAAAGCATTTTCATTTTTCAATATGTCAGTTGAAGTATGTTCAAATTTAATTCAAATTCAGTCAAAGCAACCCATTCAAAAACATCCCTTAACAAATAAATTCGACTTTATAGAATCGAATTATATTTTTTTCTTTTACGATTTCCGTAGATTTGGCCATGGTCATGGGCAGCAAGCACAGCAGCAGCTTGCGTGGGCACTCCACGGGGAGCACAGCTTCAAAGACAGCGCATCGACACCGCACCAAATTGGTAAGTAAAAAAAGTAAAAAAAAAACAATACAAAAAATAAAACTAAAGAAAAACAAGGAATCGAAATTAAGGTTCTGGCCAAGCGCACACAAGAACTGTCGTTAGCGCCAACGGCATCTCCGTGTGGGCCGCTTTCAGCCGGCCATGGCCATAGGCAGCACTTACAGCCAGCAACCAGCAACCAGCAACCCGCAACCAGCAAACAGTAAACAACAACTAGCAAAGCAGCTCCCACACTTTGGCATTAGTTGTGTGCGGACGGAAAGCCGTGTTTGTCATGCCACAGGCAAACAACAACGATCCATGACGGACAAGAATAACAGGGACAAACCGCAAATCGCGCTCAGATTTAATCATTGTGGCGGAGAGGTGTGGCATGTGTTGCCCACAAGCGAAAAGGATCATTATCGTAGCCAGGCTTGCAAAGTCAGCAAAAGGCACGTATTTTTGTATAGTAAGGTTTAGTTAGTAAGAGGCAGAAACACATCGGCGTCTATGGTGGTCCACATCTGACAGTCAGATCTGGACCGCCAAAGACGCCGACGTGTTTGTGCACCTTACCAACTAAATCTTTCAATACACAAACACGTCTTGCTGACTTTGCAAGCCTGTCGACGAAAATGATCCTTTTGGCTTTTGGGCAACACACGCCATGCAGCTCCGCCCTTGCGATACATTTCATTGGGACTAAAACCGAAGTTCATTCGCCTGAAAATTCGCATAAAGTTTGAGAACGGATTGACTGTAACTGGCCCGGATTTCTGGCACTTGTAAACTCTTCCTTTGGACTTACGGGCAATACTACGGGTCTTTCGATTTTGGCGTGATTTTGGAATGCTGCGTTTCATGGCACAATTCATCTTGAGCTTGGGCTTGTGTATTTTATACATACAATAAAACAAAAATGTAAATAACTGAAAAATCAACTGTATTCAACGTTTAAGTGTTAATAAATCAAATGTAATATTTTTAAATAGGTCATTTTATTTAAAAAGTAAATTCTGTTCAATTTTCGATTACACAAACAATTATAATTAATCAAATTATAATTATAATTATGTGTTTTTGTATTTTAATGGATAAGCTTTGCGTGTATATAATAATAATATATATGTATATGTATGTATGTATGCATAGCTGTGCCTTGTTTGAATGTTCAACCTGGTAGCATATACTTGCCAAGTGTGTAGATATAACAAGTAAAAGAAAAGAGAACAATATTACGAGAACACGGACACGGACACGGATAGCCTGATTTTTATAAGACTGTACACATACTAGTACAACGTCCGTATACGTATTTCTTTTTATGGTACATAAGGAAAATTTTCCAGGCCTAAGATTAAAAAAAAAAATAAGTAAAATAAAATAATATATTATAATAATAATAAACGAAATTAAAAACAAAATGCGCAGCAAATAATTCTTATTCTGCAATGCGTTTGCAATGAAAAATAATTGGATTATATAGACAGCAATATCTTTGAAAGCCTGCAATCGATTCTAGCGATTTATGCGCCAAGCTACTTATGCGGATCTGTGCTTGTGTCTCTGTTTTACAGTTTCGTCGATTAAACTAATACTTCATGTACATACATACATATATACATCATTTGTAGCTTGGCTTTGCCCTCCTTTTGATTTGTTTGTTTTGTTTTTTAATTGGAAATTCAGAAATTGGACTGCCAAACATCGCATACTTTTGTAACTATTATTAGCAACATGAATTTTTCATTATATTTCAGATGGTAGTAAACGACATAACATATAGTAAGATTTAGTTGGTAAGAGGCGTCTGTGGCGGTCCACATCTGACCGATGGCAGGGACTCTTGCTGTGTGCGTAGCCACACTAGGCGCATTGGTAGTGTTCACAATTGCTGGTGCATCATAATTTGTATTAATCACAGTTAATTGACTGCCTTCCATGATTTTTTGTGCAATAATTCGTTTTTCTTTTACGATGCACAAACTCTTGGTAACTGTAATAGTATACTATATATATAAATATAACTATTCTACTGCTGGGGTCCATCGGCGGATAGGTTATTGCCATCGGCAGTCGGTGGTCGACTTTCGCAACTGTCCTCGCCACTACTGGTTGTGGATGCGCCCTCCTCTGGCGAGGTCTTGGCTGCCTCATCGGCCTCCTGGCAGTTCGCTTGGGCACTGATGTTTGGCTGTTCGCTCTCCTCGGCTTCAGCTCCCTTTTTGTTCTGTGTGGGTACGAGAATATATATAGATATATATATATATTTATTTTAATTTTGAGTTATTCAACCTTTTTTCGTTTTTTGGGCTTCTCGGCTTTCACAGCATGCAATTCAGCCTCTTCTTGCAGGGCTGATTTGTAGCTGGGGGGGAAAAACTTGGCAGCTTCCTTATGGCCAACAACCGAATTAGGGCTAACATAGCTGGGCCCATATTCCATTAGCAGTGGTATCGTGGCTGTCGTCACTTTATTGACTTTCAGCACAATTTTATCTGTGCTTAAATTTGAAAATAAGAAAATATATATTTGCATCGATAATGAACCAAATTGAATGAATTACTTATCAATTGCTTACGGTACATATGGCTTGGCATTATATTTCTCCACGGAATTCGCGATAAAAACAGCAGTCTGTGGATTATCGCTGTCGAAGAAACCATAGAGCGGTACATCATCCTTGCACGCATCCACAAGATTAATCAGATCCTTCTTCTTATAAGCATCGAATGTCATGATTATGTGAGGTGGTTCTGGCACAGGATCGGAGGCCAGAAAAGTCGTTGTTTGTGCCCGGAAATATGTATAGATGAGGGCCGCATGCGTTTTCTGGTCAGTTGGCACCCAAATGGGCGGTATTTGAATTACCTTGAATTTCACTGTGTCCTCTAGAGCATCCTGCTCAGCTTCAGGACTTTCCTCAGATGGCTCTGTCGTATTTTCAGAAGTGTCTTTCACTAAATTAAAAATTAACAAATATATATAAATATATATTTTTGAAGATTGTTTTTTTTGGCAATCGTACACTCACCTTCTTTTGCGACCTCAATGGTTATCTCTAGGGGTATTATGAGAGGGGGCAGAATAGTTTCCTCCTCGTTGAACTCATCGGGCGGCTTGACGATCTCCTTTGTTAGCTCAAATGCATATTGCTGTAGTATATTTGGTGGCGTTCCGATCGTTTCATCCACTTTCCAGAAGCACATTAACAGCTCCTTGTCGTACAGGTACTTCATAACATCACCGGGCAATGGATTCTCGGCAGCAAAGTTGACCGTATTGAGATCACTTTGTGTTATTGCAAACACTTTTCGATCTTTGCATTGAATTTTGAGAGGATCGGCCGGCTCGGAGAGCTTCTTGAACATATCCCGATTGACTTGTGGCCCAAACACCGTTATGCCAATATCCGGTAAATTCTCCATAATGCAATCCGTCACATATTTCAAATACTCGATCCGTTTCTTTTTACTCTCCTCGAGTTCAATTTTTGCGGCCAACTCGAGAGCCTCGTTCTTAATGCGCAAGTGTTCCAGCTCAATGGGCTGCAGCTCGGTGATTTCAAAGGTTTCGTGCGGCTCTTTGGCAATGGTTGACTCCAGCTCCCTGGTGATTAGGGCGACCAGTTTCGGCACATCTGTGCCAAACATAATGTTTATAGCCTTTCCATTCTGCATACGTAGAGATAAGTAAATTCAGCTAATTATCGCCATAACTTCTGGTACTTACTGCTACAAACATCCAGGTTGGCTCACTTTTCTTGTTAAACCTTTCCAGATACGATATCGAACCAGCTTTGCACTTGGGAAAACAATTTTGAAGTTAGCTCTCATCGCAGCTCTCACCACTCAGTTTCAGTTCAACTTACAATTGCCAGCTGCAAGTTGTCGCCGCCAAGCTCCAGTTTTATTTTGCGCAGACTGCCCGCCATGCCCAGACAGGGTCCGCACCATTCCGAATATATATCGAGCACTGAAATATAACTGCATTATCATTATTTGTTTTTTTTTTTTGTTGATGTATATAGCAGACATACCAAGCAATCCGGGCCGCTGTAAAACCTTAATAAAAAACAAACAACTTTTGACATATGTATGTAAGGAATTTTCTGAAATCATTTCTTTTCCTTGAAAATAAAAATCAATTTTTCATATGTGATCGCTTTTTTTCCCACTCAAAGTAACAGGCGAACAGAAATGTTTAGTTAAACGATCTACCTGTGTGTTTGTGTGGGTTATGTTAAGCCGGGCCTTATCAGCTGATCTCTTTTGGGTTTAACATAGCCTACGATCCACAGCGTCTCTTTTTTGCACTGCTGCCTCCTAACAGCGCTCTCTGCGCTGTTATCAATAACATTAATGGTAAAATTAACAAAAAGTATGTAAGAATAAACCAACAAGAGAAGTGCAAGTGCAAAATCTTTTAAAGTGAAAATAAAAAAATAAATATAAAGTTAAGCCAAAAAAAAACCCAAGTGCCTTTTTTATTGGAGGATAAAGAAGGAAGGAAGAATTCGCCCCCCTACACTTTCAGTATGCAAATATTTCTTTTCAATTTAGCATTTAAATCGAACTGCTTGAAAGTATACTAATACTAATTAACCAATGCTATGCAATTAAATATCAATATTTCACATGTGAGCGCTTTTTCTTCGAGTTTTCGTATTGTTACCTCACTCAAATAACAGGCGAACAGAAATGTTTAGTTGAACGATTTACCAGGAGAATAACATCAAATACACGACCTTCAAAGTATGCAACAATTTCTTTTGAGTTTAGCGTTTAAATCTAACTGCCTAAACTGCAACAGTTCGGCAGTCAGATGTTCGCAGCTATCTTATTCAATAATGATTTCATTTATTATTAAGTTGGACCGAATCCTGGCGGTATTGCAATACCAGACAAACCCGCGACAGAGGTGGAGCAAGCTCCTAGCACTCCGTCTAATTCCAAAAATCAGTTTAACATTTGTTGTAGCACGTTCATCGAGTAGTACAGCATGTCCTCGAGGCCCTGGAAAATAAGCAAAACAGCTCTGCCGTCTTCCTGGATATCCAGCAAGCGTTTGATCGCGTATGGCATGATGGCCTGCTTTTTAAGCTTAAGTCCCTACTACCATCGGCGCAGTATTTACTGCTCAGGTCCTACCTGTTTGGCCGTTCTTTTATGGTGGAAGTTAGGGGCGAGCGATCAAAATGCGCAGCAAATAATTCTTATTCTGCAATGCGTTTGCAATGAAAAATAATTGGATTAAATAGACAGCAATATCTTTGAAAGCTTGCAATCGATTCTAGCGATTTATGCGCCAAGCTACTTATGCGGATCTGTGCTTGTGCCTCTGTTTTAGAGTTTCGTCGATTAAACTAATACTTAATGTACATACATATATACATCATTTGCTTGGCTTGGAAATTCAGAAATTGGACTGCCAAACATTGCATACTTTTGAAGACATACTGCATTCGAAACTGAATAAATAAATAAATATGATTTTTGAGCCACACATCAGCATCAGCTTTGAGATAGTTGTCATTGCTTAGTAGCTTCACATTAGTTTGGAAATTCAGTCAGTATACAAAGCTCGCACAGCAAACAACATCGGCATTATTTAACTAAATTTTTTATTTGATTTTATTTTTTTTTATTTTATTTGGAAAGTGGTTCTGGTGAGTATTGAACATATAAAATCAAATCACAAGACGACCACATATTGAGTTTGGTTTTTGTGTGGTTAATTAGGGTTGGTTATGTGCAATAATCCGTAGTTTCTCTGAAGCATTTTCATTTTTCAATATGTCAGTTGAAGTATGTTCAAATTTAATTCAAATTCAGTCAAAGCAACCCATTCAAAAGTATCCCTTAACAAATAAATTCGATTTTATAGAATCGAATTACATTTTTTAGTTTTACGATTTCCGTAGATTTGGCCATGGTCATGGGCAGCAAGCACAGCAGCAGCTTGCGTGGGCACTCCACGGGGAGCACAGCTTCAAAGACAGCGCATCGACACCGCACCAAATTGGTAAGTAAAAAAAGTAAAAAAAAAACAATACAAAAAATAAAACTAAAGAAAAACAAGGAATCGAAATTAAGGTTCTGGCCAAGCGCACACAAGAACTGTTGTTAGCGCCAACGGCATCTCCGTGTGGGCCGCTTTCAGCCGGCCATTGCCATAGACAGCACTTACAGCCAGCAACCCGCAACCAGCAAACAGTAAACAACAACTAGCAAAGCAGCTCCCACACTTTGGCATTAGTTGTGTGCGGACGGAAAGCCGTGTTTGTCATGCCACAGGCAAACAACAACGATCCATGACGGACAAGAACGACAGGGACAAACCGCAAATCGCGCTCAGATTTAATCATTGTGGCGGAGAGGTGTGGCATATGTTGCCCACAAGCGAAAAGGATCATTATCGTAGCCAGGCCTGCAAAGTCAGCAAAAGGCACGTATTTGTGTATAGTAAGGTTTAGTTAGTAAGAGGCAGAAACACATCGGCGTCTATGGTAGTCCACATCTGACCGTCAGATCTGGACCGCCAAAGACGCCGACGTGTTTGTGCACCTTACCAAATAAACCGTACTATACACAAACACGTCTTGCTTACTTTGCGAGCCTGTCGACGAAAATGATCCTTTTGGCTTTTGGGCAACACACGCCATGCAGCTCCGCCCTTGCGATACATTTCATTGGGACTAAAACCGAAATTCATTCGCCTAAAAATTCGCATAAAGTTTGAGAACGGATTGACTGTAACTGGCCCGGATTTCTGGCACTTGTAAACTCTTCCTTTGGACTTACGGGCATTACTACGGGTCTTTCGATTTTGGCGTGATTTTGGAATCCTGCGTTTCATGGCACAATTCATCTTGAGCTTGGGCTTGTGTATTTTATACATACAATAAAACAAAAATGTAAATAACTGAAAAATCAACTGTATTCAACGTTTAAGTGTTAAAAAATCAAATGTCATATTTTTAAATAGGTCATTTTATATAAAAAGTAAATTCTGTTAAATTTTCGAAAACACAAACAATTATAACTATATATATAATAATTAATTAAATTATAATTATAATTATGTGTTTTTGTATTTTAATGGATAAACTTTGCGTGTATATAATAATAATATATATGTATATGTATGTATGTATGCATAGATGTGCCTTGTTTGAATGTTCAACCTGGTAGCATATACTTGCCAAGTGTGTAGATATAACAAGTAAAAGAAAAGAGGACGTTGCTTGCAATTATTTGCTTTAACAGCATAGACACAATATTTACGAGAACACGGACACGGACACGGATAGCATGATTTACATAAGACTGTACACATACTAGTACAACGTCTGTATACGTATTTCCTTTTATGGTACATAAGGAAAATTTTCCAGCCCAAATTATTAAAAAAAAATAAGTAAAATAAAATAATATATTATAATAATAATAAACGAAAATAAAAACAAAATGCGCAGCAAATAATTCTTATTCTGCAATGCGTTTGCAATGAAAAATAATTGGATTATATAGACAGCAATATCTTTGAAAGCTTAAAATCGATTCTAGCGATTTATGCGCCAAGCTACTTATGCGGATCTGTGCTTGTGTCTCTGTTTTACAGTTTCGTCGATTAAACTAATACTTAATGTACATACATATGTATATACATCATTTGTAGCTTGGCTTTGCCCTCCTTTTGATTTGTTTGTTTTGTTTTTTAATTGGAAATTCAGAAATTGGACTGCCAAACATCGCATACTTTTGTAACTATTATTAGCAACATGAATTTTTCATTATATTTCAGATGGTAGTAAACGACATAACATATAGTAAGATTTAGTTGGTAAGAGGCGTCTGTGGCGGTCCACATCTGACCGATGGCAGGGACGCTTGCTGTGTGCGTAGCCACACTAGGCGCATTGGTAGTGTTCACAATTGCTGGTGCATCATAATTTGTATTAATCACAGTTAATTGACTGCCTTCCATGATTTTTTGTGCAATAATTTGTTTTTCTTTTACGATGCACAAACTCTTGGTAACTGTAATAGTATACTATATATATAAATTTAACTATTCTACTGCTGGGGTCCATCGGCGGATAGGTTATTGCCATCGGCAGTCGGTGGTCGACTTTCGCAACTGTCCTCGCCACTACTGGTTGTGGATGCGCCCTCCTCTGGCGAGGTCTTGGCTGCCTCATCGGCCTCCTGGCAGTTCGCTTGGGCACTGATGTTTGGCTGTTCGCTCTCCTCGGCTTCAGCTCCCTTTTTGTTCTGTGTGGGTACGAGAATATATATAGATATATATATATATATTTATTTTAATTTTGAGTTATTCAACCTTTTTTCGTTTTTTGGGCTTCTCGGCTTTCACAGCATGCAATTCAGCCTCTTCTTGCAGGGCTGATTTGTAGCTGGGGGGGAAAAACTTGGCAGCTTCCTTATGGCCAACAACCGAATTGGGGCTAACATAGCTGGGCCCATATTCCATTAGCAGTGGTATCGTGGCTGTCGTCACTTTATTAACTTTCAGCACAATTTTATCGGTGCTTAAATTTGAAAATAAGAAAATATATATTTGCATCGATAATGAACCAAATTGAATGAATTACTTATCAATTGCTTACGGTACATATGGCTTGGCATTATATTTCTCCACGGAATTCGCGATAAAAACAGCTGTCTGTGGATTGTCGCTGTCGAAGAAACCATAGAGCGGTACATCATCCTTGCACGCATCCACAAGATTAATCAGATCCTTCTTCTTATAAGCATCGAATGTCATGATTATGTGAGGTGGTTCTGGCACAGGATCGGCGGCCAGAAAAGTCGTTGTTTGTGCCCGGAAATATGTATAGATGAGGGCCGCATGCGTTCTCTGGTCAGTTGGCACCCAAATGGGCGGTATTTGAATTACCTTGAATTTCACTGTGTCCTCTAAAGCATCCTGCTCAGCTTCAGGACTTTCCTCAGATGGCTCTGTCGTATTTTCAGAAGTGTCTTTCACTAAATTAAAAATTAACAAATATATATATTTAAAAAATCTTCATAAAACTTAAAATATATAAATATATATTTTTGAAGATTGTTATTTTGGCAATTGTACACTCACCTTCTTTTGCAACCTCAATGGTTATCTCTAGGGGTATTATGAGAGGGGGCAGAATAGTTTCCTCCTCGTTGAACTCATCGGGCGGCTTGACGATCTCCTTTGTTAGCTCAAATGCATATTGCTGTAGTATATTTGGTGGCGTTCCGATCGTTTCATCCACTTTCCAGAAGCACATTAACAGCTCCTTGTCGTACAGGTACTTCATAACATCACCGGGCAATGGATTCTCGGCAGCAAAGTTGACCGTATTGAGATCACTTTGTGTTATTGCAAACACTTTTCGATCTTTGCATTGAATTTTGAGAGGATCGGCCGGCTCGGAGAGCTTCTTGAACATATCCCGATTGACCTGTGGCCCAAACACCGTTATGCCAATATCCGGTAAATTCTCCATAATGCAATCCGTCACATATTTCAAATACTCGATCCGTTTCTTTTTACTCTCCTCGAGTTCAATTTTTGCGGCCAACTCGAGAGCCTCGTTCTTAATGCGCAACTGTTCCAGCTCAATGGGCTGCAGCTCGGTGATTTCAAAGGTTTCGTGCGGCTCTTTGGCAAGTGGTTGACTCCAGCTCCCTGGTGATTAGGGCGACCAGTTTCGGCACATCTGTGCCAAACATAATGTTTATAGCCTTTCCATTCTGCATACGTATAGATAAGTAAATTCAGCTAATTATCGCCATAACTTGTGGTACTTACTGCTACAAACATCCAGGTTGGCTCACTTTTCTTGTTAAACCTTTCCAGATACGATATCGAACCAGCTTTGCACTTGGGAAATTTTGAAATTTTGAAGTTAGCTCTCATCGCAGCTCTCACCACTCAGTTTCAGTTCAACTTACAATTGCCAGCTGCAAGTTGTCGCCGCCAAGCTCCAGTTTTATTTTGCGCAGGCTGCCCACCATGCCCAGACAGGGTCCGCACCATTCCGAATATATATCGAGCACTGAAATATAACTGCATTATCATTATTTGTTTTTTTTTTGTTGTATGATGTATATAGCAGACATACCAAGCAATCCGGGCCGCTGTAGAAACTTTTCAAACTCCTCATCGCTGCTGATATCCGCCTGCAATTGCTGAACTCCGCCCTTCTTTGCCATTTCTTGCAAAATGACTCGCATTATTTTTGGGATTTGCATTTTTGGCACATGTTTTATATGCATATCTGCGCATAAATTATTGATTAAACTTTGCGCATTGCAGGCTAGGCCGGTGTTGTCAGGTTAACGCATAGGACCAACAACCAACAAAAAACAGAACTCCCCTCCACACACCATCCCTCAGTTCAAGTGAACGACGAGATACTTTGCTGGCGATAAACCGGTTCTGAGCTGCACCACTCTGCTGTACAAGGACCTATTGAATTTGTACGACTTTTGTCAAATTCAACGAAATTCAACTTGATTAAATAATAATTATACATAGAAAAATCCAAGCATGTTTCAGTAAATAAGTGAATTCCGTTTATCTTGTTTCCCGTCACATCGCAGATTTTTAATTTAGGAAAGAAAATCGATAAAAGCTCAGGTTGTTGACCTGTTGTGATTGCAACGAAATCCGTTGGGTACATTGACCTCCCATGTTAGTTTCTACACCACTAAAACAAAAAAAGGTTTTTGTAATATTTCATAGAATTCTTTCAATGATTTATAGGTTTCTGTAGATCGTTAACTTCAATTTCCAGTGCAAAAACGCATAATACGTACACGTAATACAAAAATACACACAACACACAATATATGTACACACAGATACACGAGATGTATAAACAAATATGCAAACATATGCATACATACATATTGATATTTACATATATATCTAAAATACCAGTTGTACGGCATACAAGTTTTAAAATGAATTTTAGAATTAAAAACGGATGGTGGTAGACACAGTTCTGCGCTGGCCAATATGGAAATGGAGCTGAAGAAACTGCTCCTTTGCATCGTCCTTTTTTTTTTACAGAACCAAGCGAAATAGAAACCTTGTGGTGATGCTATGCCTCCTGGGAATGCTGCTGATTCGCTTTTCTTTCTATTTATTTATTAAAATTATATTTTTTTTGGTTTTGGATTTGCATTTTTGTTATAGTTGGTCTCAGTTGTTGATGTTGGTTGTTTGGTTAGCTATAAAGAACAGTGTTAAGCATGAAATGTGCTTGACTAGACACAATTTTACAGAAAGCAGAAGGTTTATTCTGCTTATTCTAGGCCGAGCATCCAATTGATGCCTTGTACTATGAAAATTATAAGCGGCTGCCAAGCAACCAGCCAACGAATCCAATCCAGCAGTCGGCCATAAAGCATATGCGGCTTTTCCCAACTGTAATCGAATGCATGGTTACAATAGCAAATAATATAAATATCATAATAGAGGTAGCGCCACATACGGATTGCGAAACATTTTCTGCAGGTCGACCTTCTCTTTGCAATAGGGACACGTCTGCTTCTTGCCAACAATACACCAGCCTCGTATGCAGAACTCGTGGAACACATGATTACAGGACAACTTGTAGGTATTCTCCATGACGCCCTCCTCCTTTTCGGAAACCAGCAGCTTGTTGCCACACACAGCGCAGACATTTTGATCCAAATGGCGAGTGGGCATGCCCTGTGGCGCATAGTACTACACACAAATGCATGGATACAAATACAATTACAATGTTGGATATTGACTGGTCAACTATTTAACGGACTACTTACACCAATGGCAGCGGCCATTTTGTCTGAACAAATCTCGGATATGTCGCGACCAAGTACACCAATGTATAGGCCATAGAAACAGAACATTAAACCGACATCCATCCATGTGTTGGGCGGCTGTGAGAATACATAGTTCATGCCCAAAAAGGCGGCCATGATCACCAGATAGCCTACAATGCCCAGGCCATAGCTTAGTTTGTAGATGAAGTAGAACCATTTATAAACTAGTCTGTGAAATACAAAACAAGAGACGAAAACTAAAGAATGGAGCCAGAAATCAAAGTTGTAATAATTTTACCTGGGCGTTGTGCCCTGTATGGGCTTAGTTGTAGCGCGTCGCATGACAAGCGATGTAATTGTTGTGAATATTATCCAGATGATGATGAAACGTATCCAGAGGAAGGTGCATGAGATAACTAGCGGTATTAGCCACATGGCCAGCAGTGTGACAAATGCATAGGATCTGTAGTGCCTTTTTTTCCATTCGACGAGGATGATCTGGGCAATGACCAGCGTCATAAACAGTATGATAACCATTTCCGAGTGCATGGCATCGTGGCCTTTGTGCTTCTCCACCATCAGCTGGTGCTCGGCGCTGTACGTTGCATATATAAAAATATACAGATAGAGATAGATAGAGACAGAGAGAGAGAGAGAAGAGAGACAGAATAGAAGTTTTGGTTCTTTGGCAATTGAAGATTGAACCACAAGGAGATAAGCATTTAAGCATTGCTTACCGCATCCGCTCCTCCGGCGACATCTCGTCAAGGGACTAGAAGAAAGACAAATTATATTATTAGCCCTTACGTACACATATATTTGATATACCCTTACCTTATTCAAGTCCACCGGGGCATGGAGGTCCATGTGTTGTTGATGCATGTTATCGCTGTGTGCCGGCGCGTACAAACCAGGGCGTCGTCTGCGTCTTTGCGGAATTTTGTCAACAATTATTTTTTTTCAGCTTCAAATTTATTTAGGTACATTTATATTCTAAACCGAAAACAAATAATAATGACAACGTTACATATTGTCGGTGTTTGTCTGTCACTGGCATTGCCGTGTTCATCGAGCGTTGCCACGTATGCGCACTGTTAACAGCTGTTCGATGGCCGGTCGTACACAATTCAGATGCTTCACAACACTACCACAGTTTAGCGTAAACTGAATGCCAACATTTAAGTGGAATACAATAAATAAAAATAAATAAGAAAATCATAATGATAAGAAAACACTGGGGAGAGTTCGAGGAGGATAGCAATGATTCTACTCTCGACAAATATGTGGCCACGTCCGTCAAAAGACCAAAACTCGATGCAATACGGCAGTGTGGCGATCCGCTGCCACAGGATAAACAGTGAGTTTGGGGACTAGGTGTTTATTTGACCGTTGCATATTGATTTATATATATGTATATATTGATGTGCTTGTATATAATAGCGAAAAAATTGAACTGAAGAGTTCCCTGGTCACGCAAACCATCGAAGTGATGAAACAAACCGAAGTTCTTCAATCGCTTATCGACACCTACTCCAACAAAAACGTTAGCTTTATTAAACGCACCGTGTAACTGAACACAATTATTATTATTAACTGTATTCCCCAATTTATAGGGCTCCTCGAACTACCTTTTGAATCCGTGCCAAATGATACCCGAGGTGGACTTTCCACCGGAGAACGCCGCCGATTTGGTCAGCGAGCAAAAGTTTCAAAAACCCATCTGGTTTATACCACCGGTGGACACGGCATATTCCCGCGGCGATCCCCAACACTACCCGGAGATGTCCAGCAACATATGCCGGTCGGCGATGCGAAAAGCGATGTGCGGTCTTCTGCGACTGGCGGGCTTCACCGACTGCTCCGAGTCGGCTGTGATCCTGCTGACCGATGCGGCTGAGTCATTTTTGCGCAGCCTCATCTCAAAATATCGCAGTTTCTATGATAGCGACAGTAAATTGAGAAAGGTGACAACGCTGAAGCTGTTGCCGCTTGAGCAGGCCTACTTCAGCAAGACTGGCACATCCCTGACGCAGGTGCACAACTACTACAAGCACAAGGTGATCACACGCAATCGTGCCGAGATCGCTGAGTTCGACAGTGTGCTGCAGGATTACGATAAGCTTATGAAGGAGAGCCAGAGCAGCATGCAGAAGCAGCAGCAGCAGCAGGAGGAGCAGGAACAGCAACAAAATCACGATTTCAATGGCCACGAATTTCTCAACATACTCGAGATGCAGCAGGGCGACGATAACAATAGCAGTGCAACAACCGGCAGCAGCACCATGAATAACATTGTCAGCGACATGCTGCAGGAGCTGGGTGGCAGCACGAACTCCAGCATCTCCCTCAGCAACCTAAGCAGTGGCCAGCAGCAAATGCTGAGCACCAACGCTTTGTACGGCCTCCTCGACGGTCAAACGAGCAATGCCAGCTCCAATTTAACTAGTTCGACCGCTTATCAGAATAATTTCGATACTTAAGCAATAATTTTATGAAAAAGGTGATCGACAAACTGACTTTAAGAGCAGCGAAGGACACGTGAAAATATTAATTTAATTATTTATGTATTAATTTACTATATAATATTAACATAACATAACAAGCTAATCCCATGAATGTTTTTTCTCAGCTCAAATGAACTCTGCGTGTATGTTGTCAAAAATATAAAAAAGTAACCACATTTATGGAATAATTTGATTGTTTTTATGTCTCGAACCCATTAAACAGGCGGAAGGAAGCATCTCTGATCCCATTAAGTATATGTATTTTTGATCAGCGAGGATCAGAATCAATAGCGGAATCGATCTAACGTTGCCCGTTTGTATAAACTCGCGGATATCATAAACTATAAGCCCCATTTTAAAAATAAATACAGTATTACTGAAATATAATGGAAGCGAGCAGAGCTCAGAACTTATAAATTTATTTAGGTATTAAATTCTTAAATTTGGATGTGCTAAACTGTTTAAGGGAAAATCTCGATCTCACTCGACTACAAGATTCTTATAATTTTTGTAACATCTCATTTGTAAGGAGCGTCCAGCATTTGTGTGTCATCATTCTCGACGGAATAAGTATTAATATTTGTAATTGTACTGACAGGATAATGCGTCTATCGATATCAAGGAATTGCTACGATAACGATAGCCATAACGGGCAACTGGCCAACACTGTTAGCGGTAAGTTTTGTTATATAAAATTCAAAATAAAGAATAAAGCTTGTTATAAATAATATTTATTTAATTTTTGTAATATTAGTGGATTTTGGGTGGGGTTAATTACGCCACCGAGCTGCACAGACCACAATTGCTAACGGGGCACATTTTCATTTGAATATCTTCGCCAACGCGCACAACGGCAGCCATGCCATTTTCCGAGTGCGTCGATATGTGACAGTGGAACATCCAATAGCCGGGACTGTTCGCATTGAAGTGAATGATCGTATAGCCGAACGCTGGCACCTGCACCGAATCCTTCAACGGTGCACCGCGTCCACGACGCGGCAACGGTGTCCGACGATCGATCTGTTCGATCTGGCCAATGCTCTCCTCGCCGAGCACACCCATGCCGACCACACGAAACGTGTAGCCATGCAAATGGATCGGATGTGCCGTATTCGATTTGCTGGAAATGACGAATTCGACATTCTTATTCGCCGGCACTTGGATGACATTTGAGCACTTGCAGTGACGGCTGCGGCAGTTGAAGCCAAGCGACGCCTGCTGCGAGCTGTTGCAGAAGAACTGGCCAATGCCCAGGTTGCGTGTCTGCAGAAACGACAGCTTCGGCATGCTGAAACTGATGTCATCCATTTGGAAGCGAAAACCCTCGCCCTGTAACTGATATGCATTCATGCTCGTGTAATAGCTCACTGCCGGATTCAGGGCCGGCTGCAAATGGTGTGCATTAAGGGAGACCAGCGAGATGCTCACGGCACTGTCTCCGCCAGCATCGTCGCCCAGCTCATTGAGCATAATGCCGGGCGCATCATATGCGTAGCTCAATGTGCTTGTGTCCAAGTCGCGAATGTCAGCGTTATGGTAATGCAGGATGGCCTCCTGATGCAGCTGATTCTTGGCACAGAAAGCGTAGCCCTTGATACGGAGCCAGTAGTTGGCCACCTCCTGATTGGCGTGCAGCACAAAATCAAAGCGCTCGGCCCCATGGAACATTATCTTCTGCACCTCGACGGGCTCAATGTCATTGCCATCCGTCGATATCACCACCAAGTCGTGGTTGTCAATGCTCAGGCTAATGGGGCAATTGGAAATGCCTGTAAATATATCGACAAAAATAAAGTTGGCAAATGAGCAAGAAACCAGGAAGTAAGTCCTTGCTCTAGGAATGGGTCACATCTAATCCGAGTTTTAAATGCCTCTAGTTGAAGACTGGTATTGTCAATTGGCAACAAGGTGTTGCTAATGTGTTCTTAAGGTACTTGAAGTTAGTCATGTTTTGACTCACCATTGAAGATGACACGGAATCGATAGCGACCGCCCCGAATGACCCGAAACGTGGAATAGAGTGTGGGCATGGCTCTGCTGTCCTTTTTCATGTTGCGACCGCGTCCGTTGATGAGAATATTCTCGGCGATGCTCTCATCGAAGTTGTGTACCCAGTCCTGTACCATGATCACATGCTCCGTCTGATCGTAATCGTAGAGATGCGCATGGGGATTCAATTTGATGGGCTGGCGCACAATCAGAGGTCCCGCCAAGCCAAAGGCGCGCTGATGTTCGGTGTGACTGTGCCACCAGTTGGTGCCTACATGATCCACCTCGAAGCGATAGCGGAACGCCTGCCCGGCCTCAATTGGATACTGGGTGACATGCGGCACTCCGTCCATGTGCGGCGCCGAGCGCTGATGAATGCCATGCCAGTGGATTGTCGTCGTCTCGTGCATGCTGTTGATCACATCAGCAATGATGGTGTCGCCGTAGCACACATCAATCGACTGACCCGGCAGCTTCCCATTGACCACCATAATGAGAGACTCCAGTCCGTCGGCGTATTTGCAGTCGTCATTGGCGGGTTCCTCTGCGTGCAGCTTGAGTCCATCGATGTACTCCTTGCCGTTCAGCTTGAAGCGGTATTTCGATTGTAAATAACGCTTACAGGTCTGCGCCATGGTGTCATCATAGTGGATCACCATGTAGTAGTAGCAGGTCATCGGCTGCTGTTCGACACATTCGCGTTTACATGGATGCTGCATGTTCTTGTCAGGGTAGCGCCATTGCGAGGATTCACTAGAAGCGAGCTGTGGATATAGCTGCTGGATGCTCTCGTATTTGCTCACAATTCGTTTGCCATCGGCATCTGTAAAACGAGGAGATGAACACAAATTATTGTTATAAACTGAGAGTATCCTGAATCACCTTGTATGCCATCGATTTGAACAATGATCAAACTGCTTATCAAAATAAATGTTTTTATTAAATTTATTTGCATAGCCGACAAAATGAAAATGAAAATGCTGGGAAAAGGAATGATTGCGAAGAATGCTTTAGCATAACTGTTCATCAATATTCGCTGTCAGTTACCTTTTGTAAGACAAGTAGCAAAATAGATATTGTGCGATATTCATGAAATTGCTTAGAATTCGCTTGTCGGCCTTGTCGAACAAATTATCACCGTTAATTGAAAATTGTTCGCGAAGCAAAGATACAGACTACACAAGACACCAGACAAAATTCTAATTTGTGTGCATGCCCCTAAAGACACTAACTGCTGATTTTAAGTCAGGGAAAAACCAATGACATTCAAAGTATCAATTCTTTCCTTGGCCCATTTAATTTTTATTTCCGGAAGCGCCATAAGCGATATTCTTAGTGACGGTTTTGAAATGCGCCATGCAATTTGAATTTGAATTATTATACAGTGCTGCACAGCGATTACAGCGGACAGTGTTGTAGGCCAAACCCCATGCTATAAACAAAGTATGAAATCACTAATGAGCGAGTGAAGCTGAATTTGCACATTGTTCCAGGTATTGTTTATATTTATCTTTATCTACTGATAAGCAACCACTTGTAAAACTAACGCATGTGAGCGATTACTGGTTTTGGTTTGCGTACGCTAATCAAAGTGCTTTACGCGCCCGCTATATGTACATAAATATATATATGTTTATATATATATATATTTTTTTATATGTGTGTATGTTTATGTGTTTGGGGTATAAACAAACCAAGCCCAAGAACATTGTACTGAATTAGAATTTCATTTTCATTTGCCTTTATCACATCGCATTGGCAATCGCTTCTGTGTTTATTTGCCTGTCTTTGTTTATGGGTGCCTGCACTTGGGGCCGTGGGCCAACCAGATTGTTGATTATGCAAAATCAAGTAAAAGAAATAAACAAAATAAGAGACGCGGGAAAAGAGGAAGCAAAATAAGCAGCAAATAAGGCACAGTGCAACAAGGCATACACACAATGACGACAAACCGCACATGAAAACAAGTTTGAACAAAGATACGCTTCCAACTTATAGCTTGCTGGAGCGTCATGAGCTTCATTAGGCATTTCATATTGAAGTCAACCGGACGCATAGCGGTACCTTTCCAGACGCTAACCAACGGACATCGATTGCAGAGATCGCTAACGACGCAGAACGGTAAGGTGGCAACTTACAACATCGTCGCTTCATGGTTTTATGTTGCCAAAAGAATTTCACAACATTGGCCGAGTTTGCGTTGCAATCGTTACAATTTTGTTTACAAATAACCTCTCGCCAGGCAAAGCGAGTGAAATGGACAACACAATACATTCAGCGGGCATTGCCGAGGTGCATAATGTGCCAATGGATGTCATAAAGCGACCAATACCATCCGTCTTGGACGAGCCAAAAGTTCAGTCACTCATGGAAACGATCAGTGTACGTAAATGGAGTTGCACTCGATTAATACACAATCGTTTTCACTTTCTCTTTTTATTCTGTTTTTTTTTTTGTTTGTTGTAGTCGGAAAGTAGCCGGGATAAAGTACCACCAGTGGATATCTTGTGGATTATCGGCAGCGAAGGCGGAAATTATTATTTCAGCTTTGGCGGCTGTCATCGTTTTGAGGCCCATAAGCGCCTCAATCGAGAAACCATAAAAGCGAAACTAGTCCGTTCCACACTGGGTGATCTTTACCATTATATGGGGAGCAGTGCACCCAAGTATTTGGCATAATTAATATATTTATGTTATCTGCTTTTGTTATCATGTTTTTGTCCACAAACTAGTTGCCTTTTATATACATGAATATCTTATCTTATAATAAATTGTTTTAAAAAGAAACAAAGTTTTTTATTATTACCTTTTTAAATGCTATGAAATCTGTGTTTCAAAATTCGATATTAGCAGTTTGTTTAAATAGAGGCGGCATAATTTCAAAATTTATTATCTTAGGTTTTTTGTGTCCTTACCTTAATGGGAAAATAATTTAAATAAGTTAACTAAATATAATTATATATATAATATGTAAACGAATATCATAAATATCATATTCATCAATACATTCCTAATATTGAGCTGCTGCTATTCATATAATTGTTTCTTGTTAAAAATGGCTTAAAGTTAAGGTGAAACACACCAGATCAAACAAAAATCACAAAATAAGAGATTTGTCTGATTCAATATGTAGTGAGCCGTTTTTGTGTATCACAGCAATTAGCTTCGTGTCGTGTGCGCACACATACAAATCGATACAACAATCGGCAGCGTTCTATCGACTCATCGATAGCACTGTGTGATGGAACGTGTTGCGACTATTTATTGTTAATCATTTAGTGAATGAATCGTTGTGAAATTAAACAAAATCAGATTAGTGAGCCAATAATTACAATTGACTGTCAAAATGTCGCAATTCACGTGCATTAACTGCGATGCACGCTTTGCCAACGCGCAAA
Organism: Drosophila kokeensis; assembly: GCA_035042145.1. Lineage (NCBI taxonomy): Eukaryota > Metazoa > Arthropoda > Insecta > Diptera > Drosophilidae > Drosophila > Drosophila kokeensis. The sequence goes on along the minus strand of JAWNLT010000838.1, from coordinate 52,126 downwards.
TACAGAGAGACCACTACAAGACCGACTGGCACCGATACAATCTGAAAAGGCGCGTGGCGCAGTTGCCACCAGTTACTGCCGAGGAGTTCCAGCAGCGTGTGCTGAGCGCTCGCAGCGCCACAGAGACGGCCATCGAGGAGCAACAGATGAGCATCTATTGCACCGCGTGTCGCAAACAGTTTGGCACACAAAAAGCCCACGACAATCACCTCAATAGCAAGAAGCACAAGGAGGCCCTCACCCGTTTTGAGCAGCAGCTGAAGCAACAATCAGAATCACAAGTGGAAACTGAAACTGCCGTTTGCATAAGAAGCATTGTGGAGCCACGTCCGCATCCAGCTTTGGCGGCAGCTGCCTCCGGCAAGGGTCGCCTGGCATTCGCCGAGCGAGCGTTGCAAATGGATGCGGATGAGGCGATCGGCGATGACGATGACTTTGAGGATATCGAGGAAGAGGAGGTGAGACTACTGATTCTCCTATATATATTTACATTTTTCAATATTTATTTTCTTGCCGCAGGTTGACTCGGATGAATGGGACAAGATAGCGGAGAATCCGCTGAGCGAGCGCGATTGTCTATTCTGCGCCCAGCAAAGCGACGATCTTGTGGAGAATCTGAAGCACATGTCACTCACACATTCGTTCTTCATACCCGACACCGAATACTGCACCGATATCGAGGGCCTGCTCTACTATCTGGGCGAAAAAATAGCCAATTATTTCATCTGCCTGTGGTGCAATGATCGCGGCAAGACCTTCTATTCCCTGGATGCGGTGCGCAAGCACATGGTGGACAAAGGCCACTGTCAGATGCTGCACGAGGGCGTCGCCCTCGCCGAGTATGCCGAATACTACGATTACAGTACCAGTTATCCAGACAATGTAAGTCATAAACACATATATACTCTCCTGGACAGTAAAGTAGGAGTGAAGACAAGCATGACTCCTTTTTTAGATTATTTAATATCGAATTCTTTAGCAGTTGGTGAGGCTACATCTTTAATTGATGACTCAACACGATCATTTTTGGCCAACAACACCTTACAATTATTGGTTGCTGATACAGTTTTCTTGAATCCTATTCCTTTCAATATTTTTTTTCTTTTTCTGAATTCAGAGCATTTTTAAAGAAGTTCGGAGCGGTTCCAATTGATTATGCAATTGCCAATTTTTTCCTTGGAGCTTACACATTATTTTCTACTCCTTGGACCATTTAATATTATTTGATGGCTCTGCTAAGCCTTCATTTTAATGCATATATCGAAATCGTATCGAATCTTTTGCAAACAATATCTATAGAGAAATTCAAGCTTTCATAATTTTACGCCACTGTCCAGCTCAGTATGCACGGAGTGTGCTAATGTCCAAACAATTTAATAGTACGCTATCTTCTGATGTATGTAGTACATACTTACAAATGAATATATTTTATTTTGGACATGATATTTATAAAAAAAAAAATGGACAAGTTCTTGTCTTCACACCTATTTTACTGTCCAGCTGCGTATGGCAATCGCAGAACTTGACCTAAATATCTTTCTCGCTCTCTCTCTCTCTCTCTCTGTCTGTCTTTCAGAAAGAGGGCATGGACATTGATGAGGAGGTTGTTCCCGATTTGCTGGATGGTGACGAGTACCAGCTGGTGTTGCCGTCGGGCGCAGTGATTGGCCACCGTTCGCTGTTGCGCTACTACAAGCAGCGGCTGCATCCGGAACGCGCTGTGGCACTCAAGAAATCCGATCGCAGACTGCATCGCGTGCTGAGCGAGTATCGAGCACTCGGATGGACGCAGACGCAGCAGCAGGCGGCTGCGCGAAAGGCGCGCGACATTCATTTGATGAAGCGCGTCCAGTCCAAGTGGCAGATGCAGCTGGGCACCAAGGCCAACAAGCTGCAGAAACATTATCGCGCCCAGGTGCTTATTTAAGAAGCTCGCTCTGCAAAAGCAACCACAAACCAACAAACGAAAAACTGAAGCAAAAAATCGTGCGGCTTTCTTTTTTTTCCCGCTTAAATTAAGCAAAAATTGATTTCATTTAAAATTACTGCGTTTTCTCTTCAAATATAATTACATAATTTAAATTAAAAATTAAATAAAATTTACTTTTGATTTTGTATAGGTAAACTTATATATCATTATTTTTACACTTATATACTAAAACAAGGTAAAAAAAAAGGAAACTAATTCGTAAGAAGTTGCTAACGGTAAGCTAGAACGGTGAGCCATGAGTGTGTGAGCGAGATGGCTGCATTGTGTGTGTGTGTGTGTGTGTGTGTGTGAGCGAGACAGCTGCATTGTGTGTGTGTGTGGGTGTGTGTGAGAGCGTGACTTAAATAAACCGATAAAAGTGCGAGTTAATGTGTCTGATGAGTGATTTGTGTAAATTTTAGCTAACTATGTTGTGTGAGTGTGTACGTGTGTATGTGTGAATGGATGTGCAATAAATAGCAGTGTCTGCTGGCGAGCTAAGATAACGGAAGATCAGTACGCACTCACACACACACACGAACGAGAGAGAAAAATATGTTGATGCATATGTGTGTGTGTGTTTGAAAAAAAAAAGCAGGAAATAAAATTAAGACTAAAAATTATAGAATTAATAGTTAAAAGACGGCAGGTAACGCTAATGTATAACTACAGGATTCTGTTGAACACATACGCCCACCATGGGCGACGACGCGGACGCTTCGCTGCTGCTGGCGCCCTGCGTTGAGCTGCTGCCGATGCCGCCGCTACTGCTGCTGCTACTAATGTTAATATTAATGTTAGCCGATGATGCTGGCATCGCTGCCGACGATGCTGCTGACGCTGGCAGTGGCATTGGCATTGGCAGCGGCTGCGGATGATACAGCAACGCCGTATACGAGGCCGGTCCAGAGCCAGGTGGTCCTCCGGCAGCAGAGGCGCTAATAACACTCGAATCTGTCATCATCAGATGCGAGGCGGCAGCGGACATGTTGCCATAATGATGCATTAGCTCTAGTGGCAGCGATGCCGGCGCATAGCTGCTGTGATGTGCTGGCGGCTGCATTTGCAGCTGCAGCGGCAGTGGCAGAGCATGTTGTTGATGCTGTTGTTGATGTTGCTGTTGATGTTGCTGTTGATGCTGCTGTTGATATTGCGGTTGATGTTGCTGTTGTTGATGATGTGCGGCGGGTGGTGGCAGCGGCGGCAGCAGCAGCGACGACGACGACGACGATAACGACGGCGGTGGCGCTGCTGCTGCTCCGTTATGCTTAATGCTGCTAAAAAAAGAATCTGCGCCACCAGTGCTGCTGCCGCGCATGCGTCCAAATGGCTGCTGGCCCAGACGCAGCGGAGTCGCTGCAATGGCTGCAGCCGAGACTGTCGGCAGCGGCGGCGGCTGCATCTGTTGCGCATGCGGCGGATCACAATCCATGGCGTGCGCATAACTGTTGACCATGTTGTTGTACATGTTGCGGCGGCAGTTACTGTTACTGTTATTGTTGCTGCTGCTGTTGATGTTAATGTTATTTAAGCTATTCAGACTGTTACTGTTATTATTGTTTGTCGCTGCTGCTAGCGTTGGCTGCGCCTGCAGACTGAGCGCCGAAAAGTTCATGGCATTTGCCGTCACTGCTGCTGTGCTGTTATTGTTGTTGTTGCTGTTGTTTGCGTGATGCAGTAGCAGACCTGCAAATGTAAATGTTAAAGAGAGTTCAATCAAAGCCAGTGCTGTAAATATGTGAGCTGTACAATAAACAACGCAATGTTGCCACACTGCACAAGTATGGGGTTTTTTTTTTTTTGTTGATTATATCATAAATTTTTATTGAAGGGATTTTTCGCTTTTTTTTGCAAGTTTTCTTCTTTTTTTTTGTTTTGCTTTAATTTTTTTTTAGGTTTTTTTTTTCATTTTAATTGTTTTTCTTGGTTTTTAACTTATTATTAGTAATTATTCATAAATTATTTCATACTCATTAAACTTAAACCATCAGCTTTATGTTTATATTTATATAAATGCCACATATGCGTGAGAGTGTAAGTGTGTTTGTGTGTGTATGTGTGTGTTTGAGTATGTGTGTTGTGTGTGTGTGTTTGTGTGTATTGGTTTTTACCATGTACCTTCATTGTGATTGCATCTGTACTTGGTATTTTAACGTTTCTAAACAACTAAATGCATTTAATTTCAAACCAGTTTTGCTATCAGTGTTGTTATTTATTCGTTTTTAATTTTTCGTTTTTCGTTTTTCGTGTTGCTTTTCATTTCTTTTTGGTTTGTTTAAATTTCTTTCTTGCAATACTGATTCGTTCAACGGCCATAGCTCTTATATTTCTGTAAATTTGGTTTTGTTTTTGTTACGCTCTTTTATTATTTACGTTTGCCTTCGATCAGAAAATCATACATATAAGCATGCATGTCGAAAGTTGCATGTAGCATGTTGTATGTGTTTCACTCGCTCGCTGGTATGGTGCTGTTAGTTAGCATAGGCTTAACATTAAGATCTTGCTGTATACCTCAAGGCTCTATCTCTGACACATTTCGCCTTGTTTCGTAATTTATTTGTTTTTTGTTTCTTTTTTTTTTAAGTTTTTGTTTTTGGTATTGTTAAATTTTATTGCGTGATTTCTAAATATGGTTTGTGGTATTCCTCATTTGCCTAAATCTAAAATGTTTGCAATTCATTTTCAAGTTTCCTTTAGTATTCGTTTTTGTTTCGATTTTTGTTGATTTTTTTTATTTTTTTTTTATTATTTACGTAATATTTTTAACTAAACTATGTATGCATGTATTTTTGTCTGTGTACATCTATGAATGTATGTAAGTATATGTGTGTGGCCGTGTGTACGTATGTATGGAAGTGTTTCTTTATGTTATATTTCCAACTTAAACTTCTAACACTCTTTTGCGGTGTTGCTTTAAATATTTTACATAACTCTTTTATTTTTGTTAAATTCTTGAATTGTTTACTTGGGGCTTTTACTAAATTGTTGAATTATACATACACACACATATGATAATGTATCTCACATCTCTCCCTCTTTGTTTATCTGTTTGCGTTTGCTTTTGCTTTTGCCTTTGCCTTTGCGTTTGCCTTTGCGTTTGCGTTTGCCTTTCTCTGTACTTGTGTACTAAAAATCAATTGATTTTTCGTTTTCGTTTTTTCATTTATGTATAATACAGCATATGCATAATATGTGTGTTTTTCTGTATGTATTCGTTAAATGCTAAGATTTTCATTTAGTACTGATTTAAGTTTGTTATGCATGCTATAGATTTCTCTGATTCCATTTGAGTTATGTACTTTAAGTTGCCCCTAAGCGCTAAACTTGTAACGTTGATTACTATGCTGCTGCTCGCTGATTTCACGTCTTCGTTTATTTTATAATTTTTATTTTTTCTTATTTTCATTTTTATTTTTTTATTTTTTGTTGCTATTTTTACATGCCTAAATCTATGATTTGTGTTTAGATTTGGTAATTCGCATAATTTTTTTATTTTTTTTTTTTTTATCATTTTTATATAAATTAAAAACTTGATGTATGTATATATATATATACCGTTTCTTGTTATGAACGTGCCAAGATCTGCCATTTAACAGTTAAGCTGAGTTCATTTATTTAACATTGCTTTTACCATATAAAATAAGCACAACTTTTTCAAAGATTTCTTTACGTATGCAAAGTATACATATATATGTGTGGCTGTGTCTGTGTGTGTGTATGGAAGTGTGAGTGAATATGATCGGGAGAAGGAAGGGGGAAATGGGGCAGAATAGGGGTTTGGAAGTGCTGCTTCTTAATGCGAGCAATAAAACAGCTAGTTGCTCAACTGTGGCATACACATGAATCCATTTTTACGTATGTACCATTATGTACAGTGTCTGCCACCTTATTTGGAGCAGTGTCAAGTAAATAATGTAATTGCCTGCCATAAGCTAATCATTCATTATTTTTCAAAAATTCCAAAGACCGATGGTATGTACATATATTAACCACCAAAATTAATCGTTGTCGTGGTTGAACCGGAAAGCACGTCGGATTCCTACCTTCTCGGCACTTTGGAGTAAATTTTCCTTTAGTACGTTGAAGTACACATTCTTGTCCATTGTTGTTTCCAAAATCACAAAATTCCCGAATCCGACTGACGAGAAACATACCCATGATATGTCACTTCCTCCACCATGCTTGACTGTTGCCTTTACGTGTTTGGGATTGAGCTCAATATTGGGCTGTCGCCACTCATAACTCCGTCCGTCCGAGTCAAATATGGTGAATTTGGACTCATCTGCAAATATAACAGTGTTCCAGAACTCCAGATCCTTGTCCAAGTGGTTTTAGCGAACGTCATCCCAGTCCCTTTATTTTTCACGCTTATAAAGTGCTTTTTCCGTGGTACTCGGGCATTAAAGTCATGTTTCCGCCGAAACCTGAGCACAGTTTCCACTAGCACTTTTTCCCCATTTCATCCTACGAAGGATTGGTCTATTTATACCGAAAATACTCAACTTTAGATAAAAAAATCAGGTTTTTATGGCACCCAGGTGTCCACAATGTACCTGCTCCAAATAAAATTTTCCCTAAAAATAGGCTACTTTTTCACATAATCCTACGTAGCAGGTGGGGAAACCCCAGTGTATTGGGGTCATATATTAATATTGGTGGTTAATATATGAACCTACCATCGGTCTTTGGAATTTCTGAAAAATATAAAATAATTATCTTATGGCAGGCAATTACATTATTTACTTGATACTGCTCCAAATAAGGTGCCAGACACTGTATGTGCGGGTTTGTATGTGTGTGTGTGTATGCCAATAAATGCCCTACATACTCATGTTTTGCTCGTGATCGTGATACGGGAACTCTGAAATAATAAATGCAAATAAGGACTTCAAATGAGTGGAAGAGAGCTATTCCTTTGTTTTTATTTTGTTTCCTTTTTTGGGTTTGTTATGTAGATATCACAAAAAGCGGCGCCTGGACACAAGTATAAAAATGTGTGCCACTGATTAATTACACAAGACAAGAGAACAAGAGAACTGAGATCGACTCGAACAACAAATCTATAACACATGCACACACACACACACGGTCACACAGCAAGTTCTGCTTTTGTGCGAGAAAGAATACATTGACAAATCTAAATTGTTGATCGAGTTGTTTTTAGCATTCGCTTTTGCCTATTGCACTTCGTTATTTTTTATTTTTGGAAGAAATATTATCAGCGTCAGCCGTGCTACAACTATGTATGTATAGGTATGCAGTATCAGTCTCAGTTAACTAAAGCCTAAGAGCTTGTTGTGCTGCGATTCGAATAGAACAAACAGTGCACGAATATCCCGTTGGACAGCTTAGACACAGCTTAGACAAGCTTAACAGTGCGCTGTTAACTCATGGATACTCGTGGACGACGAGTCGAACGAGCTGTGTGGGCGGGGCGGAGTAAACAACCAAAAGAGTAAATGGCAAGACAAAAATGCATATGTATTTTGTGATAGTTGACAGTGTATGTTATGCTCTGTGTGTGTGTGTGTGTGTGTTATACATTATTGCTGGTGTTTTTGTTGTTGCGCAAGGAGTGGGGCGAAGAATAATGCGTCCGTGTCAAGTACTTTGCATTTGTATGTATGTATGTATGTGTGTGTGTGTGTGTCTGTGTGTGTGTGAGTATGTATGTATGTATGTATGTACGTATAATTAAAGAATCGACTACCGCAGAAGACGTTGCTTCAACCTATACAGAAGAATGTATATATATATATCTCGGCATATATATGTATATGTGCTGTATTTGCTGTTATCCTCATGTTGCTTGATTTGCTTGCCTTTAGTTATTACGCTGTGAGTTTAATGTTAATGTACTTTAAACTTATATTGTTATTTCATATTACATGTACATGAATAATATACATATACTCATATGTATATATATATATATATTTATACATATATATATATATACATATGCGTATATATATGTATGTATGGCAGTCATTAAGAAAGTCGTTAAGGATTCCTTGTTTTATGTTATGCTTAAAATTGTAACAGATTTCATAATTTTTAATTTTTTACTTAGGTATACAATTCTATGGCCCTAATTGCTTATAAGTAAATGCTTAGCTGTTAGCGTCATTTCATTAAAAAAAAAAAAAAATTATTATAACGAAAAATGAAACGGAACAAGGTGCAAAAGAATTACAATTAACATTCGATTGTTTTTTCTTTCAGTTGGAGCGTGTCTAAATTCAAGTCGTATTTATATGTATTCTAGGTGCAAAATAAAAGAGCTTGGTATATGTATATAATATAATCACATACATACATATATATAATTAAGTATTAGGAAAAAAAAAACAGTTAATCGCGCCACACATTAGGAAAAATGCTATGAGTAGCTGGAGCCTCTGGTTATTTACAATAGACGGCCGATAAACATACGCAGTGGAAGCCAAAAAGGCCAACGATGCTTATCGATTACATGCATATCGATAGCAGAACGGCTGCTGTGAATGTGACTCAACTATTTCCACTGGCGCTTTTCCAGTTTTTCGATTTGCAGTCAGTCGGTTACCGTTACTGTTACTGCCACTGCTATTCTTATCCTGAGACCTAATTTGCCATTGCTTTTGTTGCTGCTGCTGCTGTTGTTGTTGTTGTTGTTGTTGCTGCTGTTGTTGTTGTTGTTGTTGTCGCTGTTGCTGTGGGTGTCGCTGATGTCGCCTCTGCTGGTCATCGGCGCTCATCTGGAAAGGCGATTGTTGTTTTTGTTGTTGGTTGTTGTCGTTTATCGTTGATATTTGTTTTTTTTTTGTTTTTTGTTTTTTGGGTTTTGTATTATAATTATTTCGTTATATATAAGATTTTTTTTTTTTTAAGAAAGAGAGAGCATATAATTGGGACATAAATTAGTTGGTATTTCTTTTCCTGCTTTTGCATTTTGAATGTATACGAAACAAAATAACCAAATAAAAAACACTACTTTTGACAGCACTTTTTTTTCGAATAGGGTGCTACCTCTAAGAAACAAAAGAACACTTACAGTTAATGATAATTATATGCTTAATAATACATGTATATACTTCTGTAAATGTATCTAAATTTTGTTCGTATTGTTGAAATAATAATCATAATCATAAATATATATATGTATACGTATTCAGAGTTGTAAATATTTTTGGTTTTCTCATTTTTAGCTACAATTTGAAACACTGCGTTAAATAATTACCAGAACCATTTTGTAGCTTAATTAAACACAAAATATATTATAATTTAATGCAATCGAATTGGTTCCTTGAGGCACGCACACACACATAAAGATACTAAACACACAGAAAGGCCATTTGGCCAGACATGCAAATAAACAAAATCTTGGGCGGAGGGATCGATCTTGACTAAAGTATAAATATAAATATAAATATAAATATGTAAATATAAACTGTAAAGTATAAACTATATATATTAACTGTTGGTTGATTATACATTTCAATTATAAATGAAGAGTAAGTGCTGTGTAATTTCAGTGGCAGCAACATAATATAATTAACATTAAACAGAACGCATTGTTCACTAAAATAGTACAAAAATGTTATACTAAATACTGTACAATAAAAAAAAAAAAAATACTATGTGCTATATATTAATTGGAGTACATACAATACAAATCCCCCCTTGCAGAACTTATGAGCGCATCTATTTTGATTTGGAAAACGTTCAAACATGACAAAAATACTCTTGAATCTCGAGTTATCTATCAAATGGGATCTATAAAAATCATTGAGAACTATTTTTTTTAAATTTTTATTTTTGTTATAGTTATAAAAATGAAGAACGATAATAAGTATGAAATCAACCGATGGATACATATTGTCAGGTGGTATGTATCACAGCCCACTTGGGAGATGAAGGTGGGCACGCGCTCTGCAAGGGTTTTCATTTGCATATCAAAGAAATCTACCAATTTGTTTGTAACTGGGCCTGAGATCGCCTCATCGCTTATGCGATGAACATCCGGATCGTGATAAGGTTCGATGATTTATCAAGTCATATTGGCTTAATCACGCATTAACCTCAAGCCGACAAATCAAAAATTGTAAAGCAAACACAAAACGAAAAATCGGAAAACTCAGAAAACATTTTTTACAGGACAAGTGCATAAAGTGTATATGAAAAATATAAATAAATCAAAAACAAAAAAGTAAGGGGAGAGAGGCAAAAAAAAAGAGCAGCTGCTCCAGAGAGTGGCTCCATTTTTGGATTTTACTCACCTAGACATTGGGGATCGATGCCGACGCTGCCTGCTGATGATTGCTGCTGCTGTTGTTGTTGTTTTGTTGAGGCGCCATTGCCATTGCTGCCACCAGTTGAGGAGTTGGAAGCGATGATGGCTGCTGCTGCTGCAGCTGCACTGGAGGAGACAACGCTGCTGCTGGCGCCGGGTGCGTTGCCGCCACCGGTACCGCCAATTCCAGAGTTGTTGCCGTTGCCATTGCCATTGCCGCCGGTGGCGCCACTACCACCAGCGACGCCGCTGTTGCCGCCGCCAGCTGAGCCTGGACCGCCGCCGGGACCGGTGTTGCTGCCGTTGCCGCCGGGGCCACTGCTGCCAGCGGATGATGAGCCGCCGGGGCCGCTGCCGCTGCCACCTGTGCCGGCATTCGCAGTGGCGCCCGCGCCGCTCGTATTGGTCGACTCGTCCGTGGTGCGCTTGAAGAAGTTGTGCTGCAAGGCAAAGTACGGTGTGACGCGCGTCTTGGGATCAAAGTCCAGCATGCGCAATATTAGATCCTTGAACTTTAGATAATCGGCTACCGAATGGCCAGGCTCATCCAGACGCCGACCGGCAGGGCCGCCCGTCTCAACGCCCAATATATCGTGAAGTTTGCGGGAACCGGGCGGCTTATATTTGCGGCCATTAAGCGTCTTCTTAGGCACATAGGAGCCGTCGGTGACAATCCAGTCAAAGAACTTGCGCGTCTTGTGCGCCTGATCCAGCAGATACTTGGGCGGCATGCCCAGCACCTCGACAATCTTGTTCATCTGATCGAACTCATTGCAGCCGGAGAAGAGCGGCTCTCCCGTATGCATCTCGACCAGGATGCAGCCCAGCGACCACATATCGATGGCCAGATCATATTGTATGCCCAGCAGCACCTCAGGTGACCGATAAAACCGCGACTGGATGTACTGATAGATCTATATAGACAGAGAGATAAAGAGAGAGAGAGGGAGATTATGAGTACATCTATGGCATGTCATCATCTGGTTTATATCAACATTTAAGAGATTATTGATTTTGTATCGATTAAGTGGCAACTTCTATAATTATGTGATAAAAACCTAGGACCTACGCTGGTCATCTTGTTTGCTACTTTTTAAATCGCACACAATTAGTGAAAAGCATCGAAGAAAATCGATATTTATCGATTGAATGACTGATTGATTGAAATTAAATGATTGTAAATGTCCAAATATCAAATTGTACAATTCTGAATCTAGGATATTGATTAGATGTCGGTGGTGTGGGGGGAAGGGGAAGATTACTTACTCGCTGGCCCAGCTGACATGAGCTGCCAAAGTCAACAATTTTGATGGCCGATCGCTTGGGATTGCATAGCAATATGTTCTCGGGCTTCAGATCACAGTGTATTATGTTCAGTTCGGGTGTGCTCAGGAACAGGAGCGCCGTGCAGAGTTGCTGCGCAAATTTGCGCGTAAGGTTGAGCGAGACGCCACGGAAATTGGTGTTCCTTAGCAGATCGTATAGGTTATACGATAGCAGCTCGAATACGAGGCACAGATGATTGCGCCACATAAAATGACGCTTGAGCTTGACTATGTTATATGAAAGAAGAGAGAACAGTTTTTGAGTTGTACCAGCAACACATATATTAATTACATACCGATATAGTATTTATTTTCAGCATCCGCACGATTCATCATCTCGAGCAGCTTGACTTCGATTTGTGCCTGATTTAGGAACGGTTTCTTATTCTTAATTATCTTGATTGCCACGTGACATTGCTCCTCATGGTCATAGGCCTTAACCACCTGACCAAAACTGCCCTTGCCTGCAATTGCAATTCGATTAATATATATATATATATATAATTCGATATTGACATTTAAAATCATCGTCAGAATACGTACCGATTAATGAATCAATTTCGTACCGATCCAGAAACTTTTCGCCATTCTTAATTATATAATCGTGATTATCATCGTCATAGCCATCGTTATATAATTTGCGCTCCTTTTTATTTGACGAGTCATCGTCGCCCTGTGTCTGCTGTGCTCGTCGCTTCTTCTTCGCGTAGTAAACCTTAACGATGAGAAATATATAAGAATGTACATGAGAAAATTAATATTTACAAAATATTTGTGTGCATTAATTTGTGTTCGTATTTTATTAGTTTAATTTCATGATTTTATTGTTATTTAGGAAAGCAGTTTCAAAATGCATTCACTCATTGAGAGCCCAATTCGATTGCATTTGTGAATTTGATTTGAAAACCTCATTAACGCTCAATCCAAATAGTGTTGCATTTAGCAAATTTCTCGATTTCGATTGAGATCAAATTTCAAACAAAGACAAAGTCAGTCAGCCTACCAACACCCCACTCCACCCCACCCCACCACTCATCCCCCACTCTAATCGACAATACCCCTGCCTGACTCACTGTGGTTACACGCTATGTTCTACCTTCCCCTACTCCATCACCCCCTCTACGAATACGAGTCAACTACACACACACTGCCTGCCTCATTGGCTTAGCGAGAAATGTGTTGTATGCTGCAGCTGCGATAGAAGGCACAAAAGTTGTTGCTAACCCCGCATGTGAGCGTCGGTGCGAACGAGAGAGCTGCCCGCCGCCGTGCAGGCAACCTGGCTGAAACGAATGGTGAGAGAGAGAGAGAAAGAAAGAAAGAGAGAGAGAGAGAAAGAGAGAGCAGCACGGGAGCTGTTGTGCTCTTTGCAGCATTTTACAACAACTGCATTGGTGTAACCCACCACACAGAGGTAGAGAGCGAGCGAGAGACAGCGAGAGAGAGAGAGAGCGGCAATTTCAACAACGCCTAAAAGAAGGCTGCACACAATTGCTGAGCCTTGTATTTTTGGAGGGGGCGGCGTTGTTGAAATAAGCGTGGGGAGCGCCGCACTGAGAGCAATGCTCGAAAATGGGTGTATGCCAGTGCCAGTGCAGACATCGAAGTCGACTTTTATCGTTGTTGTTCTTGTTAGTGTTTGTGTTTGTTGCCTGGCAATGACGTTTTCTAGCAGTGAGCCACGTCACAGTTAATCGCTATGCTGGGCTCTTTTTAGTTCGCACTCTCGCACTCTCTCTCTCTCTCTCTCCTGTCTGTGCGTATGTATTTGTTGCCGGCAGCGTTTGTGCAAAACTGTAGCATACACAACAGCGTCGCAGTCGCACTCGCAGTCGCAGTCACAGTTAACGTCAGCGTCTCCATATGAGCTGATAAGGCTGTGAAAAGACCAACAATGTAACAAGTACCGGGGCTTAACAACGCTTTGACTGCTCGCTTGGCGGCTTGCCTTTGACCGCAATTTGCCGGCCCATTAATTGCAGCTGCGCTTTACCTTTGCAGGTATTATAATTATAAGCCGCATCAGCATCATCATTGTTGGCCTTTTAGCACATCTGAAAAATGACTGATTTTCAACAAATCAACATTGAGAATTCGATTCGATTGTTTTCTATATCTGCTCTCTTTGACTATTTATGCGATATAAACAAACTATCGAATTCGATTATGATTATGCACATTAGGGAAGCATCATCCGAGTAACAGATCTGGACTAGCTATCCAGCGTTTATGCTATATACTGCTAATATATATATATATATATATATATATATATATATATATAATTGATAATACCACAAGGCAATGTTAAGTTCCTTTGGCTGCAAATGACATCAACAACCATCAGCCATCAACAACAGCGTGCGTTGCCCAATCATCTAGCTAATGCTGCATTTTATATTCTCATCGAGGGGGGAGGGGCAAGGATTGGCGGACAGGCTGGCATGGCCAAAGGCTACAGCTAAAATTGCTCGCTGATCGACAGCCAAATTACTGCCATAAACATGGCTGCTGCTGCTGCTCCTGCTACAGAGGCTGCCAAGGCTATCTCAGTTGTCAATTGTGAGGATTTTGATGGGTAAATATTATATATCATATCAGATCCATATTAATTCGTACACTCTCGTCGTCTTAGATGTGTTTACTTCACACAGTTCTCAGTTCACATTTGTTATCGTGTTCCTCTTGGGATAAACGTCATCCTTATGGACTAGTCGAGAAATAATTGGACTCGATTATGGCCCTCCTCCTCTCCCCAAGTAAGGTGATATGGAAATGAAACAGATGCCACAAGATAATGACTGAATGCATGATTCCCCACTGCGAACAATTCACAAAAAAAAGTCCTATTAAATATATTTGGGGCGTGCTGGTGGAGAGGGGATAAGGAAAGACATGAATTCATTAAGAATTTTTATAAATATTAGTCGATTTTGCATTGCAGTATTTCGGGAAGCTATCGGAGAAGTGTATGAATAATTTTTGGGCAAAAAGTGCTAAAAGTTAAAAGGGACATTGCAATTAGTCAGTTATAGGATATATTCTATTAAAGATTAAAATTTTGATGGTTTTTGAAATGTGCTTTGAACTCGCTTGCATGAATAATTCTTGGTCTATGTGCGTGTGTGTGTGTGTGTGTGATGTAGGAGTACTTACCTCATTGATGTGCTTGTAGGTCTTTATCAGTTCGACGCTGAGCTTGCGCAACGGTGCCATGGCCGGATCTCGAAAGTGTGTGGGAATGCGTGCCTGCATGGCTCGCACCTCCGACGAAGACGAAGGACTAGAGTGCTGTGTTGCAAGGATGAGGATGAGTCAGTTCGGTTATTGGGGGATGTGATTTAATGATGAATCCAAAATATACTCACATGATGCATTACATCACGATGCGTGGCAGGCAGTTCCTCTTCGACCACAAAGCGGCCATAGAGCGGCGCATGGCGCTGTCTACCACCGCCGCTCCCGCTGCCCTGCGATGTGTCCACGGCGCCCGCACTGGAACCATATCCAGCGGATACTAAAACAAACAAAAACAGAGAGACATAGAGAGCATGAAGGAAGATATATAATATATGTCGATATTTCTTAAGAATACATCGAGTTTATGAGTGTCCACAAACACATTAGAAACACATCGAAATACTCTTCTAATCGAGACTGGCCGTCTAGTAGCCACCCTGTAGTGAATGCTAAACACATTTATTTTTTCATTAGATCGTTTTTAACTTTTCAGTGCATCAACATTGAAAAAAAGCTAAAAAAAAATATTAAAAAAAACAAAAAAATATGCCGAAACTGGAGAGAGCACTCACTCGATCAAATTGAACATGGTTGATTATATAGATTAATATTGGTTGCATTTGGAAATTAATTATGATTATTAGCGATGCAGAAATCGTTTGGGTCACGATTATATAAAACTCGACCATCGATTTTCGATTTCGAGATGAAACGGGAAAAGTCTGTGACAACAATCTAGCATAGAACATACATATTTAAAAATGTAAGGTCTATGATAGATTCTCGATTATATATATACATATATATATATATATATATATTCTGTGGCATATCTCAGCAAATTCTATGTATGTATGGCAAGTCTAAGATCAAACAGATTGCCAAAGTCTATGTTGATGGATGTTTCTGTGCATAATGATATGTTTGTATATGTATCTCTCCCTGTTCTGTTCTGGTCGGGTGTGGTTCATTGACCGACTCTTCCTGGGGTGCGCTGGCGATTGCAGCACCTGTCTTGTGTCGCGCACACCTGAGGAGGCTGCTGCTGCCAAACAGCGACCGAAAGAAGCCCAAAATAAGTTTCGACTTAAATTTAGAACTAGACAAAAATCGCCCAACACAAATTATTACACAATATGCACAAACGAACCACACACACACACACAAACACACATATATATATATATATATTTTGTTTTGTTGTCTCTCTGTTTTGCTACGAGTCAAAAATAGCACAAAAGGGTAGCGCCTGCTGCACAGGGGGCTTGGGTGTTGGGGGTATAAAACATAGACACGAAACTGATATTGCATTTCGCAATTGTCGACAAGCGCAGCAAAGAGCAGGAAGCACGAAGCACGAAGCAAGAAGCAAATGCGAATTGACATCTTATGGTGCATAGCAACGATCGCAATGGCCGAATTCTCCCTCCCACATCAACTAACATACACACACTATATATATATATATATATATATATATATACACACATATGTGTGTATATATATTCGTATGTGGTCGGACTAGGTAAAACTGATTTGTAATATTAGCATTAATCTTAACTTTAACATAAGCTTTATCAGTGCGCATTAAAAGCTTTGTTGCAATTGAGAGCTTTCAACGCTGCCAGTTGGCAAGCTTGGCTTGAGCTTTCAGCTTAGATTACATTTCCTTGCATTTTCCTGCTGTTTCATCTTGACTTAATACATTTAGCTTACAGCGCACAAATGGAATGGAATGGAATGAAATTGGAATAGAAATAGAAACAGTTGACAGCTGTTCAAGTAAAGTTCAGTTTGAATTAATGCTTACAGCCATATTGTGCTGGCTGATGTTGTTGTTGTTGTTGTTCTTGCAAATTGTGATCCGATTGACCGCTGGACTGTTGACCGCCGACAGTCGCCCTGAATTTGGAACTGGGATTGATGATGGCGAAACTTTTCTTCACCGTATGCTGACAGCCAATTTGAGCCAAAAAATGCGGCTGATGCTGTTGTTGTTGTTGCAACTGCTGTTGTTGTTGTTGTTGCAACTGCTGTTGATGCAACTGCAATTGATAGTGCGCAGTGTCGCAGCTGTCGAAACCATTGAACCTGCTGCTCCCATTGCTCCAGTTGCTCAGCCGTGGAGCAAAGGACGGACACGGACCCTGACATTGTGTTGCTGCTGCGTTGTATAACCAATCATTGGAGCCATTGACTCCAGCTGGGGCAGCCGCAGCTGTGACCATTGAATGGGGGTTCGGGACCGCCACATGGCCACTGCCAACATCAACGTCAAAATCAACGTCACCATCAACGTCAACGGCTGTGGCAGCAGCGCCGTTCATTGACTGCCAGTACACCAAAGCCGTTGCTGCCGTTGACATTTTGAAGGCGGAGGTGAAGTAGGAGGGAGGCGTGAACGGGTCGGAAGCGAGCGTGTTGCGCTCGAAACGCTGATATTAATGGCTATATAAATATTTCCTTCCTTATTTGCGTTATATCTGTTTTCCTTCTTGTCTTCTTTCTTTCGTTTTTTTTTTTTTGCGCTTTTTTTTCGTATATTTTTATTGACTGTCAGCCACAGGATATAAGAAGACGTTGCGTTGGCTGCGCTTCTCCCTCCCCTTCAGACAGTTTTATGTTGCACAAAATTTCACACACACACACACACACCCACACACACAGTTGTACTATTTGTATAGATACACTTTGCAAATAAATAAAAAGCAAAGAATTTTTATTTGATTTTCTCTTCCGTTGCGCTGACACCAAGCAATAATTTATTAATTTATGCACTGTTCGCCGTCTACTTGGAGAATCCATATATGTATATAGATATAGATTCATATATATATATATATATATACAGATATATGTGTATGAGCCGTGCCGACTACTCGCGCGATCTGCGTCGCGTGAGATTTCAACGCGAACTGCTTCAATTTTTTAGCTGGCCCCAAAGTCAGCTAACAAAACAACTAACAGCTAACAGCTAGCAGCTAGCAGCTGGCAGCTAGAAGCTAATAGCTAGACAGGCAGCTTGCCTGAAGAAACGCGTCTGTTTTATTTATATATGTCGAGACGTTGTCTCGCTGCATTTCTGCTTCCGTTGCCAAATCGGCAAAAATACTCATCTTGAATGCTGATGCTGATGATGGGCAATCGTGATATGCACTCTGATCTCCAATGGCCGAAAAAATGCAGCAGCTGATCAGCGATTCACTTCAACACTTTCACACAATTTGCATGCGGCTGCCAAAGTCGTATTTTTGACTCTAAAAACCAATGCATCATTTGTGATCTTTAGAGTGAAAAAAGAAAACAATGGCGAACAATGCGCAAAAAATACTATATTGCTATAATAGTTTTGTAAGCAAAGTGTGTTTCTAGAATTTGTGACACTTGCAGATTGCTGCTGGTTTTGTGGTAGTAATACTTCACGTTTTTTAAGAAATTTGTTCAATTAAACAAAAAAAAAAATTTAGAAACAGTTTTCCTTCTTTTTCTTTTTTTTTTTTTTGCAAATTTAGTTTTTCTATTGCTTTGTTTTGCGTTTTATTGATAAGCTATTGTTGTTCTTCATTTCTAGCTTTAACGATAACAAAAATTCCAATTATCCGGATGACGGCACTCATCGTTTACATATGTATGCATGTGTGTGTGTGTGTATGTGTGTGTGTATATATAAATAAATAAATAAATACCTGCTGTATGTAGAACACCTACACGCACATGTTTTACGCTTTCTCCGCTTCGACGAGGAAGTCGGAAAAACAAAAGTAAATTAAATGCAAATTTTATTTCACTTTAATCGCGCTGCAAAACATTTGGTTTTCCTTTTTAAGAATTTTCAGCCCCTTCCCTTGCGAAAATCATTCCAAAATGGTCGTTTTCATTGGGAGAACTTAACTTTCAATTAATTTCAAATATTGCTTACTTTAGAACACAAAACTCGATATTTAATCATCGGTAAGCTTCATTTGAAATTTATTATTAAATGAAAGTATATTGCCTGCCAATTTGCTGGATTATGGAGCTCAATTGAGGAGTCTTCCCCTGCGCCATGGCCTGCATTTTGATAATACGTGCCACACTTTGCCATGCCATGCTGCAAGTGTGTGTGCTAATAGATATTTTTAGAATACGGGGAGACGCGTTGCAGTCTGCGCACTTGTCAAATGTGCTCGTCGATTTCGCATTCGTCGTCATCTCATCGACCCCATAATAATAGCGATCACATTTTTGTGGCAAAGGGTGTACCACAAGAATAGAAGAAGAGGAAACAGTAGCAGAGCGGCGGAAGCGGAAGCAAATGAAATGTATTTCGCATCAATTCTTTAGAATTCGAGTTATCAGCAAAGTCACCCATCACATTCAGTATTGTGGCACTATGCAGTGACTGCCTGTGCCTCATGAATGAATGATTGCAATTGTTTGCCTTGTGTTGTTGTTGTTTTTCTTTCGGAAATTATAAGCACTTGACAAAGTGAAGGGCAGACGGCGCCACTGATATCGCAATTCGTGGAATGAATGTACTAAACAAATAGAGGGGGAAGTCTCTCAAGTGCAACAGGCAACAACTACTACTACTAATTTAATATACAGTGGCCCACAGCTTAAGGTGGGCAGTGTCAAGTACATAATGTAATTGCCTGCCATAAGCTAATCATTCATTATTTTTCAAAAATTCCAAAGATCTGTGGTAGGTACATATATTAACCACAAATATAATAATAATAATAATAATATAATAAAAAGGTAGCCTATTTTTAGAGAAAATGGTATTTGTACCAGGTACATTGTGGACACATGGGTGCCATAAAACCCGAATTTTGTACCTAAAGTTAAGTATTTTCAGTATAAATAGCCCAATCCTTCGTAGTCAGTTTAGTTATATTCTGCAGCTCGAGTGATTCAAGCCAACAAGCACTATGGGCAAACGCACTACCATTGAACTTCGTAAACTCGTCCTGGAACACCACAAAAAAGGATATTCACATCGCCAAATAGCTGAAATGGTCAATCTGAGCAAGTCAGCTGTGAATATCATCATTCGTCGACGAAAATCGGATTGAGGACAAGGGCAGAAAGTCACCGAACAAGATTTTCACCGAACAGGAGGAGCGAAGGATCAACAGCATAATAAGGGGATCTCCCAAGCTATCGGCTCCAAAAGTGGCTCTACAGGTGCAGGATGAAATGGGGAAAAAGTGCTGTGTGGAACCTGTGCTCAGGTTTCGGCGGAAACATGACTTTAATGCCCGAGTACCACGGAAAAAGCACTTTATAAACGTGAAAAATAAAGGGACTTGGATGACGTTCGCTAAAACCACTTGGACAAGGATCTGGACTTCTGGAACACTGTTATATTTGCAGATGAGTCCAAATTCACCATATTTGACTCGGACGGACGGAGTTATGAGTGGCGACAGCCCAATATTGAGCTGAATCCCAAACACGTAAAGGCAACAGTCAAGCATGGTGGAGGAAGTGACATGGCATGGGTATGTATCTCGTCGGCCGGATTTGGGAATTTTGTGATTTTGGAAACAACAATGGACAAGAATGTGTACTTCAACATACTAAAGGAACATTTCTGCTGGAAAATAACATCCGGAAGCACAGAATATCCAGCAAAGAAGACGTAAAAAACGCTCTGCGGGATGAGTGGAGCAGAATCAGCCCAGAAGCTACCAGAAAGCTGGTATCTTCCATGAATAATAGGTTAAGGGAAGTGTTTAAGTTTTTATACTCAAAATATATTATTTTATTTAGACGGGTACAAATAAAATTTTCCCTAAAAATAAGCTACTTTTTTACAAAATCCTACGTAGCAGGTGGGGAAACCCCAGTGTATTGGGGTCATATATTAATTTTGGTGGTTAATATATGTACCTACCATCGGTCTTTGGAATTTTTGAAAAATAATGAATGATTAGCTTATGGCAGGCAATTACATTATTTACTTGACACTGCCCACCTTAAGCTGTGGGCCATTGTATATACACACACACACACACACACACACACATAAATGCAAAGGCTGGCTCCTCCCAATGGCCAAACAAAAGGTAAGTGATGCAAGTGTGAAGCGCATTGATGCCTCACTCACGACGAAGCGAGACAGCAACAGGTGCAGCTATCGAGCAGCATCTGCTTGCTATGAGACTCAACGAAGAGTTGCGTTATAAATGCAATATTTTGTTTGCAATTCAAATTCATTATTATTATAATTATTGTGACTGCAGTAGCATTTGTAGTATGTACACATCTGGACAGTAAAATAGGTGTGAAAACAATAACGTGGGAATTTGTTTCTATATTATGTCCAAAATTTAATATCTACATTTGCAAATGTGGCGAGATTGTTTCTTAATGAAATTCAAAAGTATCATTTTTTGTTAAATATGCATATTGAGCTGGACAGTGAAATAAATGCGAGTTGCATCAAATTTAGAAAACTTTAATTTGTCTATTGATTTTGTTTGCAAAAGGTAAGAATTGAATTAAAGCTTAACTGAGCTATAAAATAATATTAAATGGGCCAAGGAAAGAAAATAGAGTTTAAGCTCTAATATCAAGGACTAAGTGGAAGGGCTCAGAACTTCTTTAAAAATGCACTCAAGTCATCAGCAACCGTTAATCGATAATCGTACGGTGTTATGGGCAATACGAAATAAGCAACTACTCTACGGCGATTATTGAGTGTAAAACTAGCTAGTTGGATATCCAGATAAGTTCCTTTGGTTAGAGCCGCATATTTAGAAGATGGGGAAAAACTTCGCATTGGTCCATTGGGACTGGTATGGATCAGATAAATTTGTTTGGCAACGCTGGCAAGACGCTGAAAGATACGTTAGTCCCCAAAATGTAAAGCATTCTCTATTAAATTAACTAAGAAAGCAGTCATGCATAGTGCGTATCCTTACACCCCTTTTACTGTCCAGGTGTGTGTATCTGAGGGTTTAGGGTTAAGGAATATTCACAGTGGTCGACTGCTTTGAAATTATTCAAGAATTGCTGAATATTATCTTATGGATACGCATTTAGAATAGAAATTTGTAGTTTTATACTTACATTTTTGTTTGTTCTTATCCATAACGGCGCCGCTATTCGTGTCCTCCAATCTATACATGTGGCTTGTGTTGTTGGTTTAATGCTTTATGCTTAAGAATTACTGGCTGTATACCTGGATGTAGGTATATATGCTGCATACATATATATTACATATACGTATTGGTGTTTGTATTGATTTATAATACATATGTATATATATATACATACATATATATATATATATATATATATATACATATATATATATGTATATATATATATATAGATATTGCGTTATTTGTTCATATAATTTGCGTAAATTGTAAATGTTTTGCGATTTGGTTGTTGTTCTTGTTGTTGTTGTTAATTTATATGTACATTGATTAAATTAATTATTTACGGCAATTAATTATTTACCTCTCGTTGTTAATTTGGTTACTGATTTTGTTCGTGTATTTGATATACATATATCTGTATATTCATGAATATATTTTTTTTTGGGTCGTTTCCTTACTGTTGTTGTCGTTTTTCTTTTTAGTTTGCTTTCTTTTTTCAAATACTTTTCCTTGCATAAATATATATATTGTGTGTGTGTGTTGTTGTTGTTGACTTATGCAGTATATACACATTCATGTGCATATCTTTATATATATATAAATATATATCAATCACTGATTTTGATGTTTTTTTTTTGTTTTGTTTAAAGTAATGAACACACTTTTCAAGTCTTTATTTTTGTTTTATTGGATTTGCTCTGTTATGTTTCTCCTGTTGTTGCGGTTGATGTTGTTGCGGTTGCTGTTGTTGCACAGTTACAGCACACACGTACATAAGCATATGTGTGAATATGCAGTTGTTGTTGATGTGTTTGCTTTTAATAATGTGCAATTCCAATGATGATGATGATGACGTTGCGATTTTCATTTATTTACCGTATTTACATACACACATACACATGTGTACGCATTTGCATATGTTTTGTGCTTGCAATACGAATGCAAATCCATGGCACACACACACGTACACACTCCGCTCTGTTGTTTGTTGTTGCTGTTTGCCTGCCTGCGTGCGTGCGTGCGTGCGTACATGCGTGCGTGCGTGCGTGTGTGTGTGTGTGTGTGTGTGTACGCGGGCACCAAAAAACGAAAACAAAAACAACGCTCTCTCACACACACACACAACACAACAAATGCGACTCTAAAAAGAGAGCGAGAAAGACACACGCACACCGAGAGAGAGAATAGAGATAGCCAAAGAGAATATTTTCCTTAAGTTATTGTTTTTGCTGTCGTTAGATTGGTTATGTTGTTGTTGTTGATCCTCTTCTTGCTGCTGCAGTCGTTGTTTTGGTTGATATTGCTGTTGTTTTGACTGTTGTTATTGTTAGTACAAAATATTTGTGTGCACATTTTGCATGCGAACAAACATTACACGAGCGCCAAATTAAATATAATGTCGATAAAGCTTTCATCAACGCAGCTCATGTTTTGGCTGTTGTTTTTGTTGCAGTTGTTGTTGTAATTCCAGTTGTTGTTATTCCAGTTGTTGTTGTTGCAGTTGTTGTTCTTGCTGCGCTGATCTTTCTTGATGTCGTCGTCGTTTAGAGCTGCAATAAGTAACAGAATAATGAAACGATTAGTTGGACATTTTATAAACACTGACTGCATTATACAGTTATATTCTCTTATATGTAAGCAAAGCGAAAAAGTGAAAACAAATTCAATAACATTTTACGCGGCGCAAAAGAACCAAATGTAGTATAAAAAAAAACACGCGCTGCTCAGACGCTTGATTCGAAGAACTCACACACGCGCACTTTCTCGCTCTCAATTGCTTGCGCGCCTTCTCTCTCTCTCTCTCACACACTCTTGCTCACAGCCTGGCAGGTGAACGAACGACACGCGACGCATGCATATGTATGTATGTATGTACGTATGTATGTATGTATGTATGTACGTATGTATGTATGTACGTACGTACGTATGCATGTATGTATGTATGCATGTATGTATGTATGTATGTATGTATGTATGTATGTGTGTGTGTATGAGAGCAAATGGCGAGTTCTAACAGACAAGTTCAACGTGTGTAGCTTGAAAGCCACGCGCACTCACACTCTCTTGCACACACACATATATACAAGTGGCATAGAAAGTGCAGCTTGGCTGGCGGGCGCTCGACTTAAAGCTATTTGCTATGGCACACAGCTGTTAAGCGCCTGTTGTTGCCAAGCAGAAAGAAAACAAATGTAAATGTGTGTGTGTATATTTTAATGAGTTTAACAGAGTCAACCCTCGCTCGCACACACACACACACACGCATAACGGCAATGAGTGGCAATTTGCGTTGCTATTGCGGTGAAAGTGAGCGCAGCTTTTAACTGTTAACTACTTGCTTTGTAGCTATTGTTGTTGTTGTTATTGTTATTCTGACACATTTCGGCATTTGTGTGTTGTTTTCGCCATGCTTGTTTTGTTGCCATGCAATTGAACAACACGAAACAAACAAACACTCACACACACACACACACAATGGCAATACATGATTGCAATTCTGCAGAAATATAACATTACTCACACACACAGTAATATAACATTACTTACTTACTCACTCACTCACACACACACACAGCCGGCAGATGCCGAAAACCAGTTCCATTAATGATTCCTTCTTTCTTTCCGATTCTCTGATTCACACGCTGCAAAGCAAAGCGAAAAAAATACAAATAAAAAGAGATAAAAACAAAAACATTTTGGCGGATGCGTCACAGCGACGACATTCAAATAGCATCTGATAATCAGTCAGCAGCAGTAGCATCAGCATAGTGAATACTCCCCGTATGCAACACGCCACAGATCAGAACAAAAGTGCTGCCACACTTATTATTCAAATACGTTGACATCTTTTTGTTAATCAATCAAACTAAACTGGGTCGCTGCTGCTTTTCCTTATCAATTGCACGAGTTGTGCTTGTGACCGATCGCGCCTTGCGACGTCACACAAAAGCGTGTGCGTGCGTGTGAGTGAGTGAGTGTGTGCGTTTTATACCTATTTTTAGGCAGGCGGCAACAACTTTATGCATGCCTCATAATTTATTTATATTCAACGAACAGTATAAAATCAAAGCAGCAGCAGCAGCGGCCCCCACACAGAATCCCACACGAAGCGCCAATTATATTACACGCGCAGCTGGCAACTCTGAATTTGGTGGGTGCTCGTCGGTCAGCTCTCTCTCTCTCTCTCACTTTCGCCTCTCAAAATTAAAAGAAAACTTAACGATCGATCCAGCAGCAGAGTTTGACGTCAACACACACACTCGCACATATATATATATTTATATATATATTCGCTTCATGCACTCACTCTTTTCTTTGCGCTCCCCCTTTTTTTATCATTATTTTGCTCTCGCTGACTCTCTTTTGCTGCCAGCACCACCCACCACCACCAACAACAACAACACAGCGCACGCACGCATGCTCTAGTCAAAGCCGCGCGCGCGTCATGCGTGACCCAAATTGCTACTGCTTCTTCATCTTCTTCCAGCGCTGCACAGTTATAAAAATAATTGTCCCACACACATTTTTCGAGTATTTTCATTTAAAAATTCAATTAAGGACAGAAAAAAAAATAAATAATTTACCTCAGATGACAAGCATATATGAAATGCTAGAAAGCCTTTTTGCGCAACATGTGGGCGACCAAAAAAACTTGTGCTTGTTGTGTGTGTGTGTGCGTTCCCATTTCTTGCTTATAGGTGTGCGGCTCTGTACTAAAAATACTTTGTAGTCGTTTTCGACGCGGTGCAGCTTGCTGACTAGCCACAAAAAAAAAAAAAACAAAAAAAATTAAATAAAAAATAAAACTTTTTTGCACTTTTGGAAGCATTTTCTTTAATTATCAATATTACACCCTTTACACTGGAAAAGAAATGGGGCTGAAAAAAGTTGTGCGATATGTCTATATGTAGGTCTGTCTGTCTATCTGCCGTATTCCATTTTTATTTGCTAAATTTTTAACAAATACGTTTTCAGCAGGTACAGGGTATCGACTAGTCGGACAGGGCGGACTTGTGTTTTTATTAATGGCATGGATCGCCCAAAAAGCCAAATCAAAACCATGGGTGCGAAAAGCTTACCGAACGAATGATAGGCAGATAGAAAAAGAGAGGGAGAGAGAGAGTAAATGAGATGCTTTCTTTTCTTTTTATATTCGGTTAAATGCGTAACGGAATGCCCGCTGGCACAAGCTCAAATAAAACACATGTATATAAAATAAACACACACAAATAAATAATACTGGTACAAGCAAAAAGCAAGCAAGAAAAAAACCAACAACAAACAAAATTTACATTCTCGCTCCGATTATTTTACACACTCTCTCTCTCATTCTCACACACACACATACATTTCGTTTGGTTCAAAGTTCAATGACCGATTTCGCCGCGACGAATTCAATTCAGCAGCGCAGACGCCGTTGCCCTCACAAGCCAAGTCGCGGCGCAGCTAGCTTTGTTTGCTGCTTGTTTCTGGTTGCTCTGCTGCTAAGCTTGCGCTTGCACACAAGGTCAACGAAATAATAAAGTTGATTTTTTGCCTAAAACGCAATAGCACAAATAATAAACATTAATTAAACGAAACAAAAGCCAAAAGTGATATGCACAAATTTTGCACATATGCGTGCAGAATTAAACGTAGGTAAATCGACACTTTGCAACACTTGCAAAAGTCACACGCATAATTCATGCGTTGTTTGTGTGTGTGTTGCATGCAAATAAAAAATAAATAAAAAACCAACTGCGCTTGCGTGTGTGTGTGTGCAGCATTGACAGTGGCATTGAAATTGCGCTGGGTGGCGTCGGAGCGCCAACAACATGAATGCTGATCATGCAAAGCAAGCATCAAAATGCTGCCGCAGCCGCCGCCTCTGTCTTTGCCGTTCTCAGCGCCCCAAGAATAAATTCCAATTAGATAATTTTCCACTCCTTTTGCAGACGAACAAAACTGCCACTTTTTCGATCATTTGTAGTTGTTATTGATATTATTATTATTATTGAAATGCATGTATATGTGTAGAAGTATGTATGAGAATGTGTGTGTGTGCATGTGCGTGCAATACAGCTACACGCACATGCACGCTTTCCCTCTCTCTCGCACTCACTCATTCCCTACGAGCTGATTAGAATAGCACAACTAAAGAAATTACGTTTCAATTTGTTTGCTTTTTTTCTATTTCCAGTGCATGAATTAACCTCCTCCGCATTTCCAGTCGACTGCGACGTCAACGAACGCAGCACGTGTAAATCGGCGCTGATTAAACTAAGCAAGATGCCAGCAGCAGTAATTTTTATATGCAACCCACCCCACCCACCACTACCCACCTGCAATAATCTCACGTGTTTTTTTTTTATAGTTGTTGCTTGTATTATTTGATTTGGCAGCATTGTCACCAATGCCAATTTGCTGCGCAATAATAAAAACGACAACAACAGCAACAAAATAATAACAAAGCCAATGCGAGAAATGTTTTTAAAACGCATTTAACAAATTGTGCGCAGTGCAGTCAACAACAACAAAAAGTCATAATCGAAAAAACTGCAACTCAATTCCAGCAACAATTACCGATTACTATTATTTGTTATCCATTATCCATTATCCATTATGCATTATGTTTTTATGTTGGACAAGCTTGACGCGCTGCTTACAGTTGCGGTCAAAATAATAATAGTAGTGCAAGAAATTATAAGAAATGCGAATTTGATGTATTTGACGGATTGACGCATGTATTCAATCTAAAACAAAAAACTTCCTCATTTATCCAATGATCAATTTAAATTATTATTATTATTTTCTTTATTTGATTAATTTTGCCTGATTGAACACTGGTGTTTTCTATAACAGTAAACTAAGATT
Source organism: Drosophila kokeensis (assembly GCA_035042145.1). NCBI lineage: Eukaryota > Metazoa > Arthropoda > Insecta > Diptera > Drosophilidae > Drosophila > Drosophila kokeensis. Next base: position 24,370 of record JAWNLT010000838.1, on the reverse strand, counting down.
ATTACGATCCAGCATGACTATGAATATTTCTTGTTGTTATTTGGAAAAATAATGATAATTGTGTTTGAAAAGAAAACCCCTACTTTCAATACTGATTTTCACTTGTAATTGATGAATTTTGCAAAAATTTAAAGTTTTTTTTTACTATTTATCATTGCACTTAAACCATTTCAAAATAAATGGCATTTAAATTTTAAGTTAAGCAAACAAAAATGTTGATTTTGCTCGTTGGTACATATTATATGATAAGCTATACCCAGGCATAATATCTGATATCCTTATATCAATACTCAACAAATCCATTCAGAAACAACACTAAAACAAGGGCAAATAAAGTGCAAGACACGACTCACGAGTACAAGGGCAGAGGCAATGACCCAACGGAATGAAATGGAATGGAACGAGAAACGCATTGCATTGCATCTCATCGTTGTTGTTGTTGTATCGTTTTCAATGTGTCCAATTTGCTAAACAGCTGCTGCTGGCGCCCTCTACAGTCGCCTGTCCAGCTGTTGAGTAGGCGGTAAGTAAGCAGCAGCATCCGCAGCGTGAGACAGGGATAAAGAAAGAGAGCGCAGTGCGCGCCTCTCTTCTTCTATGCCTCCTCTTCGTCCTCTTCATTTTATTGCTGCTGTTGTTGAAATTTTCAGTTCAAATGAGCAGCAGCAGCAGCATAAGTGCGATAGAGGGAGAGAGAGAGAGAGTGCGCTCTCTCTTCCAATAATGGCAGACAGTTGTTGTTTGTTGGTGAATTTGAAGCCCTAACAACAAATTCAAATTAAAATGCACGATGCAAGCTAAAGTCACAAATAGCGAGAGCAATAGAGAGATAGCGCATATCAAGCATATTGCATTTCTCAATTAAAAAAAAGAAGTTATATGCAATTTCAATTTAATAACAATAACAACAACAAAATAATACAAATAAAAGCCTGCTGCGTCGCTGCCAGCGTCGTCGTCGACCGAGGCGAGCAGAAAAGCAGCGTGAGAGCGCCAACTAGCCTCGCTGCAGTTGTCTGTACATGGGCCGTATGAGCATGCATAAACATGCATAGCATCAATATATATATAAATATATATTTATATATATATATATATGTGGTACTCTGCTCCGTCATCCGTCGCTGCTGCAGCGCAGCAGTCTTTTTTAAGTTCTTGTTTGCCTTTTGCCAGCAGCAGCAGCATATATACATATATATATATATATGTGCATGCGTGTGTGTATGCTTCTACCTGGCACACACACACACACACGTAGACCGCAAAGACCACATGCCATTTCCAATCAGAAGCAGAAGTGCAGAGCAGAAAATGCCGGCAAATCAAATATGTTTGGCTCGGGCGCTGCCACAGTATGCGCGCAAAATGTAACACAGTGGCAACGCCGACAGCGACGTTGACGCCAGCAGCGGCATCACACATTCAACATAACCAAACAAATTGCTGCTGATGATGATAAGTGCTAAACTGGACACACACAAACATACTTACAAATATATTTATCTATTATATGTATATATAGGAATAAAATCACTTAAATATAAGAACAACACTTACCTTTGACTAATATTGGTTGTTGCTGTGAATTTCGTTGTTACTGCAATCGATATTGTTGTTGTTGTTTACAATTTTCAGAAAACATGTTTCACTTGAAGCACACACACAGACAGTCTCTCATACATGCAGCATATATATCTATGTATATGTATATATATGTATGTGTACACACTGGCTGACAAACAAATTTGATTTTGCTTTTTCGGTACTTTTGTTGTTGTTGTCGATGTTGTTGTTTTTGTTGCGGCTGTTCAGTTTTTAACGCTGAAATCGTTTATAAAATATATATAATATGTATGTATATATATGCACATATTACGGATAGCGAGAAAGAGAGGCATTAAAGCATATTCAACAATAACTTTAGCACACACACACACAGAAAGTGCGCTGGTGACGACGCTGCTGCTGCGGCTAACAAAAGAGCGCGTCGCAACAGAGACGCAGGCAGAGTACAAAAAAAAAAAAAAAATGCTCACAAAAAAAGCAAAGCAAAAAACAGACAACGAATTTATAGGCGATGATTATTTTTCGACTGGACTCCTTTTTTGTTTTTACAAATTCACTTTTGGGCTTTTTAGTTTGCTAATAGAAAAAAAAATAGCGAAGCACAATAACAAAAAATAATGCACACACGCACAGTTCGCGTCGGTCGTATAACGGTGGAACGACGCGACGACAGCCGATAACAAGAACGAGAACGGGCCAACGACGTCTTTTTCACCAACCTTTTTACTGCTGCTGCTGCTGCTGCAGCATTCTAAACATGCCCAAGAAAAACGACAAAAAAAAAAGCAAAAACACACAGAGTGTTTAAACTATATATGTGTCTATGTACATATATATATATTTTGAGTTTGTTGTTGTCGTTTTAATTAGCTTTGAATTTTGTTTGTTGCCACACAGGAAAAAAATGCGACGAAACCACGAACACGGAGGACGACCACGAAAAACGCGCGCGCTCACTTCTAAACGTAGCAAAGAGCAAAACGAAAATGAAGAGAAATGGAAAATACGAAAATACCAACGGCATGTGAAATATCACCAACAACAAAAAATACCACAGAATTTACTAAAAGCAGTGTTGGCAAATGCATTCATTAAACAGTGCTGGGCAGCGTTCTCTCTCATTTCTGTTTTCCAGCACCGTATCGACTCTTCGCTTTATAGCTGATTTGTAGCGTTCACACACAACACACACACATACGTATGCATACTTCTTGCAGCTTCGAATTGGATGCAAGTTTACTTGTTGTTTTTATTTGTATTATTTGGCTTTCAGAGAGCACTTCATTTAACTGCATTGATTAACGGTCAACAACATGGCTCAAAATCGGCGCTTGTCTTTCTGACTTGGATCTGGTACTTTTTTTTCTTGTTAATCGTAAACTGACAATACTGGCCACAACACGCGTGACGCATTAAGCAACACTCACGCTCTGTTGAATTACTGCATTGCGTCGTGGGTGGTGCACTGAATGAATGCACTTGTGTAAATTAACAATTTATAATACTTTGCTTTAAGATTTCGGAATTTTTAACAGCTTTGTTGTATTTTTATAACTCCACAAGAGCAGGGCTGGCGATTGCCAATATCTGCTTGGCAGGAATGCACAACAAGCGTTATCGATGCCGATAGCTTATCGATATATGCATGGCTCAAGCAAACATACACGAAAGATAATGGGAAATAAATTAAATTTTACCATGCTCACCACCGCCAAACCGGTTGCAAGAAATAATGCTCTTAGAACAGCTGTTGCCTCAATTGTCATTTCAATTTCGAATTACATATATCAATATGTAAAAAAAAATAAATAAATAAATAAGCAAATTGTCTTTAAAACACCACTTAACAATTCAAGCAAAGCTCATACTAAAATTATTTGATTTGGATTTTGAACCGGTAAGCGGAAAAATATACTCAGCTGTTGGTTGAATTCTCATTTCAATTTCGAATTAAATATACTTACTACTAAAATGAAAAATTATTGATGAATAAACAAGTATCAGTATCAGTTAACAAGTCAATCAAAAATTATGATTTGAATTTTAAGCCGGTTAGCGTCTAAGATGTACTCAGCTGACCACAAGCAAGGTATCGATAACGATAGTCAGCTGGGGTTCAAACGAGCACAAAGTAAATCGAAAAATCGCGATTACAATCAAAGCGATCTTCATATTAATAAAAACCAATTAATTGAGCAAAATGTCAACGCAACAACAGCAACTGGATTATATGGAGCGATATCTGGTGTACGATATCTTCAAGTATTTTGGCACTAATGCGGCGCTCCTCTCGCACAGCATTGAGTGCTCCAATGGACTGGACGGTTTCATGTCCGCCCTCTACACAATCCAGCTGGACATGCGAATGTCCAGTGGCAGGTGAATTGAATATATCCCATTATTATCAGACACACAACAACTGGAATCTTCGCCAGTGATAAAAGCGAGCTGGTCATTGTCAAGTTCATGAAGGGCAGCAAAGAGTTTCGCGATTCGAGCAAATCTTACACGCAATGTGCCAACGAGATCTTTCTCTATGCGAAACTGCTGCCATCCTTTGAGCATCTGTTGCGCACCAGTCGACTGAACACTGAACTTGCCACTCAATTGGTGCCCCGCTCCTATTGGGCCACCTACGGCTGTGTTGAGGGTGAGTGCTGTATGATATCCTTGATATCCTTAACTTGACTTCTTGTGTGTTGCAGCATTGGGCGATGGTATGGAATCGGTGCTGGCGCTGCAGCATCTACGGCCAGCTGGCTATGAGCTTGGACCCAGATTGGCGCTGCGCCAGGATCAGCTGGAAGCGATGTCTGTGCAGCTGGGCCAATTCCATGCGCTCAGCTATGCAATGCGAATTGTCCAGCCGCAGTTGCATGAACGCCTGCAATCGGAGCTGATTTTGTCTCCGCTGACAACTCGACCAATCTGTATGCGGTGCTGTATCGCGTGGCCTTTGATCGCTTCTACGAGTTTTACGATCGTTGTGGCAATCAGCTCATCCAATCTGCGTCGTCGGAGGAGGATACTCGCTTTGCGGACGCCGTGCAGCGTTTGCGTACGAAATACTTTGAGCAACCAAATGATCTGCTGGAGCACATACGCAGCGCATCCTGCGAAAGTCACTTTAGCAGCTTTCTGCATGGCGATTTCAATCGGAACAATGTGCTCTTCCATGAGGACGAATCGGGGCGGGTGGATGGCATCAAAATGATTGACTTCCAGGAGATGCGCTACAGCACAGTCGCCATCGATATCAGTTTCTATCTGTACATGAACATCCCGGCCGCGGAGCGTGTCCAATGGTTTCCCAAACTGTTGCGTCTCTATCATGGACAGATGCTGCAGTTGTTGGAGCTGCTGCTGCAGCGCAACAGGCAATCACTTGGCGAGGAGCAGATCGAGAATATTCTCGCCGACTATAGGTGATTGATTGACTGATTATTTTGACTAAGTGACTGCGACTGATTGACAGACAGTTTGAGTGACTGATTTACTGCGTGACTAGCTGACTGATTGATTCGTCTAATTGATTCCTCGAGAGTTTGAGATTGATTGTTTCCAGACTGAATACAGACTGACTGACTGACTGTTGTTATAATTGATTGATTGACTGACAACAACTAATATTTCGTGCTTTGTCTGCCGCTCCCATTCCAGCTACGAGCGCTTCGAAGCGCATTTCAAGCGCTATGCGTTCTACGGCGTAATGATTTGCATGCACTTCATGCCTTGGCTGCTGGGCAGCGAAGCTGACTGCGATCGACTTTCCAAGCTATTTGAGGAGGATATGCATGGCGCCGCCTTCCATCAGCTGTCCATGGAGATTGCGGGGGACGAGTGCAATCGCCAGATATTCAACGTAATGCGGCACGCCTTCGACGAGGGCTACATGGACTGCATCTGAGGGGTAGCGTTATCCTTATCTATTGATGCCATCGTTTTACATTCCTATTTCATAGTTTTGTTTTTGCTATTATACAAATTATTATAAATTCGGAACAGCATTTTTATTGCGAATCTTTATAATCAGCATGTTGTGAGGAGCCATATAGCCATGGCTTTATATAGATCTATATTGTACCGATTATAGTTGTACTTCAACTTAATGTTGTGGGGTTTTCCCTAGAATGTAACATTCTGTTTTTTTGTATACTACATACAAGGGAGCCACTGGATCACAGCGGAGGTGGGGACCCTTTGATACCCTAGCTCTTTTGGGAGAATGGGGGCAGTAAATCTTATTAAAGAGGGAGTTTCTGCTACCTACTTGACTGTCAAAAAGAAATGGTAGCGGGATCTGAGCTGGTAATCGATCCATGTATCTCTGGAGGCGATGTAAGAGATTCCCTTTTAAAAAAAGTTCCTATTCCATTAAATCATATCGGCAGGCCACAGATACACGAAAATTATTCCATCATATTTGTTAATCATTATAAATTTAATGTAATTCGGCTATATCTTAGTGGATTCAGAAAGGATTTTTTGTTGTTATTCAGAATAAGTAATTGTGGCAGCGGCTTGAAGAATCTTTGATTAAACTATTCTTAAAATAGTTAATGGATTTTGTGGATCAGCCTAAATATATGCAATGATATGCAATGCCTGATTTTGTATTCAGAATAATTCAGAACACTCGGATTATCGAGTAACATTATTCGGGCAAAAGCAAAGCAACCGACCTTGATTCACATTTAAATATTTATCTACTTCTCGAACAGAAAAATAATTATTGTGTGTTTGGTTCTTTGTTATTTTTAGACTGTTTGCACAACTGGCTTGAGACACGACGACTGTCTATAAAATGGGCCTCACGCGAATGTAAGCGAGCACACTTGGAGTGCAGAAAACCGACGTCCAACATGCGTCATTTGATGGCATTGCTCTTGATGACGCTGGCCACCAGCCAAGCAGCAACAGCGATTCGGGACGACTTTGGATCAGCTGGCAGCGACGATATATACTTGCAGGCAAATAGTCTGCCCGGTCAGGTGGATGACAAATACTTGGATACCGATAACAATGATGCTGATGCCGATGTTGATGCTGATGATGCTGATGATGCTGATGATGATGATGATGACGATGATGACGATGATGACGATGATGATAATGAGCAAGAGAAGCAGCAAGAAAATGCAGTGAACGGATCCGATGAGAACAACATTGAAGCTATTGGCGAGACTGAGTTGAGCTGCGAATATAGCTGTCCGCGCTTTTATCGACCCGTCTGTGTCAGACGTAACGATGAGCTGATCACCTATCCCACGCCCTGCGAGTTCTTCAATAAGCTGCGCTGCGCCAATGTGGCCAAGAGGCAGGGTCAGGTCACACCCACCTTTGAGCTATTGTCTCATAATGCTTGCCAAAATGAATAAACTGTTGGCGGCAGCAGCAAAGAACATTAAATGATATTCAATTGTTTACATACTTGAATTTGGAGCACTGCGTCTCTTAACATTAATAGCTTATTGTTAGTCTTAATTACATGGCCACACTATGTTAAGTTCAGTTTTGCGCTGTAACAGCCAGCGTTGGCAGCGCTTTCTTGGTGCAGCGCTCTCTTGGTGCAGCGCTCTCTTGGTGCAGCGCTCTCTTGGTGCAGCGCTCTCTTGGTGCAGCGCTCTCTTTCACGATAAAGGGCGTTCGCTGATGTTTAGCATAACTCCAGTTGATCGATCCTGTTTATGAGTTACGATCGTTGTTGGGAAGGTTTTTAGTTAAAATTGTGTTATTAATTGAAACAAAGCTATCAAAATGCTGATGGCGCAAACATAAAAGTTTATTCATTTTTAAGCGTTACATTATAAAACTTTTAAATGTGTAGGATCGAGAAAGCCCACATAAAACTACAGATTTAGAGACATATATATATTAGTTAATTGTCTTATTCATTCCATTGGATTTAATGTGTCACAAATTGATTCATAGTCAAAGTCATATAAAAAATAACTATTAGAAGCTTTCTGCTTTTCTTATTTTGGTTTCATTCATTCACATAGTATATATTTCCAGTTTTAAAACTAATAATAATGATTCAGTTCACCAAATACTGTTGGCAGTCTTCATTTCTTAATTAAATACAAAAAAAAAAAAATGGTTGCAAAATAGATAATTTTACATAAATGTCACATATGACAGCAGCTTACATCAAATAATAATGATAATACAAAAAAGAAACAAATTAAACAAGACAGAACACGTCCTTTGAGTCTGATATATAGCCTTTCAATAGGTTGATTAATGCTTATAATATATAATGCTATAATAAAAAAAAAGAGCTTCACATAATAATTTGTATTCTGCACAGTTATTATTGTTATTTTAAACATACTGACGACGAATTATCAAGAATTGGTTTTTGCATGAGTATTAGATGTGACATACCAAAAGTGGAAATGATCTCAATTATTGCATTGATCTCACGTTAAGATGGATACCCATTAGCTGGGTAAACATAATCTTGATTCTTTTGGCGCAGCTTCGTAATGCGCTGGAGTATGGTAGGTGGAACCAATAACGAATTAGGAACAGGAGCAGGAGTGGGATCCACAGCAGCAGTAGCAGGTGGGCCCACAGCAGCAGGAGTAGGGTGGGGAGCACAAGCCAAACTTGAAGCACCCCTAACCGGGGCACGATTTACAGCCGTGACAGAGATGCGGCGGCTAATGATCTTCGGATTTGGATTGGCGGCAACATGTTGCTGGGGATTGGGATTTAGGGATTTGCGTCGATTGGTAATCAAGGTAGAGTAGCCAACACTTGAGACCTGATTCTGTTGTGCATTGCTGGCTGCGCCATTGCGACTCAGCAGCTGGCTGATGAGCAGCCGTGGAATTGGTGGCTGCTGAGATTTACGGACGAGCTCATCATACACCTGGCGGATGGGGCTCTCGTTGTGGTAGTGCGTGTGGCACAGACTATTCTTGCTAATGATTAGGCCATTTGGGAACTGATAGAGCACCTGCATGAGGAACTTCCTGAGACTTGCGTAGGGATGCGTCTGATTGAAGCGATCCACCTCCTCACGATGGTGTGCATAGCAGTGCTGGATGTACTCATCGCAACTGGTCAGCTGCTTGAGGCAGATGTTGCAGTATCGAAATTTCATGTAGTGATCCAGCATATGACGCAGCGTCTCCAGCTCCACAGTCGAGGCGAACATGCAGAACAAGCAGTGATGTGTGACCTGCTCCTTCAGCTGACGGAAACAGAAGTTCTCCGGCGAGTTGCTGTGCTCGAGCCGGCCATGATGGGCCATCCCAATAATTGTGGGCAATATTATGCGACAGATTGTACACTGATAATACTCGTTGCGGCATTGTGTCACCGTGGTGCCCAGCTTGAGCAGATCATTCAGTTGCTTGTCCCTTAGATACTTTAAATCGTTGGACAAGTGCCCTTCCGAATTGATATGAATGCTCAGCATCTCCAAGTTGCTATATCGATAATTGCAAAAGGCGCACTCGTCCGGCCGACGAGGATCGCATGCCACCATTCCGCACACAGAGTGCGCCTCGGGCAAGTGGTTATGCAGCAACGATTTCACACTGCCCACAAATGTCCGGCATTCCGGACAGCGCAACTTTGGCTGTACGCTAAAATAGAACGGCAGATCCACATGCTTCTTCGCCCAGTGCTGGGTGTGCAACGTGACAACGTCGCGACATGTCACAGGGCAATGAGAACAGGCAAATTCCAAATCGTCCTGCAAATCAAAATAAGAAATACAAAAATGGTCAGATAATTGTCGGAACAGTTTGACATCCAGAATATAGTGGGGAAAGTCAGTCTGTACGCCAGATTGGAATAATTAGAAATAATCCTCAAAAAATCACATCACAGAAGATTCAATCGCCTTGGCTAGAAAAGGATGTAGTATTCTAGTTTAGAATTTAGAATTAGAATTAGTTAGATGCAAGTTTACTTGTTGTTTTTATTTGTATTATTTGGCTTTCAAAGAGCACTTCATTTAACTGCATTGATTAACGGCCAACAACATGGCTCAAAATCGGCGCGTCTTTCTGACTTGGATCTGGTACTTTTTTTCTTATTAATCGTAAGCTGACAATACTGGCCACAACACGCGTAACTTATTAAGCAATACTCACGCTCTGCATTGCGTCGTGGGTCGTGGATTGAATGAATGCACTTGTGTAAATGAACAATTTATAATACTTTGCTTTAAGATTTCGGAATTTTTAACAGCTTTGTTGTATTTTTATAACTCCACAAAAGCAGGGCTGGCGATTGCCAATATCTGCTTGGTAGGAATGCACAACATGCGTTATCGATGCCGATGGCTTATCGATATATGCATGGCTCAAGCAAACATACATGCACTTCATCAATTAAGAAGTCAATCAAAAATTATGATTTGAATTTTAAGCCGGTTAGCGTCTAAGATGTACTCAGCTGACCACAAGCAAGGTATCGATAACGATAGTCAGCTGGGGATCAAACGAGCACAAAGTAAATCGACAAATCGAGATTACAATCAAAGCGATCTTCATATTAATGAAAACCAATTAATTGAGCAAAATGTCAACGCAACAACAGCAACTGGATTATATGGAGCGATATCTGGTGTACGATATCTTCAAGTATTTTGGCACAAATGCGGCGCTCCTCTCGCACAGCATTGAGTGCTCCAATGGACTGGACGGTTTCATGTCCGCCCTCTACACAATCCAGCTGGACATGCGAATGTCCAGTGGCAGGTGAATTGAATATATCCCATTATTATCAGACACACAACAACTGGAATCTTCGCCAGTGATAAAAGCGAGCTGGTCATTGTCAAGTTCATGAAGGGCAGCAAAGAGTTTCGCGATTCGAGCAAATCTTACACGCAATGTGCCAACGAGATCTTTCTCTATGCGAAACTGCTGCCATCCTTTGAGCATCTGTTGCGCACCAGTCGACTGAACACTGAACTTGCCACTCAATTGGTGCCCCGCTCCTATTGGGCCAGCTACGGCTGTGTTGAGGGTGAGTGCTGTATGATATCCTTGTTATCCTTAACTTGACTTCTTGTGTGTTGCAGCATTGGGCGATGGTATGGAATCGGTGCTGGCGCTGCAGCATCTACGGCCAGCTGGCTATGAGCTTGGACCCAGATTGGCGCTGCGCCAGGATCAGCTGGAAGCGATGTCTGTGCAGCTGGGCCACTTCCATGCGCTCGGCTATGCAATGCGAATCGTCCAGCCGCAGTTGCATGAACGCCTGCAATCGGAGCTGATCCCATTGTCATTTGTCTCCGCTGACAACTCGGCCAATCTGTATGCGGTGCTGTATCGCGTGGCCTTTGATCGCTTCTACGAGTTTTACGATCGTTGTGGCAATCAGCTCATCCAATCTGCGTCGTCGGAGGAGGATACTCGCTTTGCGGACGCCGTGCAGCGTTTGCGTACGAAATACTTTGAGCAACCAAATGATCTGCTGGAGCACATACGCAGCGCATCCTGCGAAAGTCACTTTAGCAGCTTTCTGCATGGCGATTTCAATCGGAACAATGTGCTCTTCCATGAGGACGAATCGGGGCGGGTGGATGGCATCAAAATGATTGACTTCCAGGAGATGCGCTACAGCACAGTCGCCATCGATATCAGTTTCTATCTGTACATGAACATCCCGGCCGCGGAGCGTGTCCAATGGTTTCCCAAACTGTTGCGTCTCTATCATGGACAGATGCTGCAGTTGTTGGAGCTGCTGCTGCAGCGCAACAGGCAATCACTTGGCGAGGAGCAGATCGAGAATATTCTCGCCGACTATAGGTGATTGATTGACTGATTATTTTGACTAAGTGACTGCGACTGATTGACAGACAGTTTGAGTGACTGATTTACTGCGTGACTAGCTGACTGATTGATTCGTCTAATTGATTCCTCGAGAGTTTGAGATTGATTGTTTCCAGACTGAATACAGACTGACTGACTGACTGTTGTTATAATTGATTGATTGACTGACAACAACTAATATTTCGTGCTTTGTCTGCCGCTCCCATTCCAGCTACGAGCGCTTCGAAGCGCATTTCAAGCGCTATGCGTTCTACGGCGTAATGATTTGCATGCACTTCATGCCTTGGCTGCTGGGCAGCGAAGCTGACTGCGATCGACTTTCCAAGCTATTTGAGGAGGATATGCATGGCGCCGCCTTCCATCAGCTGTCCATGGAGATTGCGGGGGACGAGTGCAATCGCCAGATATTCAACGTAATGCGGCACGCCTTCGACGAGGGCTACATGGACTGCATCTGAGGGGTAGCGTTATCCTTATCTATTGATGCCATCGTTTTACATTCCTATTTCATAGTTTTGTTTTTGCTATTATACAAATTATTATAAATTCGGAACAGCATTTTTATTGCGAATCTTTATAATCAGCATGTTGTGAGGAGCCATATAGCCATGGCTTTATATAGATCTATATTGTACCGATTATAGTTGTACTTCAACTTAATGTTGTGGGGTTTTCCCTAGAATGTAACATTCTTTTTTTTTTGTATACTACATACAAGGGAGCCACTGGATGACAGCGGAGGTGGGGACCCTTTGATACCCTAGCTCTTTTGGGAGAATGGGGTTGGGGTTGCCGTGTCCTATGGCTCTATTACATAATGTTTAATTATTTTAAACCTCGAAAGGCACAAACGAAAAATGAAACAAAAGCAGTTAATTTTATTAAAGAGGCAGTTTCTGCTACCTATATGGCCGAATTAGAATTTGTAAAACGCATATACGTTTTTAAGCCGTAATTCGGCTATATCTTAGTGGATTCAGAAAGGACACGTACTGTTGCGCTCGCAGAAAAAATTCGATGTTTAGCATAACTCCAGTTGATCGATCCTGTTTATGAGTTACGATTGCTGTTGGGAAGGTTTTTAGTTAAAATTGTATTATTAATTGAAATAAAGCTATCAAAATGCCGATGGCGCAAACATAAACGTTTATTCATTTTTAAGAGTTACATTATAAAACTTTTAAATGTGTAGGGTCTAGAAAGCCCGCATAAAACTACAGATTTAGAGACATATATATATTAGTTATTTGTCTTATTCATTACATTGAATTTAATGTGTCACAAATTGATTCATAGTCAAAGTCATATAAAAAATAAAAAATATTAGAAGCTTTCTGCTTTTCTTCTTTTGGTTTCATTCATTCACATAGTATATATTTCCAGTTTTAAAACTAATAATAATGATTCAGTTGGCCAAATACTGTTGGCAGTCTTCATTTCTTAATTAAATACAAACAAAAAAAATGTTTGCAAAATGGATAATTTTACATAAATGTCACGTATGACAGCAGCTTACATCAAATAATAATGATAATACAAAAAAGAAACAAATTAAACAAGACAGAACACATCCTTTGAGTCTGATATATAGCCTTTGAATAGGTTGATTAATGCTTATAATATATAATGCTATATTAAAAAAAAAGAGCTTCACATAATAATTTGTATTCTGCACAGTTAATAACTGTAACTTCTTATTTTAAACATACTGACAACGAATTATCCAGAATTGAATTCATTCTTTTGCTGCAGTGGAATTGGTGGCTGCTGAGATTTACGGACGAGCTCATCATACACCTGGCGGATGGGGCTCTCATTGTTGTAGTGCGTGTGGCACAGACTATTCTTGCTAATGATTAGGCCATTTGGGAACTGATAGAGCACCTGCATGAGGAACTTCCTGAGACGTGCGTAGGGATGCGTCTGATTGAAGCGATCCACCTCCTCACGATGGTGTGTATAGCAGTGCTGGATGTACTCATCGCAACTGGTCAGCTGCTCGAGGCAGATGTTGCAGTATCGAAATTTCATGTAATGATCCAGCATATGACGCAGCGTCTCCAGCTCCACAGTCGAGGCGAACATGCAGAACGAGGCAGTGATGTGTGACCTGCTCCTTCAGCTGACGGAAACAGAAGTTCTCCGGCGAGTTGCTGTGCTCGAGCCGGCCGTGCTTGGCCCATCACAATCATTGTGGGCAATATTATGCGACAGATTGTACACTGATAATACTCGTTGCGGCATTGTGTCACCGTGGTGCCCAGCTTGAGCAGATCATTCAGTTGCTTGTCCCTTAGATACTTTAAATCGTTGGACAAGTGCCCTTCCGAAATGATATGATTGCACAGCATCTCCAAGTTGCTATATCGAAAATTGCAAAAGGCGCACTCGTCCGGCCGACGAGGATCGCATGCCACCATTCCGCACACAGAGTGCGCCTCGGGCAAGTGCTTATGCAGCAACGATTTCGCACTGCCCACAAATGTCCGGCATTCCGGACAGCGCAACTTTGGCTGTACGCTAAAATAGAACGGCAGATCCACATGCTTCTTCGCCCAGTGCTGGGTGTGCAACGTGACAACGTCGCGACATGTCACAGGGCAATGAGAACAGGCAAATTCCAAATCGTCCTGCAAATCAAAATAAGAAATACAAAAATGGTCAGATAATTGTCGGAACAGTTTGACATCCAGAATATAGTGGGGAAAGTCAGTCTGTACGCCAGATTGGAATAATTAGAAATAATCCTCAAAAAATCACATCACAGAAGATTCAATCGCCTTGGCTAGAAAAGGATGTAGTATTCTAGTTTAGAATTTAGAATTAGAATTAGTTAGATGCAAGTTTACTTGTTGTTTTTATTTGTATTATTTGGCTTTCAAAGAGCACTTCATTTAACTGCATTGATTAACGGCCAACAACATGGCTCAAAATCGGCGCGTCTTTCTGACTTGGATCTGGTACTTTTTTTCTTATTAATCGTAAGCTGACAATACTGGCCACAACACGCGTAACTTATTAAGCAATACTCACGCTCTGCATTGCGTCGTGGGTCGTGGATTGAATGAATGCACTTGTGTAAATGAACAATTTATAATACTTTGCTTTAAGATTTCGGAATTTTTAACAGCTTTGTTGTATTTTTATAACTCCACAAAAGCAGGGCTGGCGATTGCCAATATCTGCTTGGTAGGAATGCACAACATGCGTTATCGATGCCGATGGCTTATCGATATATGCATGGCTCAAGCAAACATACATGCACTTCATCAATTAAGAAGTCAATCAAAAATTATGATTTGAATTTTAAGCCGGTTAGCGTCTAAGATGTACTCAGCTGACCACAAGCAAGGTATCGATAACGATAGTCAGCTGGGGATCAAACGAGCACAAAGTAAATCGACAAATCGAGATTACAATCAAAGCGATCTTCATATTAATGAAAACCAATTAATTGAGCAAAATGTCAACGCAACAACAGCAACTGGATTATATGGAGCGATATCTGGTGTACGATATCTTCAAGTATTTTGGCACAAATGCGGCGCTCCTCTCGCACAGCATTGAGTGCTCCAATGGACTGGACGGTTTCATGTCCGCCCTCTACACAATCCAGCTGGACATGCGAATGTCCAGTGGCAGGTGAATTGAATATATCCCATTATTATCAGACACACAACAACTGGAATCTTCGCCAGTGATAAAAGCGAGCTGGTCATTGTCAAGTTCATGAAGGGCAGCAAAGAGTTTCGCGATTCGAGCAAATCTTACACGCAATGTGCCAACGAGATCTTTCTCTATGCGAAACTGCTGCCATCCTTTGAGCATCTGTTGCGCACCAGTCGACTGAACACTGAACTTGCCACTCAATTGGTGCCCCGCTCCTATTGGGCCAGCTACGGCTGTGTTGAGGGTGAGTGCTGTATGATATCCTTGTTATCCTTAACTTGACTTCTTGTGTGTTGCAGCATTGGGCGATGGTATGGAATCGGTGCTGGCGCTGCAGCATCTACGGCCAGCTGGCTATGAGCTTGGACCCAGATTGGCGCTGCGCCAGGATCAGCTGGAAGCGATGTCTGTGCAGCTGGGCCACTTCCATGCGCTCGGCTATGCAATGCGAATCGTCCAGCCGCAGTTGCATGAACGCCTGCAATCGGAGCTGATCCCATTGTCATTTGTCTCCGCTGACAACTCGGCCAATCTGTATGCGGTGCTGTATCGCGTGGCCTTTGATCGCTTCTACGAGTTTTACGATCGTTGTGGCAATCAGCTCATCCAATCTGCGTCGTCGGAGGAGGATACTCGCTTTGCGGACGCCGTGCAGCGTTTGCGTACGAAATACTTTGAGCAACCAAATGATCTGCTGGAGCACATACGCAGCGCATCCTGCGAAAGTCACTTTAGCAGCTTTCTGCATGGCGATTTCAATCGGAACAATGTGCTCTTCCATGAGGACGAATCGGGGCGGGTGGATGGCATCAAAATGATTGACTTCCAGGAGATGCGCTACAGCACAGTCGCCATCGATATCAGTTTCTATCTGTACATGAACATCCCGGCCGCGGAGCGTGTCCAATGGTTTCCCAAACTGTTGCGTCTCTATCATGGACAGATGCTGCAGTTGTTGGAGCTGCTGCTGCAGCGCAACAGGCAATCACTTGGCGAGGAGCAGATCGAGCATATTCTCGCCGACTATAGGTGATTGATTGACTGATTATTTTGACTAAGTGACTGCGACTGATTGACAGACAGTTTGAGTGACTGATTTACTGCGTGACTAGCTGACTGATTGATTCGTCTAATTGATTCCTCGAGAGTTTGAGATTGATTGTTTCCAGACTGAATACAGACTGACTGACTGACTGTTGTTATAATTGATTGATTGACTGACAACAACTAATATTTCGTGCTTTGTCTGCCGCTCCCATTCCAGCTACGAGCGCTTCGAAGCGCATTTCAAGCGCTATGCGTTCTACGGCGTAATGATTTGCATGCACTTCATGCCTTGGCTGCTGGGCAGCGAAGCTGACTGCGATCGACTTTCCAAGCTATTTGAGGAGGATATGCATGGCGCCGCCTTCCATCAGCTGTCCATGGAGATTGCGGGGGACGAGTGCAATCGCCAGATATTCAACGTAATGCGGCACGCCTTCGACGAGGGCTACATGGACTGCATCTGAGGGGTAGCGTTATCCTTATCTATTGATGCCATCGTTTTACATTCCTATTTCATAGTTTTGTTTTTGCTATTATACAAATTATTATAAATTCGGAACAGCATTTTTATTGCGAATCTTTATAATCAGCATGTTGTGAGGAGCCATATAGCCATGGCTTTATATAGATCTATATTGTACCGATTATAGTTGTACTTCAACTTAATGTTGTGGGGTTTTCCCTAGAATGTAACATTCTTTTTTTTTTGTATACTACATACAAGGGAGCCACTGGATGACAGCGGAGGTGGGGACCCTTTGATACCCTAGCTCTTTTGGGAGAATGGGGTTGGGGTTGCCGTGTCCTATGGCTCTATTACATAATGTTTAATTATTTTAAACCTCGAAAGGCACAAACGAAAAATGAAACAAAAGCAGTTAATTTTATTAAAGAGGCAGTTTCTGCTACCTATATGGCCGAATTAGAATTTGTAAAACGCATATACGTTTTTAAGCCGTAATTCGGCTATATCTTAGTGGATTCAGAAAGGACACGTACTGTTGCGCTCGCAGAAAAAATTCGATGTTTAGCATAACTCCAGTTGATCGATCCTGTTTATGAGTTACGATTGCTGTTGGGAAGGTTTTTAGTTAAAATTGTATTATTAATTGAAATAAAGCTATCAAAATGCCGATGGCGCAAACATAAACGTTTATTCATTTTTAAGAGTTACATTATAAAACTTTTAAATGTGTAGGGTCTAGAAAGCCCGCATAAAACTACAGATTTAGAGACATATATATATTAGTTATTTGTCTTATTCATTACATTGAATTTAATGTGTCACAAATTGATTCATAGTCAAAGTCATATAAAAAATAAAAAATATTAGAAGCTTTCTGCTTTTCTTCTTTTGGTTTCATTCATTCACATAGTATATATTTCCAGTTTTAAAACTAATAATAATGATTCAGTTGTTCACACCAAATACTGTTGGCAGTCTTCATTTCTTAATTAAATACAAACAAAAAAAATGTTTGCAAAATGGATAATTTTACATAAATGTCACATATGACAGCAGCTTACATCAAATAATAATGATAATACAAAAAAGAAACAAATTAAACAAGACAGAACACATCCTTTGAGTCTGATATATAGCCTTTCAATAGGTTGATTAATGCTTATAATATATAATGCTATATTAAAAAAAAAAAAAGCTTCACATAATAATTTGTATTCTGCACAGTTATTATTCTTATTTTAAACATACTGACAACGAATTACCCAGAATTGGTTTTTGCATGAGTATTAGATGTGACATACCAAAAGTGGAAATGATCTCAATTATTGCATTGAGCTCACGTTAAGATGGATACTCATTAGCTAGGAAAACATAATCTCGATTATTTTGGCGCCGCTTCGTAATGCGCTGGAGTATGGTAGGTGAAACCAATAACGAATTAGGAGCCGGAGCAGGAGCAGGAGTGGGGTCCACAGCGGCAGTAGCAGGTGGGCCCACAGCAGCAGGAGTATGGTGGGCAGCACTAGCCAAACTTGAAGCACCCCTAACCGGGGCAAGATTTACAGCCGGGACAGAGATGCAATCCCCAACATGTTGCTGGGGATTGGGATTTACGGATTTGCGTCGATTGATAATCAAGGTAGTGTAGCCAACACTTGAGACCTGATTCTGTTGTGCATTGCTGGCTGCGCCATTGCGACTCGGCAGCTGGCTGATGAGCAGCCGTGGAATTGGTGGCTGCTGAGATTTACGGACGAGCTCATCATACACCTGGCGGATGGGGCTCTCATTGTTGTAGTGCGTGTGGCACAGACTATTCTTGCTAATGATTAGGCCATTTGGGAACTGATAGAGCACCTGCATGAGGAACTTCCTGAGACGTGCGTAGGGATGCGTCTGATTGAAGCGATCCACCTCCTCACGATGGTGTGTATAGCAGTGCTGGATGTACTCATCGCAACTGGTCAGCTGCTCGAGGCAGATGTTGCAGTATCGAAATTTCATGTAATGATCCAGCATATGACGCAGCGTCTCCAGCTCCACAGTCGAGGCGAACATGCAGAACGAGCAGTGATGTGTGACCTGCTCCTTCAGCTGACGGAAACAGAAGTTCTCCGGCGAGTTGCTGTGCTCGAGCCGGCCGTGATTGGCCATCACAATAATTGTGGGCAATATTATGCGACAGATTGTACACTGATAATACTCGTTGCGGCATTGTGTCACCGTGGTGCCCAGCTTGAGCAGATCATTCAGTTGCTTGTCCCTTAGATACTTTAAATCGTTGGACAAGTGCCCTTCCGAAATGATATGATTGCACAGCATCTCCAAGTTGCTATATCGAAAATTGCAAAAGGCGCACTCGTCCGGCCGACGAGGATCGCATGCCACCATTCCGCACACAGAGTGCGCCTCGGGCAAGTGCTTATGCAGCAACGATTTCGCACTGCCCACAAATGTCCGGCATTCCGGACAGCGCAACTTTGGCTGTACGCTAAAATAGAACGGCAGATCCACATGCTTCTTTGCCCAGTGCTGGGTGTGCAACGTGACAACGTCGCGACATGTCACAGGGCAATGAGAACAGGCAAATTCCAAATCGTCCTGCAAATCAAAATAAGAAATACAAAAATGGTCAGATAATTGTCGGAACAGTTTGACATCCAGAATATAGTGGGGAAAGTCAGTCTGTACGCCAGATTGGAATAATTAGAAATAATCCTCAAAAAATCACATCACAGAAGATTCAATCGCCTTGGCTAGAAAAGGATGTAGTATTCTAGTTTAGAATTTAGAATTAGAATTAGTTAGATGCAAGTTTACTTGTTGTTTTTATTTGTATTATTTGGCTTTCAAAGAGCACTTCATTTAACTGCATTGATTAACGGCCAACAACATGGCTCAAAATCGGCGCGTCTTTCTGACTTGGATCTGGTACTTTTTTTCTTATTAATCGTAAGCTGACAATACTGGCCACAACACGCGTAACTTATTAAGCAATACTCACGCTCTGCATTGCGTCGTGGGTCGTGGATTGAATGAATGCACTTGTGTAAATGAACAATTTATAATACTTTGCTTTAAGATTTCGGAATTTTTAACAGCTTTGTTGTATTTTTATAACTCCACAAAAGCAGGGCTGGCGATTGCCAATATCTGCTTGGTAGGAATGCACAACATGCGTTATCGATGCCGATGGCTTATCGATATATGCATGGCTCAAGCAAACATACATGCACTTCATCAATTAAGAAGTCAATCAAAAATTATGATTTGAATTTTAAGCCGGTTAGCGTCTAAGATGTACTCAGCTGACCACAAGCAAGGTATCGATAACGATAGTCAGCTGGGGATCAAACGAGCACAAAGTAAATCGACAAATCGAGATTACAATCAAAGCGATCTTCATATTAATGAAAACCAATTAATTGAGCAAAATGTCAACGCAACAACAGCAACTGGATTATATGGAGCGATATCTGGTGTACGATATCTTCAAGTATTTTGGCACAAATGCGGCGCTCCTCTCGCACAGCATTGAGTGCTCCAATGGACTGGACGGTTTCATGTCCGCCCTCTACACAATCCAGCTGGACATGCGAATGTCCAGTGGCAGGTGAATTGAATATATCCCATTATTATCAGACACACAACAACTGGAATCTTCGCCAGTGATAAAAGCGAGCTGGTCATTGTCAAGTTCATGAAGGGCAGCAAAGAGTTTCGCGATTCGAGCAAATCTTACACGCAATGTGCCAACGAGATCTTTCTCTATGCGAAACTGCTGCCATCCTTTGAGCATCTGTTGCGCACCAGTCGACTGAACACTGAACTTGCCACTCAATTGGTGCCCCGCTCCTATTGGGCCAGCTACGGCTGTGTTGAGGGTGAGTGCTGTATGATATCCTTGTTATCCTTAACTTGACTTCTTGTGTGTTGCAGCATTGGGCGATGGTATGGAATCGGTGCTGGCGCTGCAGCATCTACGGCCAGCTGGCTATGAGCTTGGACCCAGATTGGCGCTGCGCCAGGATCAGCTGGAAGCGATGTCTGTGCAGCTGGGCCACTTCCATGCGCTCGGCTATGCAATGCGAATCGTCCAGCCGCAGTTGCATGAACGCCTGCAATCGGAGCTGATCCCATTGTCATTTGTCTCCGCTGACAACTCGGCCAATCTGTATGCGGTGCTGTATCGCGTGGCCTTTGATCGCTTCTACGAGTTTTACGATCGTTGTGGCAATCAGCTCATCCAATCTGCGTCGTCGGAGGAGGATACTCGCTTTGCGGACGCCGTGCAGCGTTTGCGTACGAAATACTTTGAGCAACCAAATGATCTGCTGGAGCACATACGCAGCGCATCCTGCGAAAGTCACTTTAGCAGCTTTCTGCATGGCGATTTCAATCGGAACAATGTGCTCTTCCATGAGGACGAATCGGGGCGGGTGGATGGCATCAAAATGATTGACTTCCAGGAGATGCGCTACAGCACAGTCGCCATCGATATCAGTTTCTATCTGTACATGAACATCCCGGCCGCGGAGCGTGTCCAATGGTTTCCCAAACTGTTGCGTCTCTATCATGGACAGATGCTGCAGTTGTTGGAGCTGCTGCTGCAGCGCAACAGGCAATCACTTGGCGAGGAGCAGATCGAGCATATTCTCGCCGACTATAGGTGATTGATTGACTGATTATTTTGACTAAGTGACTGCGACTGATTGACAGACAGTTTGAGTGACTGATTTACTGCGTGACTAGCTGACTGATTGATTCGTCTAATTGATTCCTCGAGAGTTTGAGATTGATTGTTTCCAGACTGAATACAGACTGACTGACTGACTGTTGTTATAATTGATTGATTGACTGACAACAACTAATATTTCGTGCTTTGTCTGCCGCTCCCATTCCAGCTACGAGCGCTTCGAAGCGCATTTCAAGCGCTATGCGTTCTACGGCGTAATGATTTGCATGCACTTCATGCCTTGGCTGCTGGGCAGCGAAGCTGACTGCGATCGACTTTCCAAGCTATTTGAGGAGGATATGCATGGCGCCGCCTTCCATCAGCTGTCCATGGAGATTGCGGGGGACGAGTGCAATCGCCAGATATTCAACGTAATGCGGCACGCCTTCGACGAGGGCTACATGGACTGCATCTGAGGGGTAGCGTTATCCTTATCTATTGATGCCATCGTTTTACATTCCTATTTCATAGTTTTGTTTTTGCTATTATACAAATTATTATAAATTCGGAACAGCATTTTTATTGCGAATCTTTATAATCAGCATGTTGTGAGGAGCCATATAGCCATGGCTTTATATAGATCTATATTGTACCGATTATAGTTGTACTTCAACTTAATGTTGTGGGGTTTTCCCTAGAATGTAACATTCTTTTTTTTTTGTATACTACATACAAGGGAGCCACTGGATGACAGCGGAGGTGGGGACCCTTTGATACCCTAGCTCTTTTGGGAGAATGGGGTTGGGGTTGCCGTGTCCTATGGCTCTATTACATAATGTTTAATTATTTTAAACCTCGAAAGGCACAAACGAAAAATGAAACAAAAGCAGTTAATTTTATTAAAGAGGCAGTTTCTGCTACCTATATGGCCGAATTAGAATTTGTAAAACGCATATACGTTTTTAAGCCGTAATTCGGCTATATCTTAGTGGATTCAGAAAGGACACGTACTGTTGCGCTCGCAGAAAAAATTCGATGTTTAGCATAACTCCAGTTGATCGATCCTGTTTATGAGTTACGATTGCTGTTGGGAAGGTTTTTAGTTAAAATTGTATTATTAATTGAAATAAAGCTATCAAAATGCCGATGGCGCAAACATAAACGTTTATTCATTTTTAAGAGTTACATTATAAAACTTTTAAATGTGTAGGGTCTAGAAAGCCCGCATAAAACTACAGATTTAGAGACATATATATATTAGTTATTTGTCTTATTCATTACATTGAATTTAATGTGTCACAAATTGATTCATAGTCAAAGTCATATAAAAAATAAAAAATATTAGAAGCTTTCTGCTTTTCTTCTTTTGGTTTCATTCATTCACATAGTATATATTTCCAGTTTTAAAACTAATAATAATGATTCAGTTGTTCACACCAAATACTGTTGGCAGTCTTCATTTCTTAATTAAATACAAACAAAAAAAATGTTTGCAAAATGGATAATTTTACATAAATGTCACATATGACAGCAGCTTACATCAAATAATAATGATAATACAAAAAAGAAACAAATTAAACAAGACAGAACACATCCTTTGAGTCTGATATATAGCCTTTCAATAGGTTGATTAATGCTTATAATATATAATGCTATATTAAAAAAAAAAAAAGCTTCACATAATAATTTGTATTCTGCACAGTTATTATTCTTATTTTAAACATACTGACAACGAATTACCCAGAATTGGTTTTTGCATGAGTATTAGATGTGACATACCAAAAGTGGAAATGATCTCAATTATTGCATTGAGCTCACGTTAAGATGGATACTCATTAGCTAGGAAAACATAATCTCGATTATTTTGGCGCCGCTTCGTAATGCGCTGGAGTATGGTAGGTGAAACCAATAACGAATTAGGAGCCGGAGCAGGAGCAGGAGTGGGGTCCACAGCGGCAGTAGCAGGTGGGCCCACAGCAGCAGGAGTATGGTGGGCAGCACTAGCCAAACTTGAAGCACCCCTAACCGGGGCAAGATTTACAGCCGGGACAGAGATGCAATCCCCAACATGTTGCTGGGGATTGGGATTTACGGATTTGCGTCGATTGATAATCAAGGTAGTGTAGCCAACACTTGAGACCTGATTCTGTTGTGCATTGCTGGCTGCGCCATTGCGACTCGGCAGCTGGCTGATGAGCAGCCGTGGAATTGGTGGCTGCTGAGATTTACGGACGAGCTCATCATACACCTGGCGGATGGGGCTCTCATTGTTGTAGTGCGTGTGGCACAGACTATTCTTGCTAATGATTAGGCCATTTGGGAACTGATAGAGCACCTGCATGAGGAACTTCCTGAGACGTGCGTAGGGATGCGTCTGATTGAAGCGATCCACCTCCTCACGATGGTGTGTATAGCAGTGCTGGATGTACTCATCGCAACTGGTCAGCTGCTCGAGGCAGATGTTGCAGTATCGAAATTTCATGTAATGATCCAGCATATGACGCAGCGTCTCCAGCTCCACAGTCGAGGCGAACATGCAGAACGAGCAGTGATGTGTGACCTGCTCCTTCAGCTGACGGAAACAGAAGTTCTCCGGCGAGTTGCTGTGCTCGAGCCGGCCGTGATTGGCCATCACAATAATTGTGGGCAATATTATGCGACAGATTGTACACTGATAATACTCGTTGCGGCATTGTGTCACCGTGGTGCCCAGCTTGAGCAGATCATTCAGTTGCTTGTCCCTTAGATACTTTAAATCGTTGGACAAGTGCCCTTCCGAAATGATATGATTGCACAGCATCTCCAAGTTGCTATATCGAAAATTGCAAAAGGCGCACTCGTCCGGCCGACGAGGATCGCATGCCACCATTCCGCACACAGAGTGCGCCTCGGGCAAGTGCTTATGCAGCAACGATTTCGCACTGCCCACAAATGTCCGGCATTCCGGACAGCGCAACTTTGGCTGTACGCTAAAATAGAACGGCAGATCCACATGCTTCTTTGCCCAGTGCTGGGTGTGCAACGTGACAACGTCGCGACATGTCACAGGGCAATGAGAACAGGCAAATTCCAAATCGTCCTGCAAATCAAAATAAGAAATACAAAAATGGTCAGATAATTGTCGGAACAGTTTGACATCCAGAATAT
>JAWNLT010000831.1:85000-303773 GCA_035042145.1 Drosophila kokeensis | reverse complement strand
CACACAAACGACACAACGCTTGGCGCCATAGTATTTGGAATGCCAATCGGGATTGGTGTTCCTAATTGGGACTGTTGCACTCAACATCTGCTCCAGCTGTTTGCACTCTTTGATTTTGAAGCAACAACGCTTAGTGCGATGTAGCACAGAGGTCTGTTCTTGTTTGTCCTGGAAACTGGCACGATCAAGTCCAGCACCCGATTGGGTAAACGTTTTACCCCGTCGCGCTACATTACTTTTGAAGGGCACCAGCTCAGCGTTGATAGCGAAGATTTTGCCGCTTCTGCTGCTGCTGATGCTGCTGCTGCTGTTACCAATGCTCTTGTGGCGACTGGACAATCTGCTGTTGTTGTTGCTGTTGCCAGTACTGCATCTTGCGGTGCAGGCACGTTTGCCTGTCGCGCGCATTACATCATCCGCGTAATACATCTGGGCAATATCCTCCTTCAGCTTTTCCAGCTCGTTGCGCTTGCGTCGTATTTTTGGCGGTGACAACACGACATCGTTCGGTGGAGCTGCATCAATGTCTTTTACATTCATCTCATTATGGGGTCGCTTCTTAGCCGGCCCTGCATCAACAGCTGACAACTCCTCATCCTCAGTATCGTCGTGCTGCTGATTAACCGCATCCTTGACTGGTTGACCATATTTGCGCTTCACGACAGTTGGCGTCGTCGTCGTCGTCGCTCTTGTCGCCATCGTCGTTGCTGGTGTCTTGGGCTTTGTCTTTAGTGTTGTCGCGGCTGGTGTCTTAGGCTTTGTCTTTAGTGTTGTCGTTGCCAATTTGAATACGCTACGGCTCAGCTTTGTTTCATTGAGTGTCAGATCGGCGAAACGCGTTCTCCGCTTCCCGGCGAGTATATTGTGCGTGGAGATGCTGCAATTGTCGTTGCTCTTCTCGAACATGATTGCCAGATTTTTGTTGGCACGTTGATTGACATCATTTTGCAATGGGTTCCCTTCATCGTCCAACTCCACCTCTGCCGCCTTCTGTTCCCGCTGATGCTCTATTAGATCTTCGTACATATAACTGTTGCCCGTAAACAGTTTGGACTTGTCTACCAGCGATTCGCTGGCCATTGGCATCATTGTTTTCCGACGCACCGAAATAGGCATAGGTATTCGTTCCGACGATAGATTCCGGCTGAATTTTGTCGGTGATTCCTCAACATCGTCGTCAAAATTTGTGTCTGTGGGTATTACGGCTACGATGTGCGCAGTGGATTTGATCTTGGGCAATTTTGGCAACGACTCTTGTTTTTCTTGCTCAGCTGTTTCTGCAGACTTTTGCTCAAGACGCATCTGATCCTGCTCCTCTTCCACATTGGACAGATTGGACAACTCATTCTCATTGGCCACATCAGCATTCTCATCCTGCTCTTTTGTGTCCAAGTTCTGGATTGCTTTATCATTGTTATTGACTGCCGCTCGGCTGCAACATGGCTGCTCATCCGTCTCGAGTGGCAGCGTCGCCTCCAATCGATTATCCATCGTCGGCTGTGGCTCCACTGGCTGTGACGGTGGCTCATTCTCCACATTATCAATTTTTTTGGCATCCATGTCTTCTTTGTCTTGTTTGGGATTATCCGCAATGATTTTGTCCATTTTCTGCTCACCTTTTTTATCCTTATTCGATTCGCTTTTCGTATCCCTGCTCGATTTAGCTGATGAGTTTTTCGATTTATGTTCCTTGTCCGAAGAGTGCTTCTTTTTCGACTTATCCTCTTTATCCACTTTATCTGATTTATTCGACGTTTTCGATTCATTTGACTTATCTAATTTGAGCGACTGCTTTACTTTATTCAACTTATCAGATTTATGCGTCTGTGGCGCTTTAATTGATTCATTGCCAGACTTATCGGTTTTATCAGGCTTCTGACCACTTTTCTCTTCTCTATGCTCTTCACTCGACTTATCCGTTTTCTCAGTTCTCTGATCGCTTTTCTCGGCCTTACGCTCTTCACTCAATTTATCGATGGCCATCTTTTTGGGTATCTTGAAGTGAATCTTCTTAGTTGGTCCTGACTGGACAACGTTACGATATGAGGTATCCAGCTGCACACGATCTTTGTCCAGGGCCACCGGTGGTGTAGACCTTACAGGCGGCTCTCTCTCCAGACTCTCCAGCTGACGTTGCTTCTCCGTAGCCTCCAGCTTGCGTCGCTTCTCTGCTTCTTCCCTAGCAGCCGCTGCAGCTTTGGCCAGCCGGTGCTCGCGATAGGTGCGCGGGCTTTCATTGCCAGTCACGGGTGGAGGGAAGCGGGGATTAACACCATAGCCGCCACAACGATTGTAGCCACCTCTGTTGCCATAAGTAGTGCCGGACTTGTTTAAAGGAATATTGATGTTGTTCCTGTCATTTGACCATATTACTTTGCTATTGTTATTATTGTTAACATAAATATAATTGTTGTTATTGTTGCCATTGTTGGACGATTGCCAGTTGAGACCTTGTTGCTGCTGTTGATGTTGCTGCTGTTGATGCTGCTGCTGTTGATGCTGCTGCTGTTGATGCTGCTGTTGATGTTGCTGCTGTTGATGCTGATGCTGTTGATGTTGCTGCTGTTGATGTTGCTGCTGTTGATGTTGCTGCTGTTGATGTTGCTGCTGTTGATGTTGCTGCTGTTGATGTTGCTGCTGTTGATGCTGCTGCTGTTGATGTTGCTGCTGTTGATGTTGCTGCTGTTGTTTCTGTTGTTGTTGCTGCGGTGATCCTGAAGATTGCAATAACTCTTTAGCGTTGATCCAAGTCATTATTCGCGGATCACGCACCTCTGCGTTGCTGGGCAAATTGTTATATCGCCGCTGAACGGGCTCACTGAATTTGTTGACAACAACAGCCGCTGTGGATTTGAGCTTAACTTCTGAAGTTGTCGTTCTATAATTTTGATTGAGTGGAACATGTGGCCTTATCGCTGGCACATTGGGAATATTATGCGTATTGCTGCCGGCAGCACGTGTTATTTTAATTAGCGACGGTGGTGGCGACGACGGCGGCATTGGCGCCGGTGCTGGCATTGCCACTGGAACAATCACGTTTGGTCGCGATGGATATAGATAGGTTGATTTGCGGCCACGCGGATCATTGCAATTGGAGGCATTCGGCTTGACTACAGCAACATCCCTGCTGGCACTTAAAGCGGCAAGCTTTTTGCGTGCCTCCTCCAGTGAGGTTAACTTGGAATGATCTTCCTCGGCAATATCTGGCGGTGGCGGTGGATTCAATCTGCGCTCAAATATCAATGAAGCACAGCTCGCTTCGGGGCTGTTGCGGCTATTTGTTGACTTTGGAGATTGTGTTGAAGGCGGATTGGGTCTGCGCTCATAGACCGATTGCCGCATACCAATGATTGAGTTTAAATCCAACCTTATTTCAGCCCAAGGGCTTGGGTTACATTTGCTCTCAAGACTCGCTTTGGAAATTCTACTTGCTGAGCATAACACTGTTTCTGCGGCCGTCAAAGGCTTTGGTGCGATGGGGTTAGACTTGGGTGGATTAGATCTGCGTTCAAACATAGAAAAGGGCTCGTCTGAACCTGGCTCAGGTGGATTCGACTGGCGTAAATTCTCTGGCAACCGTTGATCTGATATAGCTGGTGTTTTTACTGCAAGCACTGTTGACTTGGGTTTATCCGGATTAGCTTTAGCAATCGCTGAATTTGAATTAGTCACAAGTTGGGACGACGAAACCGTGACTGAATCCTCACGCTGTTTTGTGCTGAGCGCCTCGGCAGTTCCCTTGGAGGTTGATGGGAGATCGTATGATGTGTCGCAAAGATCAATATCCTCATTAACCAGATTCTGCAATTGATATATAATTATTTTAAATGCAATTCTATTGCTTATTTATATTTAACATACCATTCCGAATTTGGTTTTGAGTTTATTAAGAACACTCTCAATTTTATCGAAGTTTTGCTCGGGAAATCGGCGAAAGAATTCAGAACTGGACATGCTAAAATTTCAACATTTAATTAATGGAATTATTATATATGCTATATATTTTCGATAACTTACTCGCTCTCCAGCAGCTGCAAGAGAATTTGCAGCTTGTAATACTGGTTTTCAGCAAACTTACGACCACAGGTCTGCAACATATACTTAATGAATGGTGCCGAGTCGCGCAGTTTCTTCACCTTCGAGGAGTCATCATTCTTCTCCTGGTCTTTCATGACATCTTTCACATTAGTTTGATGAGCCATTTTTCATAGGTAAATAATCTAAGACGGACAAAATAAACGAAAATAATATTTACATTACAGCTTTTTTTGAATTCACAAAAATATATATATATGTAAATGTATATCAGGATGTCAAACCGGAATCGAAAGATGTGAGTGATGTTCAACATCGGAACCAAAATTCCATCAAATTTTTTGATGAACTAATACTAGAATCAGTACTGATACTATTAGTTCCGAAAAGAGCATAGCTGAACATCATTGTATATATGTAAGTACAGACACACATAAACACATACAAATAAACAATGTATGCACAAATTCATATGTGTACATAAGTTTAGTTTGTTTATCTTTATATTTAAAAATATATAATTTGAATGTAGTTAATAACAAATACACACTGCCGAGTCCTGAAGTAGCGCATTTGCTGCCTGCTTCAGCAAGAAAAGCAACACCGGCGTCGGCAAATGTGATACACATATATTCAAAACAAAACAAGCACTTAAATTTACTTATTTATGAATATGAAAACTTTACACAACAGCTAAATGTTAAATTGAACCGCTATAAGAAAAAACAAAATACAAAAAAAAAAATACGACGCGCTCGAGAAGCTCATTCGACGATGCTTTTTCGCGGAGACGCGGCTTACAATTGAGGAAAATACGAGTAATGTGCGTGTTGCCACATAGTGGCAATTTTGTTTTTTTTATTCGACCACAATAACGATATGGTAGAACTACACATTAAACACATTTTGTTTTGAACAAAATTAATATAATATTAAGTGCCAGATATAAAATACATTATTTGCGCAAATTTTCACTAGATAGCTATTAAATATTTTGAATATGTTGCTTGCATTGCACACATCTGGCAAGGCCAAGCTTGACATAACAGCTGGCGCTAATAACGAATTCGCCGGAATTTCACTGCTGTAGAATATTCGTTTGCTGTTTACTGCTAGCCGTTTGATGTTTGGTTGATGTGTCTGTGTGCGCTTGCGTGTGTGTGCGTATCGTTCTCATCGTATCTGCTTCTCAACTGCGCAAATTCATTTTTATTGCTTCTCTGCACTTACAGTTCAGCATGGTCACAACATGTTTGCGTGTGTACACTATTGTGACACCCATGCACAATGTGTGTATATGCATATCTTTGAACCGAATTTTAATGTGCATATGTGTGTATGCACAATATTTTTGTGTATGGATTCCATGTACTACATACATACACATGTAATTTTCTGTAAAATTTAACTATTTTTTATTATTACCATAAAATTCAAGAACTGTACATACTATGTACATACAGTACAGTTCCCTTTTCGACCGATGCCATTAGATATGAGCAATTTTGCCTTGCATTTTCCATTTGACGTTGGTAAATACTGCTGATTTTGTTGATATTTTTCCGTGCAAGATGATTTTTGCATAAAAGAGTAATTTTGAAAAATATAATCAATTGAAGTCAGCGTTGGTTCCAGGTTTGGGCTTGTTAATTTTTCATTAAATAGTTATAAAAAGGCCACTTAAATATCACAAAAATAAGAAAATAAATAAAAATCAAGAAATTCTTTTTTTTTTTGCAAAATAAGTTAGAAAATATGAATTTTTCCGTTGTCCAAACACTTTATTGGCGTACTTTATGTGAAATCGACTATTCTAGCAATGGTATAAAAAAATACGAGCTTTAAGTCAAATAATCAGACTTTCACATTTAATAAGATGAATAATACTGAATATTCACTTCTGAGTTGCATATCAAAGACTCAAAATATCTACACATCGATGTGGTTACATTGTAACCATAGTCTAGACATTAATTCAACTGAAAATCTAACGTTTTACCAATGGAGATATCAAATACTATATTTTTTTATATTACTTTTTTATGCAAAAATGATCTCGCATGAACAAATTTAAATAGAAAACAAATAAATAAACTAAAAACGACAATTTCTAGCGGCATCGACTCAAAAAGGAATTGCAAAATCATAAGCATAAACAGTTATTTTTTTTTAATTGTGGGAGGTATGCGCATTTAGCGATTTATACTTTCCTAGATATCGTGTGGGCGTGGCCATACAAATTTATTATTGGTTCTTAAACGCGGCTACCAGTAAGGCACCTACCAAATTTTACGGCGCTAACTCAAAAACTGCGGAAGATAAATCCATACACAATTTTTAAAGCGGGAGCCTGGGGGCGGCGGAGGTGGGCTGATCTTTGAAGGACATCACCAACAACCCACCAAATAAACTTGGGACCGAAGCTTATAATTATGGGAGATAAGTAAATTTATCGATTTTATCGATATTCTAGCCCCCTAGTGGACGTAAGTTTCATGTCTTTATCTCTAAGAGTGACGAAAATTGCGTTTATACAGACGGACTGACAGCATGACGGATATATATATATATATATATATATATATATATATATATAAATATAATTACATCGAGTTTTTCATTATCAATAACTTAATTTTTGATCTGTAAACAGGACTTAAGACATAAGAACGACTAAGACTAATTTGTAGCAAAACATTTACAATTTAAGATGCAGGAAAACATAGCATTTATACACTAATTAAATTAATATGTATTTTATTATATATTATTTATCCATTACGAAATTTATTTATTTATTGTCAACTAAGATCAGTCGATGATGGTAAAATGGCAAATACAATACCAAACTACATTTCAGCAAAGAAGTAGCTCAGTCCGAGCGTAATCATGGCCCACAACGGATGAAAATAGACAGAGCCGAACGCTGGCAGTGTGACAATCAATAGACAAATGGCCAAGACAAAGGTACGCGAGCGAATGCCCATCTTGGCGACAATCTTGTCGGAGACAACGCCGCCAACGACAACACCAACGCTACCAATTTCAATGGTGATGGCAAATAGCCACCAGCTGAGATCCACGTCCGGGAAACACGTATTATAGTAGAGATCCGCATTGTAGACAAAGGTCATACCGCCGCCGTGGCGTATCAAGGCGCTAATCATGAGCATTATCATCGCTGGACTCTTGATAACCTGCTACAATGTGATGGGTTTGCCAGTGGACGTTGTGTGATCACCATCGCCAATGGATTTGCGCTCCGGCTCCCGCAGTGTGGTGCCGGTTAGACCGGCTACAATGATGGTCAAGACACCCGCACCCAAATAGCAAACACGCCAGCCCATATCGAAAAAATTGAGTTTGGTGATGTAGCGGCCAACGGGAAAGGCGATACCATAGCCACCGTAGATGCCCCAATTGAAGATGGCCATGACCAGGGCACGCTTGTTCTCCGGAAAAATGTCGGACATGATGCCAGTGGCTAGCGGATTGCAGCCCGATTCACCAGCAGCCATAACCATGCGCAACAGTACCAAATGCCAATACAATTTGACGGTGCTCTGCAACAGGATCGCAATGCCAAATATGACCGTACAAACGGTTAACAGCTTGACGCGATTGTATTTG
Organism: Drosophila kokeensis; assembly: GCA_035042145.1. Classification (NCBI taxonomy): domain Eukaryota; kingdom Metazoa; phylum Arthropoda; class Insecta; order Diptera; family Drosophilidae; genus Drosophila; species Drosophila kokeensis. The sequence continues at coordinate 296,108 of JAWNLT010000831.1, read as the reverse complement.
TCCGCAGCGAAGCCCATAAAGACACCAGCTATGATAAACACCAATATGAATGTGGGTCCGGCCAATATCTGATAATCGATGCCCAGTCCATTGTAGTTCCATTCACAGTGCTGTTCAGCTCGAGCGCATAACAGCTCCTCTCGTTCTTCAGCTGCACTTTTCGCACACATTCATAACCCATTATGGTCTACTAGAAAAGGTGCGTACTTGTTCGCACCCACGCACGCATGCTCAAAAAAGTTATTATTATTATTAATTTAACCGCGATGTTGTCAAGTGAAATAATAACCGGCGTTCGCTGATTGACACGCGATCCCTGCAAAATTTTCGACTCTGCTGGGACCCAGGCTGTGAGAAAAACCTGATGCACTTTTTTTTTTTTTTTGTCAATTTGACGGCTCCATGTATTGCCTGCTTAGTGGAGAGACTTACTCTAAGACACGCTTGAGAGTAAAACTACGATTGCATATCAACAATGCATATCAAAATGAAACTATCCACTTGAATAACGCGAAAAAGAATTGAAAGAATAATCACGAAAAGAGAAGCGAGGGATTCACACACAAACACACGCACACACACTGGAACATATTTCTGTGGCTTAGTTGTACACATGCAACCGCAACTAGCAAACGCAACACATTCAATGTTAAATATTTATTTATATATTTCATATTCATATGCACAAAAAATATTATCTAACGTTATAGTATATTTGTAACTTACCAGAAAAGACTTTATATTTTATTCAATTTATTTTCCTTTGCACTACAAATTCCACGAGGTCAACACTTCCGAACGCTGAGCTGAAATGACAGAATTCCAAATAAGTGACGTTTTGCTGTGATGGGCAGTTTTCACGAAAATCGACGCTGTTGCGGCGGGGCCGATGTTATCGATAGTTGGAACCGCTGTGGGCAGTGGCAAACAAGTGTTAAATGAATGATCGAGAATGTTATTGCGCGTCGGTTTGACGACGCGTAACACGTCAAAGCAAGAATATTAAATTGTACTTATATGTGGGCTCAAAGTTATGTTATTGTTTGTATAACTAAAATAAACTCAAGTTGTTTATTTATTACAGCAAAATTAACAATAAAAAACCTCCAATGCAGATTTCGTTGCGAAGTGTGGCAACGCCGGTCACCTGACATGCCTATGGCGAGACAAGTAAACGTCACACTTCGCCACACTGCTACGAATTCGCCTCAATTATCAAGGTTATTGGTGTTTTAGCTCCTTCTGCTTCTTACATTTCGTACGGTCACAGCGCACCAGTCGTCGCCAGTCGGTTGGACTAACTGTAGCTCTTGGCGCTCCTACTTGCAAGAATGTATGGAAATATCTGTATATGCATGCATATGTACAAATGAATGCACAAAATGTATGTATGTATGGAATGCTGATACAGTTGTGTAGCATGGTATTGGCCATTGGTGCAGGGTAGAGGATCTGTGCTGTATATATATATATATATATATATATTTATTTTCATTATATATATATATATATATATATTTATTTTCATTATATATATATGTATATATAAAAAATATATATATATATATATAAAATTACACAATGCTCACGAAAGCCCATACATTATTTGGGAAAATACAAAAATATGAAATAACGCCAGATAAGCAAATGAAGTTCAATGAAATTTACGCACACGGGGTCGAAATCTCCACATCTTTCAAAATGAAACTATCCACTTGAATAACGCGAAAAAGAATCTCATTGAAAGAATAATCACGAAAAGAGAAGCGAGGGATACACACACAAACACACGCACACACACTGGAACATATTTCTGTGGCTTAGTTGTACACATGCAACCGCAACTAGCAAACGCAACACATTCAATGTTAAATATTTATTTATATATTTCATATTCATATGCACAAAAAATATTATCTAACGTTATAGTATATTTGTAACTTACCAGAAAAGACTTTATATTTTATTCAATTTATTTTCCTTTGCACTACAAATTCCACGATGTCAACACTTCCGAACGCTGAGCTGAAATGACAGAATTCCAAATAAGTGACTTTTGCTGTGATGGGCAGTTTTCACGAAAATCGACGCTGTTGCGGCGGGGCCGATGTTATCGATAGTTGGAACCGCTGTGGGCAGTGGCAAACAAGTGTTAAATGAATGATCGAGAATGTTATTGCGCGTCGGTTTGACGACGCGTAACACGTCAAAGCAAGAATATTAAATTGTACTTATATGTGGGCTCAAAGTTATGTTATTGTTTGTATAACTAAAATAAACTCAAGTTGTTTATTTATTACAGCAAAATTAACAATAAAAAACCTCCAATGCAGATTTCGTTGCGAAGTGTGGCAACGCCGGTCACCTGACATGCCTATGGCGAGACAAGTAAACGTCACACTTCGCCACACTGCTACGAATTCGCCTCAATTATCAAGGTTATTGGTGTTTTAGCTCCTTCTGCTTCTTACATTTCGTACGGTCACAGCGCACCAGTCGTCGCCAGTCGGTTGGACTAACTGTAGCTCTTGGCGCTCCTACTTGCAAGAATGTATGGAAATATCTGTATATGCATGCATATGTACAAATGAATGCACAAAATGTATGTATGTATGGAATGCTGATACAGTTGTGTAGCATGGTATTGGCCATTGGTGCAGGGTAGAGGATCTGTGCTGTATATATATATATATATATATATTTATTTTCATTATATATATATGTATATATAAAATATATATATATATATATATATAAAATTACACAATGCTCACGAAAGCCCATACATTATTTGGGAAAATACAAAAATATGAAATAACGCCAGATAAGCAAATGAAGTTCAATGAAATTGACGCACACGGGGTCGAAATCTCCACATCTTTCAAAATGAAACTATCCACTTGAATAACGCGAAAAAGAATCTCATTGAAAGAATAATCACGAAAAGAGAAGCGAGGGATACACACACAAACACACGCACACACACTGGAACATATTTCTGTGGCTTAGTTGTACACATGCAACCGCAACTAGCAAACGCAACACATTCAATGTTAAATATTTATTTATATATTTCATATTCATATGCACAAAAAATATTATCTAACGTTATAGTATATTTGTAACTTACCAGAAAAGACTTTATATTTTATTCAATTTATTTTCCTTTGCACTACAAATTCCACGATGTCAACACTTCCGAACGCTGAGCTGAAATGACAGAATTCCAAATAAGTGTCGTTTTGCTGTGATGGGCAGTTTTCACGAAAATCGACGCTGTTGCGGCGGGGCCGATGTTATCGATAGTTGGGACTGCCCACAGCGTCAAAAAAGTGGTAGCCCCAGGTTCAAAAGAGAGTAAGGGAATGCACGGGCTCAAAAACTCAAAAATAACGAAGGATTATCCGAGTGGAAAACAAATGAAAGATCGAGAATGTTATTACGCGTCGGTTTGCCCGCATGGGGCAGCTCCGGCCAGCCAGTGCTCAGTTAGGGGTGGGTCTGGAAGTAAGCCCCGTTAAATGTTAGCATTAAGGTCAAATTTAAATTAATAAGGTTTAGTTAAGAAATGGAAAGCTAAGCCTTATAAATTGAGGGAGGGGGACCCAAAATAGGTTAGGAAAGATCTGATCGTACAGATATATAAGGGTGGGGCCAAGGTTATTTAGTTACCCCCACAGGAAGGGCGGGAGCGCTACGGCAATACCAGCAAAGCCGCCGTTGGAAGCCGGGAGTAAAGTCGTTTTTTTTGCATTGTGTTTTGAATTGCCACTGTCCGTTAGAACAGCTGTTCTTAGTGATGTGTAGATTTTGTGTAGTTTCGTTTATTGTGCGGTCGGTGGGCAGGGATAAACCGACGCGTAACACGTCAAAGCAAGAATATTAAACTGCACTTATATGTGGGCTCAAAGTTATGTTATTGTTTGTATAACTAAAATAAACTCAAGTTGTTTATTTATTACAGCAAAATTAACAATAAAAAACCTCCCATGCAGATTTCGTTGCGAAGTGTGGCAACACCTGTCACCTGACATGCCTATGGTGACACAAGTAAACGTCACACTTCGCCGCACTGCTACGAATTCGCCTCAATTATCAAGGTTATTGGTGTTTTAGCTCCTTCTGCTTCTTACATTTCGTACGGTCACAGCGCACCAGTCGTCGCCAGTTGGTTGGACTAACTGTAGCTCTTGGCGCTCCTACTTGCAAGTATGTATGTAAATATCTGTGTATATGCATGTATATGTACAAATGAATGCACAAAATGTATGTATGTATGGAATGCTGATACAGTTGTGTAGCATGGGCTGATCTATTAGGTTAGTTTAGTTCAGCATGATCGTTAAGACATAACTGGAAATCATAAAGCTATTCACATCAAACTCACGAATAAGTAAAGTTGAATTAAAATGTTTAGATTTTTACTACAACACTACACTACACAGCAAACAAAAAACTGTTAAAAGAAAAACAAATAAATATGTTGCATCGAATTTAACAGCCTCAGCTTGTTACCAAAAATGCTCAGCTCAATTGGAGGCGCCAAATAACAAACTTGAATCATATTTTTGTTCTCATATTTATTCAAAAGAAAGAAAAAGAAATCAAATAGTATGCTAAGCTACAGTTTAAAATGGGCTGCAGACACACAAAAATGTGTGAAGCTTTGGTTATATTTTTTAAATCTTGACAATCTTGTTGCCATCGCACTGAAGGTCATTGTAGATATGCTCGTTCTGTAAATGGCTCACCACCTCAGTAACCAGCTTGCTGGCATTGTCCTGCAGGGGGCAGAGAGAGAGAGAGGATTAGACGAGGACTTCAAAGCGATTCGAATAAAATGGATTGGGAACACTTACATCAAAGAGTACATTCTGCTCTCCCTTCTGGTACTCTCCAAAGAGCGCAAAAACATCGACGAATTTGCCGTGGGTGCCAAATCTGTCGGAGATCAGAGCGAACAAATGCTTGATAGTCTCCTGCTCGACAGGCGTGGTGTCGGCCCGGGCAAAGATTGCACGTGGCATCTGCACCTCAACGTTGCAGTCTGCAAAGTCGGTGACTGGACGACGCTCCAGAGTGGGGCAGACGAGCTGCCAGTCCTTGTGCTGCTCCAACTGTTTGGCAGGCACAATCAGCACATCCTGCTCCGTGCTTGGCGATACATTGCACCATTCCAGGCTGCGGCGCTTGTTCAACAAGGCGGCGCTCAACCGAGCACGTTCACAGTTTCCATCATAGTGACTGGACCGAGACAAAGAGAGATAGAGAGAAGCAGTCATATTAGAGAGAAATCCTGGAATGATTCTGACAGCGGTGTTGGTCTTACAGTGGCGCCTTTTGCAGTGCGTCGCGATTGAGAGTGGGTGGGGCCACGGCCACCAGCAGCTCTTCAGGCTTCAGCTGCTCGAAAACCAACGGCAGCAGCTTCTGCGCACGAGCCTCTGCATAGCTTGCCGCCGAAGCGATCAGCATATCGGCCTTGTCGTTGGACAGGGCCTGAATGCAGTCGGTGGATTGGACGCATTCTAGCTCGGGGCGCGCATCACGTGCGTAGGCAGCTCGATGAAGCGCTTCACACTTGGAAAACTCAGTATCCCGCTGGACGCAGAGGCGCAACTTGCGTATGGCGCTGCCATCGCGCTCAATCACATCCTTGTAGCCGGCACGCTCCAGATATACCTTGGGATCGATGGCATTCGGCTTGCTGTGATAGGCGGCGTTCGGCTGGATGAGCAGATGGGCGGCGGCCTCCTTATTCTCCGCATGCAGTCCATTGTCAAAGAAACGCTCCAGGCGCGACTGCAACTGATGCAGCTTCTCCGGGCCATGCACGGTCAGCTCGTTGGAAATGTAGCCGCTCCAGGGGCGCTGGGCCCAGGAGCAGGCCGGTCCGGCGATTGGGCGACGGGTTCCATCCTCGCACAGATACTCAAAGTCCTCGGCCTTGCCTTCGGCGGCGGGCGCATCTGCGCTGCCCGTCAGACCGAAATATTTCTTGATGTACTGCACCTTAGAAAAGGCGACATCGCCACTTCCCTTGTCCAGGCAGCGTATGGCTCCATCGTAGCCACTGTATATGTCCGGATAGTTGCACTGCGCCGGCTTCTCGCACAGTGCGCACAAATTCGCGTATTTCTTCTTCAGCAGGCGATCCGTATCCGGATGCGCCGAGTAGTTGCCCACCAAACACGATTGCGTAAAGAACTCGGACAGCGACTTCAGCTCACGCTCTGTAGCCGAGATCTGTGGATCTGCAGAAACTTTCAAAATGTGCGTGTTTTTCAGCTTTGTGATCGGAATCCGGTAGCCGACATTACGGCCGAAGCCCGTGTGGCACGACTTGGCACCGCGCAGATCTTTCAACGAGTGAATCGCCGATGATTTCTTCACCAAAATAATGCCCTCATAGCGGAAGTCGGCTGCAAATTATAAAAAAAACGTTCGCATGTTAAACAGGACTATCAGGAGACTTCATGTTCGGCTACAGGACGCACAGAAGTAACCATATCTGCGAACTTCATTTCATTTAATACCACCATGCATTTAATAGGACATTGCTAAGATTTCAAAGTTATTCAAAGCATCTATACATTTTTAAACTAAATTCAAACAGCAATTCAAAGTTTTTTTATTAAAATTCCATTCTTAATATCAATTATTTGACGGTCTTATATGTTCCCACAAATGGCGCAGCTAACTTGCCTTTTTTCTTCGCACAATTAAATTGAAATCTGTAGATGAGCCACCTGCTAATATACGCTAATTTCCATAAAATCACTTTTCAGTGATAGCAAAATTGAATCTGGGTCGAAATTTTTATGATCCACATACAATTTTAGAGGCTGTTCAATTTTTGGAAATCAGACAAAAACTGTGCTGCCATATGCGATTTTTTTTTAATTTGGAAAACGGACGCCGATCTTAAAAGTAAATAGCAGTCTTCTCTATTATATATTACGATTATTTTGCAGTACATATTTATGCAAACTAGCCAATGATTATTTTCTGAATAAATACATGTTCCGTTTTGGTTCGGGTAAAAGTAAAGATATCAATTAATTTAACATAAACAAAAATTAGAAATACTTGTAGCAAACATTTCGAAAGTGCGAAAAACCTATTTTTTTTTGTCTTTTACACCTCATCTGTTTTGAGTGTAAACTTTTGGAAAGGAAAATTTCGAAAATATTTCCGGTTTTTTGTTTTTAGCTCGAAATTATCTTGTGAATTCGAATCACATTTTGGGTCATTTTGAATCGGATTGAAGCCGATTTATATGTATCACTAAGAGCACTCACCATTCTTATCGTCTTGGGTGCGTATCTCGGAGATGACACGATAATCCTCGTTCTTGCGATGATACGCCATATACATGTCCTCTGGCTCGCTGGCCAGCACATCTGCCTTCCGCTGTTCGATCATCTCCAGGCAGTCGACACGATCCCGTCCCGACACGCACTCCATGAGTATGCCTGCCTCCGATGGATCGGCAAGAAGTTTCTGGCAATCGCTGAAATAGATTTGCGGCACACACAGCCGATCTGCCAGAGAATTGGTGATTTTAAATTAATGTCGAACTCGAACTAGACCTTGAATATTCTGCAACAGAATTTGCGCTTACAAATGGGCTCCACGGCGGTTGAATCTCTGCAGTGCAACATCAGCAGCAGCGTTGCCGCTGACAAAATCCAAGTCGTTGTCGCTGATCCCATCGTCGCTCTAGCTCAACTGTGGAGTTCAGCTTGCCGGCCGGTGCTTTTATAGCCTAGCTCCTCCAAGGGTTTTTTGCTTTTGCTCTATTTGCATTTATTTGTCAATTTTTTCTGTTTTCGTTGTTGTGATGTGCTCTTTTTTGTTTTCTTTTTTGTTTATTTTGTTGTTGTTTAAATTGCCTGCCTCAATCTCTCTCTCTCACTCGCTAATTTTTCCAATGTTTTGATTACCGGTGATCATTCTATTAAGCGACAGCTGCAAAGACATACGTATACATATGTAAGAATGCTTTAGTGGAGAGAGCTCGACTAACGAGATACCCTTATTGCCAAATTTTGAGCAAGTTATATATCTCTCTTATATTATTGGTTTTTTTTTTGATGGGTTGTGCAGTTGTTCGCAAACGCGAAACTGAAATCACCTAAAATAAAATTGAAAATTGTGTCCTTTGAAGACGAGTTATCGAGTTATCGAAATTTAATAAACTTACATTCCAAATTTAACATTTCTAGATCTTATAGTCTGCGACACAAGCGAGTTCATAAAGCCAAACTGACAGATAGACGAACGGTCAGAGACGGATATGGCTAGTACTACTCATCTGTTAATGCTGATGTAAAATATACTTTGTAGGTTCGGAGATGCTTCCTTCTGTCTATTACATACATTTGCACAACATCATTATACCTTCTTTCAGTTCAGTTTCAGGGTATAAAAAACAAACGAACGATATGCAAACCCATAAATGCACATACACACATACATGAACTTATATAACAAACGTCTCGAGTACTTTTGCCGATCGGGTTCTTCCCAACCAAGCTGGGGTCTGCGCTACACAACAGACGGCGGGCTCATGGGTTATGAATGGCCTTACACACACACATATATTAAAATTCATAATTTAATCAATTAAATCAGAACTCATAAATAGTTTTAAACCATGTATTTACTTTGTATTCACTTTTTCTTTATTACAATTTAATGCTATGTACTTATTTCGAATTCACTTGCTTCTTAAAATTATTTTTCTTTTGTGAAATACCCATTGGAACTTCTCATTATCTTGACAGATAATAAAGAAAAGTTCGAAATATTTTGACAGATAATAATGAAAAGTTCCAATGGGTATTCCAAAAAAGAAAAAGAATTGTAATAGGAAAGTGGATACAAAGTAAATAAATAGCTTACAACTATTTATTTCTGAATAATAGTATTTTATTATTATTTATAATTTTTATATAATATTCTTATACGAATACATACAATTCCGTAAAGTGTATATTTATTGGTTCCTGATCTAGGAAACAATTAAAGAGAAACAGAAATTTCCTTGTGAGGTGGCCTTCGAGTCAAATGGTTAATAATTGATAAATATAGTAATCTTTAAAAAAACTTTCCAGTAAACTTAATTGTTCAGAAATAAAATTTATTATTTTTAATACATTACTTTCTTTAATTTTTAACTAATTTTATTTGTAGAAAATTTTGAAATCCAAATTACCTTTAGTTGTATTTTTGTAATGGAAGACGACTTCTCTTTTGTTGTCCGCTTTGACCTGTTCTCTGAATATATACATACATTTATAGATTATATTTGAAACAGGTTATCGCAGACCACTATCGCTTAGACAGCAGAACCTTTAGAACAATTCGTCGCTAGTGATTTGATTAATGCAACTTAAGCACTAATGCCCAACCCAGCGACAGCTCATCATATCGTAGGGGCATAAGTACTTATAAATATAAATAAATATATATAAATATATATATATATATATATATATATATATATATAACCCCACGCATACTGCCAACCGCCTTCTAGTAGACCTGCAGGAGGAGCAGGCTAGAAGCGACTGTCAACTCAACTGTCATCATTATTTACTATGGGTTTTTATTTTTTTTGCTTATTTTTTACTCGAACAATTGAATTATTTGCATGTCAGAGCCGGTTTTTGTACAATGAGCAACCCCATCGAAACCCCTTTCCGAATATAAATTTTTTGCGATCTACTTAAAATGCAAGTGAGCAGGCGATTATAGTCGAAGTAAGGCTGAGTTGTGTGTGTGTGTGTTGGTGGGAAGGGGGAGGAAGTGTTGCAAAACGAATCTGCGGAGGGCGGACTGCTTGTAAATGAAGCTTCATGACTTTGCTGAAAATTCTCGTAAACAAGATCACAAAAGTTATTCTTATACACCTACTTAGAAAATCGCAACGAGTGAACTTAATTACGTATTTTTTTATTTTTATTTTATTGCTGTTATTGCAATTGTTGTCGGGTAGGGCACCGGGTTGAACCAATTAAATGTTGCTGTTTCATATGGCTATATTATACACTAATTATGCACTAAGGTTGGTAACTATTGATGTAGTCCTCAAATTGTGCATTTAACTGGGTGCACACATACACAGATAGATGCATATTACTATTTGTGTATATGTACATATATGTTGTACGTCAATAAGGTCAATTGAAGAACAGAAAACGTCGCTCCAGCGTGACGGGATTTTCCCAGTTCGGGTATTTTTGTATAAGAATTTAACATGAACTTATCGGTTATGAGCAAGCTGAGCAATCAATTAAGAGATCCCTTGATTATAGTGGTTATGCATAGGCTGAATTAAAATTATAAACAGACAACTGCAGTCAGGCGATAAGCTTAATTGAAAGCCTCAAATTTGATCTAGAATTTTGGATTCCAAACAGTGGCAAACATTTTTAAATTTTAATTACAAAAATGCCGCCAAACTAAATTTCTTCAAGTGGCAACGCTGAAAGCCGAGAGCACCATCTAGCGGATGTTGTGTCAAATATGCTTGCACAGACAATCTCGTTTATCACATTCATTTGGTCACACACACAGCAGTGAGCTGGTCACACCGAGTTTCGTGCCTCAAAGAAAATGACACGTCGAGTGAATTGCAGATTGGGAGGCAAACAGTGAAATAAATTAGCAACAAATTACACAATTACATTTCCAATTGAATTATTATTCATTTACAAATTGTGGACAGCGTTGCTGGTTAGTTAACAGCAAAGATGACCCAAGTGCCGTGCTACACAATCATTAACTCGCCGGACCTCGAGGTGCCGAACGAAATGCAACTGAAGCAAGATCTCGAGAAGGGCGACACTAATGTGAAAATCGAGACGCTGAAGAAGGTTATCAAGCTGCTGCTGAATGGTGAACGCTATCCCGGCCTGATCATGACCATCATACGCTTTGTGCTGCCTGTGCAGAATCACACAATCAAGAAGCTCCTGCTCATCTTCTGGGAAATTGTGCCGAAGACCTCCGCCGATGGCAAGCTCCTCCAAGAGATGATACTCGTGTGCGATGCCTATCGCAAGGTAAGTCTGCAATTTAAATCCCCGTTCCAATCCCAATCCTAATGACTGACGACTGACTGGCACAATTGGATTTCATTCGATTTTATAGGATCTGCAACATCCGAATGAGTTTCTGCGCGGCTCCACGTTGCGTTTTCTGTGCAAGCTTAAGGAGCCGGAGCTGTTAGAGCCCCTCATGCCAGCCATACGTGCCTGCCTGGATCATCGTCACTCGTATGTGCGCCGCAACGCTGTCCTCGCCATCTTTACCATATACAAGAACTTTGACTGGCTGGTGCCAGATGGACCCGAGCTGATTGCGAACTTTTTGGACACGCAGCAGGACATGTCGTGCAAGCGGAACGCCTTTCTCATGCTGCTCCATGCCGACCAGGAGCGTGCGCTCAACTATCTGGCCTCGTGCATCGATCAGGTGCAGAGCTTTGGCGATATTCTGCAGCTCGTCATCGTCGAGCTGATTTATAAGGTGTGCCACGCAAATCCCGCCGAGCGTTCGCGCTTCATACGCTGCATTTACAATCTACTCAACTCATCCTCAAATGCAGTGCGCTACGAATCCGCTGGTACGCTTATCACGCTCTCGCTGGCGCCTACGGCTATCAAGGCGGCCGCCGGCTGCTACATTGAGTTGATCGTCAAGGAGAGCGATAACAATGTGAAGCTCATTGTGCTGGACCGTTTGATTGCGATGAAGGAGAACGAGAACATGGAGAAGGTTATGCAGGATCTGGTCATGGATGTGCTGCGCGTACTTGCCGCCCCAGACATTGAGGTGCGTCGCAAGACACTTGCTCTGGCCATGGACTTGGTCTACTCGCGCAACATCAACGAAATGGTGCAGGTGTTGCAAAAGGAGGTGGCCAAGACGCACAACGTAGAGCACGAGGATACGGGCAAGTATCGCCAATTGTTGGTGCGCACCCTGCACACGTGTTCCATAAAATTCCCGGATGTGGCCAGCAATGTAATTCCCGTGCTGGTGGAGTTCCTATCCGATACGAACGAACTGGCCGCCGTCGATGTACTAATCTTTATACGCGAGGCCATTCAAAAGTTCCCAGCACTGCGCGAACTAATCATTAAGCATCTGATTGAGGCCTTTCCACAAATCAAGTCCTCGAAAATACATCGTGCCGCCGTCTGGATACTGGGCGAGTACGTGGAGGGTGATGCCCAGATTCTCGAGGTGATTGCAGCCATACAGCAGACACTCGGCGAGATACCCATGGTCGATGCCGAGCAGCGCCGTCTCGCCGGCGATTTAACCGATGAGCAACAGCATCAAGGCACAACGTCTACTAGCAGCGAGACAATAAATAGCACCGGTGCCACCACAACCACCACCACCACCACCACCAGCAGCAGCTCCAACAAGGTCACCTCAGATGGAACCTATGCCACACAGAGCGCCTACAGCCTGGCACCGTAAGTTCATAAAAAGAATAAAAAGAAGAAGACAAATACCACCTACCTCTTAGATATACAAATTCGAGTTACTGTTTACCAACCAATCGATACGATCGATAATCGCAAATCGATAAAGCCACATATCTCCCACAATCTTACCAAGTTTGGTTTATATGTTGTTGAGGATGCCCTTCAAAGATCGGCATAAGCCACAAACACCTTGGCCAATTTGTAAAGTATTAGTCCAATAATTTCCCTAGAGATCGATGATAAATTGGATGGCCACACCCACCGATACAACGATAAAAATCTATGTCTCCGCAATTTAAGAATTATAGTTAGCAAACTTGGAAGGTAGATTACTAAGATCGTCCTCCATTTTTTAATTGTAAATTTTCTCTCGTTCGTTCGCAGCGTGGCCAAGAAGGAGAAGCGTCCACCGCTGCGTCAGTATTTGATGGATGGGGATTTCTTTATTGGTGCCGCTCTTTCCGCTACGTTGACGAAGTTGGCGCTGCGCTACGTGGAGTTGCAGTCAGATGCACGCACACAGAATCGTCTTACCACACAGGTGATGCTCATTATGAGCTCCATACTGCATCTAGGCAAGTCTGGCTATCCCAGCAAGCCGATCACATACGATGACTCCGATCGCATCATGGTTTGCCTGCGCACGCTCAGCGATCGTACACCAGAGGCCGTTGCTGTTTTCAGACACGATTGCCGCACCGCACTGGGCAATATGCTGGATGCACAGCAGCAGGAGGATCAACGCATGCAGAAAGAGAAACAACGTGCCACGGCCAAGGTGCAGCCTGATTCGCCAGTGCTGTTTGCACAGCTCTCCAACGGACGAGACAATCAGCTGGGCGAGAATGTATTCGAATCGAGTTTGAATCAAGCATTGGCTGGAAGCAAGACCGCCCAGCTCAGCGACATGTCGTCGCCCAACAACAAACTTAACAAGGTTACCCAGCTAACAGGCTTTTCCGATCCGGTCTACGCCGAGGCCTATGTAAATGTCAACCAGTACGACATTGTACTGGACGTGCTGATTGTCAATCAGACAAGTGAGTTATCTCTTAATGAAATCCTTCCGAGTTAAGGTAATTTTTTTTTGTGTACAATTCGCTTAGATGACACTCTACAGAACTGCACTTTGGAGCTGGCTACATTGGGCGATTTGAAGCTAGTGGAGCGTCCACATCCGGTGGTGCTGGCACCGCACGATTTCTGCAATATTAAAGCCAATGTGAAGGTATCCTCCACAGAGAACGGCATCATCTTTGGCAATATAGGTGAGTGGAGTGAAGGGGAGGGATACCGGGAGACTTGTTTCACTGATCGCTGAATAAAATAATCATCTCGCATTATATTGCAGTATACGATACTGCGCTAAACACAAACGTCGTGGTACTCAACACCATACACATTGACATCATGGATTATATCATACCGGCCAGTTGCACAGACACTGAGTTCCGTCAGATGTGGCAAGACTTTGAATGGGAGAACAAAGTGACGGTGAACACCAATTTCACCGATCTGCACGAGTATCTCAAGCACCTGCTAAAGAGCACCAACATGAAGTGCCTGACGCCGGAAAAGGCACTTTCTGGCCAATGCGGCTTTATGGCCGCCAATATGTATGCCAAGTATGTACCCAATCCTAACAGCAATTTACAGATGTGTTTAGCAAACCTTAACCACTTATTGATTGCAGATCGATTTTTGGCGAGAACGCCTTGGCCAATCTAAGCATTGAGAAGCCCGTCGACGATCCCGACTCGAAGGTGACCGGTCACATACGTATACGCGCCAAGAGTCAGGTGGGTTTTCATTCAGATTTCATTCCTTTTGCAATGCCCACTCACCACACAAACCGTCATTTTTGTTATCCACAGGGCATGGCACTTAGTCTGGGCGATAAAATCAGCTCCTCGCAGAAGCAATCGGTGCAGGCTGCCTAGTTGACGAGCAGCAACAGCAACATAAACAGCCGAGGCAGCACCACTAAGCACAAGAAATCGAAGCATATTTGAGAGGTGGCCGAGCCACGGCCTGCATTCCGCCTGATTTGCAATTAAAAACAGATCACAACAGACTATTACTTGCATACATCTAAAAGTAACGCATCCAACGCAATTATCTACTTATTTAATAAAGTTAACCGCCCCAAATTCAAGTATTCTTTGTGTGCGAGAGCGAGATTGTCCCATGTCATGACAATACAATACATTGTGTGCTGGAGCGAGAGAGCATACACTCTACACAGTTCTAGTGTTAGCAGTTCCAACAGTTCATTTTGTGCACCCAAAAATGTTAGTGGATCAAAGCGAAATTTATCTGTGCTCTACATTAACTGAAATTAATGAAATTTATATTACGGCACTACATTGTCTATACTAAGGAGTTTCAAGTTTCGGGACTATCACTTGGCTAGGCTTCTCTTCTCGCGTATATAAACCGAGAGCAATCACCCAATACACATCAGAAAATCAGAACAGTTGAACCAAACCAAATAAATAAAATATAGGCGCTTCGCGCTGCTAAAACAAAAAAGTATATTTACTTATTGTATTAAAACATATTTCATAATTCATTACATTTAATATCAAAAATTTTGTTTTATCAAAATTAAATAAGCCTTTCCTATGCA
Organism: Drosophila kokeensis; assembly: GCA_035042145.1. NCBI lineage: Eukaryota > Metazoa > Arthropoda > Insecta > Diptera > Drosophilidae > Drosophila > Drosophila kokeensis. The sequence goes on along the minus strand of JAWNLT010000831.1, from coordinate 280,970 downwards.
TATTCTTATCATATTTCTTACTATGGATTCATTGTTTATTTTGTTTATTACACATATTAGTCAATTTATTTTATTATATACGTATATTTATTTCATCACAATTTAAATTCATTGAACTATTTTATTGCCTCGCGCCTTGAACTAGCGATGTTATCGCACACATCGATAATTACTTAAGCGATAGTTGATATATCGCTATTTGACAGGGCCAACGCTAGCCGCTGACGTGTTTCCAGCGAAACAAAACACGATTCAGTTTAGCTCTCAAAGCATAATTTCACATATTTAACTGGCAATATGTGATACTGTGATTCTGACAACATATTAGCATAATAAATGTTCAGATTTACATCGAAAAGTGAGACAAAGTGCTGCGGTAAACAATTGAACAGTTAATAATTACAAAATTATTTCAGACTTTAAATTAACCACAACAACAACAAAAGGGATAACGGTGAGCACTGAGAAGTAGCGGCCACGGCAACAACAAACGAAGTGGAAAGCCTGCCGCACTAAACTGTAGCCGTGGCCACAATCGAGTAGCAGCAACTGAAGCAACTGCAAACACATAAACGCAGACATAGAGAAACACTTACGCATTGAGGTTGCCCTCCAAGTTAAAGCAACAACACAGACATGGCACTGCTGACGATGATTGCCCGAGTTATAGATGGCCTGCCGCTGGTTGGCACCATGCAGGACGATGAGCAGGTGCGTTGACACACACACACACACACACACACATACACACACAAACATACACACACACAGACAGCGAGACAGTCAAAAAGACATATCTAAGCTTATGAAAAAATAAAAACACTTTCACTTTTCGCATGGCGTATAGAGCGGTCGCAGCATCTTGGACTATCAAAATCAAGCGAAAATGCTATTTCGCAAGCTGGGAACCCACTCGCCGGCGCGCAGCAGCATCGAAACGGGACCATATCTATTTCAGTAAGTTCACATTAAAGCTGACTCATGAATTCGATTAAAAGAAATTCATACTTTTGCTGCTGGTGAACTCGATTTGTATTCAATTGGCCAATCTTTCACAGTTATCTTATCGAGAACGATGTTTGCTACTTGGTAATGGTTGATAAAATGTATTCAAAACGCCTGGCATTCAACTATCTGGAGGATCTGGCGCAGGAGTTTCACACAAACTATGGGAGACGTGTCAATTCGGTGACACGCCCTTATGCCTTCATCGAGTTCGATGTGTATATACAGAAGGCGAAAAAGCAATTAACAGACCGCAGGCGCAACATTAGCAACATCAATACGCAACTGCAGGATGTGCAACGTATCATGGTCCAGAATATTGACGATGTGCTGCAACGTGGCACCGTGTTGGCAGGTGCGTTAAACTTTAAACACCACATAGCCAAAGGCTAACCAAATTATAATACATATTCATTACAGAGCTGGATACAAAAACGCAAAACCTGTCGATGATGTCGCAGAAGTATAAAAAGGATGCCAAATTGCTAAATCGCAAATCGATGTACGTGAAGGCGGCCGCCGTTGGCACTATATTTCTAGTGTTTATACTATACTTTTGGGTTTTGTAATACATGTATGTACGTTAGTCGCATTAGTTGTTAGTTGTTAATGTATAATTGGCGTTGTTTGCGACGCGCCGATGATGATGATTGCTGTTGTCGTCGTTGTTGTCGTCAGCAGCAGCAGCAGCAGCAGCAGCAGCAGAGCGGCAGCAAGTGTGCCGCTTGTTACAAAGGCCAAAAGACATTTAAATATATAATATTGTAATTGTATAACAACAGCAACAACAACACCAGCAACAAACTACGACAGCTAGATAATAATGTCCACTAAATGGGGGCACGCAATTTTGGCATGGGCAGCGCTTGCTTCAATTTACATTATGCTTTGGGTTTAAATTTAATTTCTACATACACACACGCACATCCAGAAAAAGATAGGCAAAGATAAGCGAAACAGCTCTATAAACCAGCGATAATACGCGCAGTTCCATTAACTTTCATTACTTTCTTTAAATTGGTTTGTTATACATCACGAATTGAATATAGTATTGCATGCAGAAATGGAAACACTAGTTTGTATACTTTATGGAGCGTCCCAGGCAAAGTGAAAATGTAAATTGTGGAAAACGTGTGTAAAAATAGTATATGTATATTATATGCTGATCTTGATAGTGTGTAAAGACGGATGGATGATATGTAACATCAATAAAATACAATTTTAGGCAATTTATATATATTTTATTAAGAAATTACAACTAAATAGTTGTTGGGCTTATGCGCCTTGAGGCTGTATTGTTTATTGACAATAAGTTTCGAGCTCGCAAAGTTTCTTGGCACTCCATTCCAATCCCAAAACCCAGTGAAAATGCAATAATTATTTTTTGGTATTTTTTAATTATTAGTTTTTCCATTACATATTTTCTTTCATTTGAGTGATGACAAATTCTCCAATTTCTTGCCATATCTGCGCTGACAAGTATGTATGTATGTGTATATATATATATATATATATATATATATATATATATATATAGTTTAATGCCGCTTTTCTTGTTGCGATTTTGCATATAAATTTTTAATATCAAATTTTTACAATTGGGAAAAAAATGCGCTGTTACCATTTACACATTTATTAACGTGATTCTTGTATAATTCGGTTTTGTTAAATATATATGTGCGTACGCGTCTACATATGTAAACATATACTATATATATATATCTATATATGTGTATTAAGTTGCTTGAACTAAATTCAAAAGTAAATTCGAAAGCGCTTTGAGATATCCTCAGTAAAAACGGCCAATCGACAGGGAGCAATTTTTATTAACCAAATTTGTAGAAATCGACGACAAAATCAGCTCTATATATGTTTACATATTTGTTCTTGTGACTTTTAATGGACTTACCAGTGCTATCGATTTATTTTTTGGCTATTTCTAAGTACGTGGTGTCTTGGAATAATTATTTTTCAATATACATTGATTACATGTTTAATTAGTTTAGTTATGCATATTGTTTCACTGGATATCATCATGCATATCAATTACGATTGCTATATTGGCATAAATTTATTTTTATTTTTTTACTAGAAACTCTGGCTGTGTTCGGTTGGCTATTTTATTACTTTAGCACATGTAATTTGTTCATTTTTTTTTTTTTTTAAAGAATTTGAATAAAAACATTGATTTTAGTTGTGAAATGAGAAGTGCTTTCTGAGGAGACAAAAACCTGATACAACTTTATAAATTGCGGCTATAAAAATAAAAAAACCCGTTTGATTATATGTACTTGATATAAATACCTCCTTTCGCCCCTTATCTAGACAACATTAATATATATTGTGCTCTCTATGCAAAACTAGTAAGTAGGACAAGAGCAGAAATCATAAATGTATGTATCCGTATATATGTATTTGTCTGGTATCTAAATCTAAGTATGCTATACATCATTTCTAACTCCTCAACTATATTCTGCTTACGAAAAAAAAGTATTTTATATCTGGGCATGAAAAATGCTTTACAAAATATGGTTATACAATTGTAAATTCTTCCACCCTGCAGCTGATGAGTCACACTAATGTTTATTCAGATATTGCTTTAGCCTATTTTTGTTCATCTTGTTTGGTTTATTCATTTATTTATAGTTACTATATTATTTTTTTGCTTGATTCGTTATCTTCTTAGTCGTCGTTTGTCGTTGTTCTACATTCGAAAGGCAGTTTTTGAGCATGGAGGGACAATGTGAGATTCATGAAGAAGCTTTAATTAGTAAGAATGTTGAATATATGAATATATTATACGAGTATACATCGGTGAGAGTAGAATACGAAGAAAGTTCTTGAAACGCTGCGAACAATTCGTACAAATTGATGTACAAAAGAGAAACCCGGAATCTGCAGAAATACACACATATAGTGATAGTGATAGTGATAGTGATATATACCTAACACGGGATACGGCTTAGATCTAGTAAAAAACAAAAAAAAATATTTATAATATATGGTTCTTTTGTGTTTAGAGTACGAGTACCGTAATTAGCTTAGCTTAGGAAAGAACGTTCTTTTTGTTGTTTTGTCATAGTGTTGAGTAGCGCCTGAAGTACAGTCGAACTGGCGTACTTGAAGGCTTTTGCTTAGATTGCTCAAGAAGTGCTCCTCTTTTAATGGATCTCTCACATACATACATATCTGAGTGTGTTTATGTACGTATGTGTGCATATAGAATAAATGCATATGTATTGTATTGATGTACATATATCTATATATGCTTATATTCCTGAAGACGACCCACCCTCGAAGCTCACTTGATGCGCTGATGATCGGGAGTGCTCTTCAAAATGTCCGGCTGATGCGGATGCGAATGATGATGATGATGTGCCGCTGTCTGCGAGTTGAGCGTACCCTGATGGCTGCCATCACCACTACCACCACCACCACCACCACCACCACCGCCATGGTGTGAACTGCTCAGCGTATGCGAGTGCGTTGAGTTGAGCGTGTGGGTCGCATGTGAGTTGAGCGTATTGTGAGCCGTTGTTGTTGCGTTCGTGGAGAAGCCCGTGATGCTGCTGGCCGCGCCAACAACGGTGAGGCTTGTGAGGCCAGCGACGCCAGCAATGCCAATCCCAGCAGCAGCAACACCGCCGCCTGGTCGCTGCGAGGTGCGCAGGGAACGATGCGAGCCGTTGCGGGTTAGGGAGTTCATCTGCGGTGTCCCAGGCACCGTGTGTCCCAGCGCATTCATATAGTCGGCAATGAGGAGCGTGATCTCCAATATTTTTGGTTTGCTCATGGCGAACAGGAGCTTCTGTTCGCAGCCGCCGGCCAAAGTGCCGACGTCGTGTGACACCACTAGCATAAAGTCGTCCTGACAGCCACCGAAGGTCATCACGCTGCTGTAGGGATAGCGCGCCACCGGCGCCATCGTCGACAGCTCGAGCACATTGAGCGCATCCTCGGCGACAGCCAGCCAGGCGACAGGCGAATTAGGAGTTGCATGTGGCTCACTTTGGCGCGGCTTGGCCTGGAAGAGACAGGCACCGAAATAGGTCCACTTGCGGCAGCAAGTCAAATAGATGCGTACACAATCCAGCGTGGAGCGCCCCTTAAGCAGCGTCCACTTCGATATGAGCAGCTCCTGCACATCCTTTAGCTGGTCGGCGCCAAGTGCATCTCGATAGCGATACGGATAGAACTTGTCGAGTGCCTTAAGGCCCACATCGCGCGACTTCTCGTGCGTGTAGTCACCCATATCGATCTGTGACATCAGTGATGCCAACTCCAGCGCCAGTTCGCGCGAAAGTGGAAAGCGTCCTTGGACAATCTGGGCATTTGTCTGGTAGCAGAGCAGCAGTCGCTCCTTGTCCGTCTCGAACTTGATGGTGTGCTTCCAGTACAAGCGGTTCTTGTAGCTCAGCTGAATGACGCGCGAGTTCTCGAACTTGCCGGAACCCTTTTCACGCAACGCTGTCTCCCACTTACTGATCACATCACAAAGTTTGGCCAGCGGCTCCAGATAGTGCTCCAGATCCTTTTCAATCGGATCATCGCTGAATAGACAAAATCCATTGGTGGCATCCCGGGTGCCCAGTTCTTGGGCGAGAGTCGTCTGGAATTCCTCGATTGTGGTGGAGCCATCAAAGGAAACCACCTGCAAAAATCAGCGAGTTTATAGATTATAATCATAAACGTTTACAAAGTGAACTAGTTAATTGAGCTGAATAAGGCGAGCGTTGAATGATCAATCTCACTTCTAAAATTCCACAAAATAAAGTGTTAAGAACGAGATTTTTCAATTCAGCAAGGATTGAACAACCTACACTAACGACATCATATATATTTTTTTGATTTACTAAGTATAGAAAAGTGCAAAGTGGAAAATATTTTGCAGTCCATAAACTTATCCATTCTTACTTGATAGGTGGTATTCATCATGTGCACGGGTATGGCATGCGGCAGGGAGTGATGATATGGATTCTTCAGCAATATTGAAAGGACCTCCATGCGCGATGGCTTCGTCTCGCGTCCTCCGTTCTTAAGAGTTCGTTCCAGTGCCCGCTCACAGTAGGCGGCGTATTTGCCAGTCTCTGTTTTGGTGTCAGCATTTCGGGACAAATGTAGTTTGAGATACCAGAGCAAACGACTTGATTTGGGCACAAACAATGAAACGGCCAGGGCGAGTAGTTGCCAGCCCTGGACAAAGCTGTACGCGGGCGGATTTGACTTGCAATCGATAATCGGCGTCGAAACAGGCGCCTGCTCAAAAATAAATGAGAAATAATATTGAGATCAGTTAGTGGTAGGGCAATGAATGTGAAAAGTTGGGTATTGGATTAGGCAACTCTACAATTGACTACTATAACTGAAAGCAACCATAGAACACTGGACAAACGACATAAACAAATAATGTATATTGTCTATCGTCTATCGTCTATCGTATATCGCAATTCGCAAATTGTTTTGCTTATCGTATATCAATTATGGAATGACAAGACAAATTTCCCCTCATACCTGTATCGATGTGGGCGAACTGCCGTTGGCTTGAGCTTGGCCAGCCTGTTGAGTATCACAGGTGAACAGGCTTTGGGTGGCGCACAATAGTAGTTGCTGTAAATTTCGTGAACATTGTCGTCGTCGTCGTCATCGTCGTCGTCGTCGTCATCGTCGGTACAGTATAGTTTTGGTAAATGGTTGGTATTTACGGGTTTGCGGTTATCGGTTATCGGTAATCGGTATTAGATGTTGTTCGATACACATACAAACGAAACGTAAAACACGTTTCAAAACCAAAAAGAAACCGAATAGGAGAATGGAAGAAAAGCCAAAAAACATTTGCTGATCAATTTTTGTAAGTTAAGCTAACAAAATGTTGAGTTTTTTTTTTGTTTTTTTTTTAACTAAATGCTTCTATTTGTTATATATATTTTGTATACAGACATGTATGTATGCTAACACAAGTTGTTCTCTTGCATTTGTTGTTGTTGTTATGTTTGTTTTGTTGGTGAAGTGGAATAGGGAAAGGAAACGAGTTAACTGTATCAATAATGCGAAACATTCAAAGCCATTGAACAAAAAAAAAAAAAAAAAAATAAGGCAGCAAACTGTGCGAAAAAATAACAGCAGAAAACTCTAGAGATCAACAGAGATGAAGAAGAAGAAAAATACGGAATATGGTGTATGGATGCATGTATGTACAATACATATATGTATGTATGCCTATGCTGGACCATCTTAAACGGTATTAACAGTTGATCGATAGCAAAGTGAGGTGGTTATTGGCAAACTTGTTATTTCAAAAAGCGAGCTGCGTATAAACTTATAAACGTGTGTGTGTGTGTGTGTGTGTGAAATAATATTGGACTTCTCCAATATATTATATTATCATAAATATAATCAAAAGTTTAGTCTTTACTGATCATTTCTCAACAAAATATTGGAACACTCGTCTCAACTATCAAGATCAGAGTAGTATGTTCAAATAATTTATCTGCTTAGGAATTATTTACATTATTTGATTCCCTACTTGAGTACGTATATATGTATATATATATGTATAAATGTATGTATATATGTATGTTTATATTTGTTAAGTTTGAGAGATGCGCGTTGTATGCTTGTACATATGTATGTATGTATGTATGTATGTTCTTTAAAGGCAGTTGTATTATAGTAGTGTATACAAAGTATACTTTGTAAATATATAGTATGGTATACTGTAGTATGTATGAAATTTACAGCAATTACTTTATACAATGACAATGATACACCAAGAATAAAACTATACACATGAATAAAATTTTAATCGTTTTTTTTTTTGTTGTTGTTGTTTTTTCTTTTATGATTCGTTTGAAAGCTATGTATGTGTGTACACTTCGAAGTATAGTATGTGTGCACAGGGCTATACAATATGTGTACACATAGGTATAATTTGACAGTTATGGGGGAAATTCATTGTCTGTTCACTACTTGAAGTACAAATCAAAACAAATTAAAAGCAAAATTTGAAAAATGAAGGAAACAAAAACGAAGAATAATCGAATCGAATCGAATACGAAGAATTTGTCAGCGGAGCATGCTAAAAACTACACGAATACACTATTGAATGAGTTTGATATGATATAGATATGTACGCGTGATAAGATTATCGATTAAATATGCATGTGTTAGATTTGTTTTTTTAAGTGTAAGGCGTTCGTAAGCTTTTCAAATTAAAGCAACACTTTTTTGACGCTGATTCTTTTACAAAGCGGTGATTTTTATAAGCAATTCAAATAAAGTTGAGGAATAATTGAACTTTCTGGTATTTGATATACGATACCTAGTTGCATGGGATTTTCAGGTAAGGTAACACTTGGAAGCTGCAGTGAATAAAAGCTTTTCAAAGCTTGCGCTGTGAAGAGCGAGCTTTTAATTTGAGCGAAGTTTTTAAATGGTGTAACGTGTACATGAGCAGTGAGTGATCTGTGTTACGGTAAAGGCTTTTGGAAGAATTGTTTTCCTTTGTTCAAGTACACAATCGAAAGCTCTGTAAGAGCTTTCAAATTTTGTCTTTACTCTGATAAGGAATCGACGGCCACGTGCTAGATATGAACGCAACTAATTAGTAAATGGATTAGTCTAGGAAATTACATGGAAATCAATAGGAAATGAGAATGTTAACAACAAATTTTGGGGGGGGGATACAACTAAAAGTGTCTTTAAAGGATAAGAAGCTTTGCAACTTAAAAACTTACACGCGTTTGCTTGCCCAGTTTCTTGTTTACCTGGACACCGACACTTAGTTTCTGACCCATATGTCGGGAGGTTTGCTTAATTAAAATGCAAATCATTTCGGTCTGTAGCTCCGGCATGTCCAGGCAATGCTGCAATGCGTTCTGGGCGAGCACCACATGGTAATCGATGCCTGGCTGGTTCACGGCCACAGACATGAACAGCTGAATGCTCTATAGTGAGTGAATAAACATATAATGGGTTATACGAATGTGAAAATATCCGAATCTGGTTTGATATGATGTTCCTACCTTGAATAACTTGATGGCCTCCGGCTGCAAAGTCTCCGTGTGCATCGAGGACAGTGGCGCTGTTATTGTATCTTTGGTGTGCAGCAGTATGGGATGACGCCAGAGCACACAGTCTAAACCAAATTTAGGGAAGGCCGTTACGATTTATATACAGTTGTAATATATATGTATATATATAATATATATTTTATTGTTGTGCGTTTGAGTTTTGTCAACAAATGTGTAATGAATGGAGAAATCTCAAATCAAGTTGGTGTGGTGCCGAGATACTACTCAACGACATACGAAATTTAGTGGCTTCACTTTTGGAATTGTGTGAGATTTGTGGTTTTATCGATTTGCGGTTATCGATCTTATCCATTGCCTAACGGTAGCATAGACGAGCATATATTCCAAGTTTTAAGATTCTAGCTTCCACAAGGGTGTCGAAAAAAGTTGAGTTGCGTTCATTCAAACGGACAGACGAATGGATATTTCGGAAAAGCAATATAGCCTTGTACCTTCGGTATCAGAGTATAACGAATATTTATATCGAAATGAAAAGAATGCTTTTATGAGAGTCCGTCAAGTCAATATTGTCCATTGGTTACATTGTAGGTTTACAAAACTTTTACTGCCAGTACATATACTTGTGTTGAAGTTGGACAGATCAGAGCACTATATACTAAGATGTGACTAGGTGTAAAAGTACTATATAATATTGTAGCTTTCATGACATATTATTGTCAATAAATGATGTTATAGAATTTAGCTAAGACTACTCAACACTTCTGTTGTGTATTGTTTGAACTTACTTGGATCCCCATCGGTTTCCATTAGCTTCTGCACGAGCTGCTCGTACTGTGTGCCCGCACTGGGTCCTCCGCCAGAGACGACAGTGAGATGATATAACCAGTTGTCGCGTTCCGGTTTGCCGGATAGAATCAGATAGGTGGGGCCCTGATGCGCCGGATAGATGGCGACGGTGAGTCTCGCCTGATCTTGTGCGGCATCCTCGCGTTCCTCCGAATCGGAGTCGGACACATGCTCCACTTCCTCAACGCGTGCATCACGCATATTGATCTGACCCAGTGGATTCTGATTGTGATGCGGATTGTGATAATTTGATATCGTAATCATGTTACTTGATTTTCGATAATCGATGTTACTTACTGTCTCAACGGGCGCCTTGAAGTACAGAAACATTTTGCCGAGTAGTACGCACCAGCACTTTTTGGCATGCCCGTTCTTCACCTTGGTCACCCAGCCCTGTACCGTCGGCTTCTGATCGTCTCGACTGAGCAGCAGTTTGGTCGCATTACGTCGTTGCACATTTTGCAGCACTCGAATCCAGTCGTCCATGGTGGCATGCGAATCAGCGGTCAGATAGTACACCTTCTTGCCCGTATCAATCTCAAAGGTGGAAGCGCCCTCTGCCCGACTGATGCGACAAGCCTCGTCCAGTTGGATCTGTCCCTGCGGCTTGCGCTGCACATCGTGCTGGCTCTTCCAGTAGGTAAGGCTGCCGTTCTTCAAGACAAACCAGCGTTTTCGCCAAGTCTTCAATTTACCGCCCAGTTTAGCCAGGTGACCCATCTACGTGGAAGAGAGAGACATAAAAAAAATGTACATAAGCTAAGAACAATTATTCCAAATTATCCATAAACTCAAACTTGGACTCGTACCAATAACAAACTACAACAAATATCATTCGGAAATTGCGCCGCGTCAGCAAAAATACACAGAATCAAACATAGCTTCAACAGCACATTTCCGCAATGCTGGATGCAACCTGAAATATCCAAAGCCAACGGTGACAACCAAAGGCGCATGGAAGAAGAATACTAGAAGACCACCTTGAGACCCAAATGGGACAACCGACACTTCCACCAATGGGACAACAGCGACAAAGCTATAGCAAGCAAATCGACAACGTCAAGACGAACTAGGAGGAACCGTTTATATATATATTTATAAGAAAAAATTATAAGATCTCAGTTTAAGGCAAGAAAAAGGAAAAAAACCGTTGACATATTTTAACATAATGTAGAAAAAAACTTAACTTAATAATACAAAAAATATTGAATAATAAGAAAAAAATATATATTGATCTCGATAGATTTTATTTATTTTTAATTCGATATATTTCGAATGCAGTCGTTTCGAACTCGAAAGATAGCTGACTGGACGGACGCTAAGAATCTCTCGGGAATCTCGATGGGATTCGATAAACATCAGAATATATAAAGACACTTGACTTAGAACTAGTGAAAAACAAATTTTGATTTTTTCTTGGTTAAATAGCTGTAAATTCATTGAAAATCAAAATCGAAATTGTACGATTATTGATTAATCCTAAAATAATGATTATTTTGAGTTCAAAGTGGAGCAGCTTGACCAAATTTGATTTGTTTTTAGAAGTTTTGATTTGCTTAGCAATAGATTGTATAATTCAGTCTCACCTTCTCGAGCGACTCGAGTTTCTTGCTGGGCGAGTCGACGTAGGATTGGCGCATTAAAAGCGATGGCATCGAGGCGTCCATGCACGTGGATTCGGAAACGGCGTCGGGTGGCAGGGCATAGTCATCGGAGAGGCCTGATTCAAAGGAAAGATCTGAAATTACTGTGCCACGCATGTGGGGGCTCACGCGCAGTTGCGTGGGCTGCGCGCCAGTGGGCGTATGTAGGCGTGGCAGCGTGCTCTGTGCTCTGTGCATGGGCGCCAACGCTGCCGTTTGTGGGTGTGGCAGAGTCTGATGGAGCTGATAATGGTGTTGTGGTTGTAGTGTAGATGTGCGTGTGTGGCCTGTTGTTGTTGTTGTTGTTGTGTGTGTGTGTGTGTGTGTGTGTGTGTGTGTGTGTGTGTGTGTGAGGGAGGTTAATGGTGGGTGAATGGTAAATTGTGGTGGTGGTTAATTGTGTGGTCATTGGTGGTTACAAATGAAATGGCCCCACACAAGAGAGTGGGCGTGAGGCGATTGAGATGCAATCAGTTTGAACTTGTTAGAATACACGGATAACAAATTAGTTGTTATGCAAAAGAACATGGAATCGGGACTTGAACAAATATCTAATCAAAATCGTATGCTATTTAAAATGCAAAAAAAAAACGAAAAAAATGGATAAGGAGAGGGATACAGGGATACAGGGATACAGGGATAAAGTTAACGAAAGCTTAAATGAAATCATTGCAACATACAGTGAGTGACAGCTCAAGTGGACCAGGGTCAAAGAAAAAACGTAATTGCCAAAAGCTAATTATTCATTATTTTTCAGATATTTCCAAAGACCGAGGGTAGGTGCATATATTAACCACCAATATGAATGGATGACCCCAATAAACTGAGGTTTCCCCACCTGCACCCAGGTGTCCACAATGTACCTGGTCCAAATAAGTTGCAGGCAATTACTTATTTTCTTTGACCCTGGTCCACTTGAGCTGTCACTCACTGTAGATTATATATTAAATATAATGAAAAGCATAAAATGAAGTGAACTGAAACATTTTCATGGCAGCGGAATATCAAAGTTACAATACGAAGAAATTAAGAATTCATCGAAAAGTGTTCGTAGGAGTATCAAAAACTGCATAAGAATTTAACCAGAAAACAGACAATACCAAAAAATAATAATAGAAAAACGCAGATTTGCGTTCTTTGGAATATATGTATGTATACTGAAAAATGATGTAACCAAAAAAAGGGACAACAATTGTAAAAATGCCATGGAATAGAAACAGAGTTTGTACACAGAGTAAAAATGAAAGCAATACAATGCATTGGATTGGATGGAGTTGAAATGATTGAAATGAAGAAATTGAATGCAACCGTAGATTAAAGCGATATAAGCATAGGATTTGTTAGTCCTAGTTGGGAATATAGCATGGGAATATATATCATGCATATATGTATGTATGTATGCAATGCAGGACACAGGATAGTTTTTTAGTGATTTTCACCGGTTTCTGCGTTAGTGGTGCTGTTATCGCTGTGGTTGTTGTTGTTGTTGTTGTCGATGATGAGCTACTGCTACCGCTACCGTTACGCTTTACTGGTTTTTACGGGGCAGATACGCGTGCGGGGAGTGCAAACAAATGTTGGGGAGAGATGTACATACCACGCGCCTTGACATTTTTGGGGCTCTCGGAGCCGCTGCGCTTGGCCGGGCTCAAGCTCGAGGAGGTCTTAAGACTTTTCGAGGGGCTCGAGGCACTGCCAGATGTCGACGTCTCTGTGTTATCCGTGCTGGATGAGTTGTGCGAATTGTGTGTAAGCATGACGGCGTGATCTTCGCCATCGCTCGAATCATCGCTGGAGTCGCCCGTAAATGGCATCGAGCGGATTTGCGAGGCACGCCCCTTGACCGTGGCATAAACGGGCACAGAGATATCACAGAAGCCGCCGCTGGCGGTTTGTTGCTGCCGCGTCGGTGGCGGCTGCGGTGTGCCCGGTGTTCCACTGCTGCCCAATGTTCCGTTCGCATCCTGTCCATGTCCTGGCCTCGACCTGCCATTGGACAGCGCCAGCTGGCTGTGCTCCTGTACATCGGGCGTTGGCTCATTGCTGCCGTTGCTTTCGTTGCTCACATTGTTGGTACCACTTCCGTGGCCTGTGCCCGTGCCTGTGCCGGTGCCGGCCAGTCCATCGTTGGCCACCTGATAGATCTTGGCCTCCCAGCTGGGGAAGCGATGTAGTGGCGGTGTGGGCGGCCTAGGCACGCCCATATCGCTAGCTGTGGTTGTTGTTGTGCTTGAGTTGCCACCGCTGGCCATTAGCGCCGGATTGTTCTTCATCCAGGCCGGCAGCTTCTCGCACGAGGGCGTATAGATTTCCGCATAGTCGTGCGCCGTATCCGTATCGGAGCTATCCGGACGAGTGCTTGCAGCCGCTGCTGCTGAGTGCGTTGCTTTGCTTGAGATGCTGGACAGCGGCGCCAATGTGAGCCCATCAACGGCCGCAACTAGATTGCGTTCCAGCTCCTGCGGCTCCATTGACAGATTGCGTCGATGCTGATGATGCGGATAGGAGCTGGTCAGCGGTCGGCTAATGATCTCCTGCGGATCGAGACTCTCGCTGCGTCTACGCGTCTCCGGCGTGCTGGCAAAATCCTGCACATCCAAGCTCAAACTGTTGCGCACAGGGCCAACAATGCTGTGCCGTTGCGACTGATTGGCAATGTGATTCTTGAGCAGCTCGAGCTGCTGATTACACTTGATATTCTGTTCGCGCAACAGCTGATTTTGCTCCTCGAGATCGCGTAGCTTATTGTTCACCCACTCCTTGATCTTCGCTGCCTTTGCCTCGATTTGGCGTGCGTCATGCAAACGCAACTGCCGCTGCTCCTCCACCTGGTACTCCAATGAGTTAATCGTTTTCTCCGTCTCGTTCTTTGGCTGGGCGCATGCTATACTGCTGCTGCTGCTGCTGCAGCTGGCCAAAACGCTCTGCTGACACGCAGCGACTAAAGCTGCAGCTGCAACTGCCTGTTGTTGCTGTTGTTGTTGCTGCTGCTGCTGTTGCTGCTGCTGCTGCTGCTGATGGATGGGTGAGCTGGTGGCTGTGCTCTGATGTGAATGTAGCTGTTGTTGTTGTTGTTGTTGTTGTTGCTGATGCTGCTGTTGTGCTTGTGGCTTTGGCCATTCACTGAGCCGCTGCTCCATAGCACGCACCTAGAGAGAGAGAGAGAGAGAGAGAGAGAGATGGAGAATTAAAAACCTAAGCTCAACTTCTATCAAATACTTTACACTGAAAAGAAACTTGTAGTTAGTTATTTACTTATTTCCCATTTATTATGTTAGGAATCCAATAACCTCGCCGGAATATATAACTTTATTAAAAACATATATTATATATATATACATATGTACGGATGTATGCAAAGCAGATGTGGAGGGAGGTAAAATCCACAATGACTTGATTAGAGACGATATTGGGAAAAGATCCTAAAGATAAATTATGAAAAGATATCATATCTTGAACCTCTTGGCAACATTCAATATTTGAGTATGTTAAATGACTCACTGGAGTAGAGTCAGGCAGTAGAATCAGTGCTGTCACGATCATTGTATTTATACAATTTATAATATTTCAAACATTTGTGCTAAGACTAAGATTTTTGTGATTTTTGATTCGAAACCACTTTAAGTAATTTCAAAACCACGCTTTTGTTGAATATGGAGAACAAACAACAAACTGAATTTTATTCTTGATAAGACAAACATGTCGACCAAAACTTTCCTTTGCCAGGGGGCTAATTGTTACATATGCCTGACCTGCAGACCTGACCTGCAGACCGGGGATTGTAGTAGTATTGCAGATTGCAGCAGAAGTAGCCAAGTCTTAAGCAGTAATGCAGCTGGAGCTGCATCAACTTTTGAATCTTTGTTGTGGCTATCAAAGAAGTTTAAGTTAAGTTTTTGCCAGGATTATGGTTACGTGTAGAAAGTTAAGTTTAGTAAGTTAAGCTGAAACTAAATACCAAATAAGCTGGCAAATAATTTAAATCTTTCAGCTTAGATGCATATTTTTGTAGGTTCAGCAAGTAGTACCATTAACTTGGCAAGAAATACTAATAAATAAGGAGCGGGAAATGCTAACTCGCCTGGAATATCTTGGAATATCTTATCTTGGGCACGTCGAAAATTAAATTTCCTTGTGGACCGGACTCATCTACATCTAAATATCAAAAATCCTTCCGATCGTTCCTATGAAAGCCATATATGTATATTATATATTTTCTGTTTACACGAAAAATGTTTTCATTCAGAATTCATTTTTTGACCGAAGCTATTAGATATAGTAGTTCGATTTCAATGATTTTTATGTCCAAATCGTAAGAAAATAATGTTGTGCATAACTGGTGAGTTTGGTTACAATTACTTGTTAAATAAAAAAAGTGGTAGATATATCTTATAGTGTTGTTTAAACGTGGGACAACAAATTGGTAAACAAAAAGTTTTTGAAAGCAAAACTCATTTTTGAATCGTTCCTTCCAATGACAGCTAGAAGATATAGTGTTCTGATACGGTCGGTTTCAACATACATATATATATATATATATGCATATGCTGCCTACGGTAAAAACATAGATACATGCTTGGTTTCATTAAGATAACTTAAAAACTGAGAGACTGGGAGAAAAGATGGCTATATAGACTTGGTTAGTGTTGCTGATCATGGGTATATATGTATATATATGTTGCACTTTAGTTCATTGCAAACCTTAAGACCTTTACAAGAGTAAAAGAACGTGTTCAGTCTGTAAGATGTGAGACAGTCAACATTATGAATAGTATTTGGTACTAGACTAGAATCGATGAAGACGACGACAGCAAATGTAGAAAGTGCAGCTGTAAATATATATATATATATAGCCATTAAGATGGTGAAGAACCGTTTTTAGGTTAACTATTATTAAGTAGAACAATTTCTAATTAAAAGACCGCTGGCTTAAGATGGTCTGGTCTGGTCTGCACGCGCAGGACTCAAAGGAGGCACGTTGCTAAGTTATGTGGCACAGTGGCGCCGCAAAAACTTGTGTAATTAAACGCAACCATTTGTGGCAAACGATGGCGACCATTTAACACTTGCCTCACAGCTTCTGCTGCAGTTAAGCAGTTGAGCATAGCATAATCTGATGTGGCATGTGGCATGCAAGTACTGCATGCTTGGGTTGCAAGGACTAAGTAAGAGGCAAACGTCGCAAGAACATATTTTATGGGCACACAACAATTTGCCGGTAATGCAACTGACAGACAGAAAGCAACTGAGAATCGAACGGAGGGAATAGTGAGAGCCACGGAGGCAATGACAAAGCAGATACCTTGCCACAGAAAGAAATAAGTTCATTTGGCACGCCAAGTTGGTCAGGTTGGCCTCCAGTCTGGTGTCAGGAAACCAAGAAACTGAGAAATTAGCAGAAAACAAGAGCTGCCAAAGTAGGAGGTGCAGCAAGCCCGGAAACACTGTGAATGCAACACGCCACTTGGCACAAGTGGTAATGTGTGGCAACTGCCTCTCGTCACCTCAGCATTGCATTATTAGTTACCACCAGTAGTTTGGATTGTGGCTTTGCTCAGAGGACAATGCAAATGGGTCAATTGCTCAATGTTCGATGTTCAGTGTTTTCAATGTTTCATGTTGCAGGACGACGAACCCGTTTCAACTCCACTCAGCCACTCAACTGACAACATAAAGTTGTCTCAGCTGAAAGCTGAAAGCTGAAAGCAACGTCAAATGCTTCGTGAAGCTCAGCTGGCATATGTTCAAAATAAATAGACTGCCAAAAATAGCCAAACAGAATGTCGACTTATTGGACGCGCCGAATATAAAATGCCAAAGTTTATGCTTGTCCTGACACGAACATACACAAAGAATGACATACACACACACACACACACACGTACATACATACGGGTTCGAGGATAAAAGGAGTTATGGTCATGCAAAACCAACAAAAAAAAAAAAAAAACAAATTTTAAATCAAAAGAATAAAAAATGAATGCGGAAATTGTTGCAGGAATAACAAATTGACACCCGACCAAGGCTTAGAGAGAGACTTGTATTGTGTGGCAGATCAGGAAATGTATATTATTTATCGATCTTCACTTTTGGCCAATCTCCCTCAAGATTGGTTAATCATGGCTTAACCACAGTCGCAAAAGAACGCTACATTTTTTTTGGTTCCCAATAATCGGTTCTGAAGCCCCACACAAAAAATAATGTTGGGAAAAAAACGGTGCATGTGAAAGTCTGCTCAATGTGGAAAAGAAAATCGATACTATATATATATATATAATCATTTTTGTATAAGCCATACCAGACATTAATCTAAAAAGCAATGAAATGAACTCTTTCAATTCGTTGAACATAAGTAGGATAAAGTAAACCTCAAATAATGCTATGACAATATATATTCACCGATCCGATTCAAATCTATTCTAATCTATCCATTCGATTTACAAATAAATGCGAAAAATGTATTTTGATTGTCTTAAATTGCGAGCTATTTATACTTTGATTCCCTAAACCGATATATACCTGTTAGTATAAACCGATAAGACTGTGACAGTTAGAGTCACCAAATGTACCAAACTTCGACGGAGGATTACTAGAGTATATAGCGTATAGCTGTAGTCGTTTCGTTTTGAAAAACTTAAGCCATCAAATTTAAGAACGCATCACAAAACCAAAAAAAATCGAAGAAGATATATTTTTTTATATATGCCAATAAATGGGAGACTGCGAAATGATTGTCTATCGATTCTTGGCTAAAGTTTTGAACGCCCTGCATTAGATGCATTTAGGCGTGCGAAAATTGATTACACACGCTAAAAAGAGAACAAATGGCAGTAGAAACTTAACGGGACTTGGGGGCAGGAAAATTGACTTTATCTATGTTTGTTCGTAGCTGGATGGCAAACAAATGTTAGATATGAAAATAAATCTGCGCCCTGTCAGTCCAACTAAATCCGGCAATTTGCGCCATTTGATTACATTTGCCTGCCACGATGTCTGTGCGAGTGTGTGTGTGTGTGTGTGTGTGTGTTTTTGGAGGTCCTGTGCAGCTGCAGAGTATCGTAAGCTCAGTCTATTCCAATTTCTGCATCACATAAACCAAACTGCTTGATCTGAGTCTCTCAGCTCTTGTTGAGCATTCCTCCAGCGACTTGTCCTAGGTTCGCAGTGGGCGGAGTGGGGGGGGGCTTTCGCCTTACGGCTGAGCACAGCTGCAACTGTCAGGCGAAAAATGAATGAAAAAAAAAAATGGAGAAACAATTCGATTTTTATTGCGGAACGACATTTTTATTGCCAAAGCGGACAAAAGCCATAATAAGGGGTAGGAGGGGGAGGGGCTATAGACAGACAGACAGACAGAATGGAAGAAAAGTCAGTGCTGCAAGACTGGCCCCAAATGCCCCCCCCCCCCGCACACTTAACATAAATTCCGTCTGGGTTTGCCATCGTCTGCTTGCATTAACTGCACAACCCAAAATCCTACACACTAACTTGGCTAATGCACAAGACGATTATGGATTATATGAAGTAGGTGGATCCACAAAAAGAATCTTGAGAGATAAACACTGAATAAAATACGTATGATTTATTTAAATATATATTTTGGATTCGCATACAATTTGTTAATTTGAATTGACGTTTGGCATTTCTCAGGATAGAAGATATGCAAAGGAAACGCGAATGATAAGAATACGCAAGTGTGTGCGGAAAAGCGGAAAACCGATTGAATGCATTCATTCAGTCATGGACATATGTAACTGTAAAGCAGCCTCCTCTTCTTCTTCCGGGCGCCTTCCATCTTGTTTGTTGGCTCATGTTTCCGGCAAGCATGAATCCTGTTTTTATTGCTAAATGAGCAGACGCAATTAAGTGGCGTAGGCTTGAAGGGTTGAATGGACAGAATGGATAGCCGCCAGTGCTGAGGGTTGGTGGGGCAACGTGGAGCTGGACAGGACAGCCAGTCACAATGTTTGCTCACCCACTAAATGACTTGTTATGGAAAATGTGTGTAAGCTAAAAGCATTTGGTGTCAGGAGCCGCAGTTGGGGATAGGGTTAGGATATGGGTGAGGGGTAATAATTGCCATTTGTGGTGACGCAGCTGCTGTGTCGGGGGCAACCCACACTTGCCTAACGCACAGTCATAGTCGATGATTAATAAGTCGAATGCCAACGCTAGATGGCGCTACGTTTTGCCTATTAGTCTGTTGGAGTAAAAAAAACTTTGAAGCATTTCCATTCAGCTCTCTAGTGGTACCTCGCAAGCTCCTCCCTCCCCTCTGATTTGTTCGTTTCAAGCAAAGACTTATGGACTTATGGACTTATGGAAGGTTCTTGGTTTTAAATCTTGGCTTTGTCTAGGCAGCTGTTTGTCATTTCTACAAATTAACCGCACAATAGTGCCTCCTGACCTGGAGGGGGCAGCTAGAGTTGTGAAATTTGATGGAGCTTCTTTTTGGCAATTTGTTAATTCATATTACACAAATGTGCCGCAACATGTACATACATACATGTACATGTATGTGTATAATTTGAAATCTGCCCAACTTATCTGTCTGGCCATCGCCAACCCTCTGTCCCCATCTTTTGATTGCTTGCGCTCTCTTGAGTCTTGGTCTTGGCATCCACTTTGGCTGCACGTCATCTTTCGGGCTTCTTTCACTTGTTTGCATTTCTGGTTCTGTGTTTCTTTGACTTCAAACACAGCAAACACAAGGGCAACCCGTCTGGGGTAGTTGATAATGTTGCCACTTAGCTGCTTGCTTGCAGCTTCCGTTGCGGCTTTAAACGCTGGCTGGCAACGCCATAGAAATTGTAATTCAATTTAAGCATAGAGTTACATAAAAACATATAAAACTGTGCAACATAATGGGGCAGTTAGTCATTTGTCTGCTGCTGCTCCAGCTGCTGCTTTTGCTGTTGCAACTTCGCTGTCATCGTTGTCTCCCGAATCATTTTTCCATTAGAGTCAATGTCAATATTTGCTGCATCTTTTGGCAGTTGGGAAATTGAAAATGTGCTTGTTGCAAATTATTCCCGACATGGCTGCTGCTGCTTCTGCTGCTTCTTCTTCTGCTTCTTCTGCTGCTGCTGCTGCTTCTGCTGCTGCTGCTGCTGCTTCTGCTGCTGCTGCTGCTGCTTCTGCTGCTGCTGCTTCTGCTGCTGCTGCTGCTGCTTCTGCTGCTGCTGCTGCTGCTTCTGCTGCTGCTGCTTCTGCTGCTGCTGCTGCTGCTTCTGCTGCTGCTGCTGCTGCTTCTGCTGCTGCTGCTTCTGCTGCTGCTGCTGCTGCTGCTTCTGCTGCTGCTGCTTCTGCTGCTGCTGCTGCTGCTTCTGCTGCTGCTGCTGCTGCTTCTGCTGCTTCTGCTGCTGCTGCTGCTGCTTCTGCTGCTGCTGCTGCTGCTTCTGCTGCTGCTGTCCAAACACTTCAAATCCCAGCCGCAGTGTCGTCGCACCGTCTCCCGCTTCCGACAATTATACATTGCGGAGTCCGTAATAACGGCAGCTAGCTGCTACACGATGCGTCAGTCGAGTGTTGCGCCAAAAGCGTTGCACGGCATGACGTGTGTAAGTGCTGCCTCTTTTGTGGCGTCTTTTAAGCTCAATAAAGAAAAAGCTTTACAAATTCAACTCCCAATAACATTAAAATTTTAGGAAATGTACTTGACTTGATTTCTAAATCGACCAAAAATGTTCTGAAAATTATAACAATTTTTTTTCTATTTTTTTTAGATACATGTTTGTAACAGAAAAGAAAATATTTCTAAAAAGTATCCTCTCAAAAATGAAGACTACTATATTATAGTTCTGCTGCTGTCTGCCAAATTATCTTAGTAACTATCTGAAAATGTTGCTTAAAACTCGAAAGGCGAATAGGAAAACAAATTGTATACGAAAGTGTGAAATGGAACTAGAAAAGGAAAAATCGCTATTTATAAAAAAACATTTGCATTTTGTAAATGTATTTTCTGAATAATAAGATACTTCTCTTCTTCTTCTTCTTATTGTGTAGTGGCTTATGAAATTAATGGTCTCTAGGAAACCATCGATGGTACACCTAGTCTGAGATGCAGCAAGCCCTTTGCCTTTGGTAACTCAGTTTATATGGCATCATATATCAGTTTTTGTTGGTATGGTTAATTTTATTATTATGATGCAGCCGCCGCTTGTTGCATCTTAGCTGTAGCTGACAGCACCCCCCTCCTCTCCAACTGCTGGCTGGCAAGCTGAACTTAATCAGTTTAGCAGCAAGATAAAGAGTGTGAGTTTGTCAGAGGGGGCAAAAACTTAGCTGCTCCTTTTGCTGGGCGCAACAAACTAAAACAAAAGTTTTGCTGCTGATAAAAGTTTTAGTACAATCCCCAGCCCTTTGCCGTGGACCTCACCCATTTGGGATTATACTGGCACGAGGAACTTGGTAATATGCTGGAAATTTAAATTGTGACTTGCTTTGCCCACGACGACGACAACACTCAGCTTGCGCATTTCAGATTTTGCAACTCGAGACTATCTTGTGGATATGGCGTCGTCCTGCGAATACTCCTCATCGGGAGTATCTTTGGTCACACTGAGTTGAGTTAAGTTGTTGTCAAAAGGCAAACAAGAGCTGCACAATCAGCAGGAAGGGGTTATGTCTTGAGGGAAAAGCAACACAAGGAACACAAAGCAAAGATGCAAACAATATCTAGAGCTAGAGCAATTATATACATACATATTTATTTATATAAGTATATGTATATGTATAAGAAATGAAATGCATGAAAAGTGTGCAAGTAATTGCAGAGAAAAAAGTGAACAATATTTGTGTGATTTTCCATAATTTTCCTTTATACATTTTTCCACTAACGAGACGCCCCTTGACGGCAACTGTTTTGAACAGTGGGTGGTTTGCGTCACGCCATACATTTTGTATCCCTGTGGCGAAAGTGTTAGTCGACTGCAGCTGCCCGCTGCCCGCTGTTCGGCTGAAGTACAAAATTTAAGATCGAGACAGTCCTCACTCAACAGTTAACAGTTCCTCAACAACGACAACAACAACAACAACCTGAAAAACGCAGCTTATTAGAACGCGAATGCCTTTGGGGTCTACGCCTTTTGCCCCGCCCATTGTAAGCTTTGCGAAGGGAGAAACCGAAGGGAAACCCCATAGGCTGCACAAAGCATTGTGTCTGGCTGAACGCCACCTCCTCGTCAAATTGCACTTTGTTTTCCATTTGTTTTTTGCTTTTTGTTTTTTTTTATTTTTTATTCCAAACTTCTTTTTTTTTAAATTTATCTAAAGGCCTTTGTGCAAATGGTTGCCTGGCTGCAGAACAAAAGTGCATTCAAGTGGAAGTGAGAATGGGGGATGAGGTGGAGGGTGGTGGATGTGGAGGGGGAGAGGGAGAGGGAGGAGAGAGAGAGAGAGAGAGAGTTTCGCAACTACCTCTATTCATTCTCTATATTCCATTCAATTGGCCAACAACAAAAGTGCAAAAAGTTCTGGCTTAAAGTGGCGCCATCTATACACAAACTTGCCTCAAGTAGAATGCAACAATTTAAAAACGTTCAAAAATGTTTCAGAGATAAGTCTCAGTTGCATGACAATAAATAAAATTGAAATGAATTGAAAAGTCTCTTTATTTCAGCGGTTATTGAAGTTCGTCTGCGTCAGCATTGTACAAATGAAGTTAAGTTATAATCATCTTCTGGATCGAGCAACCATATAATATTCCAATATTCTATTATTATGAAACTTTTTGTTCTACAAATAAGCTTGTGATTTGTATGCAATCAGTTAAATTGAACGATTTTGAAATGTTGACATAGAATAACCGAAATACTTATACCGATTCTGGAATCTCAGGCAAACTTTTCAAATAATATTACGATAAAGAAGATGTGTGTTGAGCGAACAGGCAAAGGCGCTGCCATCTTTTTAAACACAATTCATAAACGTGAACAATTCGTTCAATGTCGCTAACCAATTAAGCGTGAAGCAACAATCCCCTCTCCACTGCAACAAGAACAACAACTAACAACCAACAACCAACAACCCAACAACCAACAACAATAAGAACGACAAAGGCAAAAGAAAACTTCATCCAAATGCGCCTTAGAGAAGCTCGATGATGCGTTTGACGTTGGGAAAACTCGTAAAATAAATGCGCACACACCTACAGGCACACACACACACACACACACACACACACACACGAAAACTTGTGAGCAATTAAAAGCATTTTCCCCTCTCATTGCTGGGTTTGTTCTTTTTGTTTCATTGCCTGCACTTGGTAAGTTTTTTCATTCTTCTTAATTTTTGCATATTTATTAAAAAATAATACGGCTCAAGGCTATGTGATTGATAGTTGATAGATCGGCCAATAGATAACACTATGCCGAAAATATATTATATTTATAATATTCAAAATTCAAGACAAATTGAGAATATTTTACATCAACTTGAGTTGCAAAAAATTTGACTTTGTCAACTTTGAGAAACTTCTCTCAAGCAAGCCTTAGACTTAATTCCCTTTTCAGATATAGAATAACATTCACACATTTGATTACAAAGTTGTGGTTCTTAATTTTAAAGGGTATTACAATTAAATCGATAAAATAATTATCAGATACTTTTAGTAGATAAGATATACAACGAGAAAACTGTGAGATGATTTTAAAGCGTCAGTCAAAAACTATTATATTTAAATGACATATGTACATATGTACATCTTTATATACAACTCAATGATTTACTGTATAATTTCTTGTTTTTGGATAGGTATTACATACATTTTGAGCACAGAGTGCGTCTGGCCTGCTCCTTTAGGATAGCTGCCATTTTTATGGGCCTTTGAATATAAATTTCTCACTGTAAGAGTTTTTTTTTTTTTTTTTTTTTTTTTTTGCGATTTTCGTGAAAATTCTTATTAGATCAGAAGTTCATTGCCATGATATACTGGTCTAAGGGTTGGGGGTTGTTTTCCAATAGAGGAATAAAAGAAAAAACGCTAGGTTATAAAATAATTCACGAGGCAAAACTATTTTGAGTATAAACCGGTTTGTTGGTGGGCGGAGAAGGGTAGGGCGTTGATCGCGAGTTCTGCTGCTGCTGCTGCTGCTGCGGCAGCTGCTGAGGGTTGTTTTTGGGCTGCCCTTACAAAGTTCTTTGTTCTTATATTTGCACCATAAACAAAAAAGAAAAAACAAAACATTAAATCAAATATTCAAGACATTTAGCAACCACAGCAAAAATCACTTTGATAATGATATAAGAAGGCAGTAGACGACGCCGCGTTCTAATACAATTCAACAATTGGTACCGTAAAAACTGAGAGATGCTGCCGAACGACGCGCACGATACGAGCAACTCTGAAGCACTGAATCGGCTGCCAGCCAAGTATCAGCCAACAAGCAGCGAGTACCAAATGCGAATGCGAGGGAAATTTTAGTGCGTGGAGGTGGGAAATTAGTAAGAGTGTGCGTGCGTGTGTGTGTGTGTGTTTGGGTTTCATCCTAGACAGCTGAGCGAGGGAAGTTTTAGCGAAGCGCAGCAGCAAACCATTTGCCATGCGTATTTGTGTGCGTGTGTGTGTATGCATGTGTGTGTTTTATTTTTGGGGTGGCAGGTTCATCTTGTAATATATGTCATATATCACACTCTGTGGGTGCACGTACATGTTGGGCACACGCAAATACAAATATAAATATAAAATAAGCACATATTATAGTACTCCAATATATCTAACATACTAACCGCAACAATAATGAAGCAACAAACTTACAGCAAGCATTACCGTTCATTTGCGCCTCAGCCTCAGTAGGTTATCGGTATTTTGGCCAATAATGCGTCTGGCTCTTGTTCTTGGTATATCGGTTATACGCTTAAAATGGAAATTTAATGGGAATTTACATGAATAAGACACATAATTCACCAGTAGCCTGCCATTTGCCCCTGCTTCCTTCCCTGCTTGAAATGAATGACTCACGCAGGGATGACAAAGCTAACGGCATTGGGTTGTAACTGCTTCTGAATATTGTGTGGCAAAGCTTTACTTTCAACATTTATGAAGTGTTTTCTAAAGTATTTGTATTTGTATAACTGCCATATCATTCTTAACTATTCTAAATTGTCAAATATTCATTAATAATTTATTCGATTTTGAAAACATTTCAAACTATTTCATGGGGCCATTGGTCGTTCGACTTTCGTTTTCCTGGCAAAAAGTACTAGTGTGTGCCCCATATGAAAACTTAAAGGCACAAGGTCTATCTTGCTGCTAAAATCTTGTATCTTATATCGTGTATCGGAGTGACGTCAATGACTTTGCCAACTTTCGCCAGATGTGGGAGCGGGGCTGAGTAACAGACCAAACATCAGTCACTTTGCCATCCTTCCGGCCAGAAGTTCGTGTCATGCGGCATGTAGTGGAGCGTGGCTTAGTTGCATGTCAGTTGTCAGATTATGTGTCGGGACAACACTGAGAACAGCAGCAGCAGCATCTTGCCACATCTAACAATTTATCTCACACGCTGCTTGCTCTTCCAGCTGAAGGCAACCCGGGATATTTGATATAAAAGTATGTACATTCAGCGTGTAGCGTGTTGCTTGGGTTGTGTGCCACAAGTTCATACCACGAATCTGGAAGCTCTTTCGCTGATTGAATACAGTTGGCGTCAACCATTTTTCTGATTAAAAAACAACAAAGCAGGCAAAGAAAGCAGTCAGTAGCAATGAGAATTGGACGCCACATGATGATGCGAAATGAGTCAGTTTCATTGTCGTCCTCGACATCTATCAGAGCGCCAGCCAGCATGAACATTATTGGCTAGACGCATGCAAAAACAACTCGAAAGAAAACAAAAAAAACGAAAAACTATAAAAACAAAACCGACGAATATGAATCTATTTTTGGGTTGGTTTCCCAAACATAAAATACCCTTGCACCAATTCTTATCATTTTGATCCATACACAAAATCAACCTTAAGCCATATCATGTATTACATTTCAATATTCAATTTCAATCAATTAGATATCAAAAATGTTAATATTAATGTTAATGTTAATGAATTAACGCCTTCCAAAATTATTTCTTTTTTATATATAGAGAGCAATAGCAGCTAAGTTGAAAGCCTTTCAGCTCGTTAGGATATATTTCTATATATTTTATTTAGGATGTTAATGTTGGACAACAAAAAAAATGTCACTTGAAAATCAGAGCTTGCTGAAATTAATAATAAATCAAAGTATTATTTGCAAAGCAAACATTCTTGGAAATATATTTAACATGACATGTTTGATATAATATACATATATATAATTATTTATTCATACGAATTGGAATGTGGATCCGTACAGGGTATAATAAATGACCACAAAAAACAAAGAAACATCCTCGGTAGTGTTTTTAGTGAGTAAAACTCCCCGAGTAGACTGGCTGGCAGCCAAATTACAGCTCGAACTACCCTTACCATTGTCCCATTACCCTCACCATACCCTTATCCCTTTCTTGACGCTCACTTCTGTACCCCCCCCCCCCCCAAAAAAAAAAAAAACTAACATTACGAGCATTCGAATTTTGACCGTAGGAAATCGCAATAGGGCCCTTAACACAAAGCTGGACAAAACAAAGTATCTGATGCCGCAGCGATGCGGCAACTGTTGCATGGACCCCGCTGCATGGGGCGCTATTTATAACTGCATATTAATGTGTGGAGCCAACTTGCACTGCGGCCAAATGATGTCGTCGACTTGCTGATGAGTTTTAAATAAAGAAATGCAAGAGCAACACATAACAACAACTGCGCGAGAGTGCCTCGGGCAAGGCATCAGCCCGAATAGCCGATACCCTAATATACAATAATAATATATATTAATATTACAACAATTAATGCAGCTCTGATATATGTATAATCTTCTGTGAATCAAATTTGATGGCTGTTGTTCGTACACCTATCAAGATATGCTCGATGTGTAAGTCAAATATCGATATTTATCGATATTTTTAAGCTGATTATGTGATAGATAAAGAGCCAATAATCTGGCTAGGCATATACGAATATGTTTGTGTTAGCTCAGATCGACTGGTTCATAGACGGACAGACATCTATATGGCACTGGATCGGATGCTGAGGAAGCTGAGGATGATTGATGCACGTACATATAAACTTGTACAATTTATACAATTTATACATTACATAAAAGTAGTATTACACACATTAATGCAACGTGATGTTACCCTTTTATTTTTAGTTACTTTCTAATGGATAAAGGGTATTGTCAAAAGACCACTTAAGTCAGGAAAAATGCAAAGCATAAAACGCATTACATCTTTCAAACGTGCAACGGCAACTGCAATGGCAACGGCAACCCCGAGGGCAAACTGTTTGTAAGCGGGCGGCGGCGGCTGCTGCTGCTGCTGCTCCTGTTGCTGCTTCTGCGGAGGCGGCTTTCAAGCGAAAGTGGCGCCGATGCCATCACCGTCGGCGTCGCCGTCGACGTTAGCATCAACGTCAACGTCAACGTCATTGTCATCGTCTGCGCTGCAGTCTGATGACGGATGCATGCATCATTAATTCAACTGAAGCAGCGCAAACAAACAACAGCAACAAGAACAGCAACAGCAATAGCAACAGCAACAGCAACAGCAACTGCAACAGCAACAGCAACTGCAACAAAATGAAGCAAATGCCAACGCGCTTTGCTTTTCTCTTCATTCGGTGAAGTTTTATGCACAATCATTGTGAAAAACGGGCTATAAAATGGAAAATGGTTTACTCGATTGCCCCAATACGACGCATGGATGCGCTTAACGTAAGAAATCTATCAAAATCAGCAGCGATATCAGAAAGTAGTTTTAGCGATAGGTTAATCAGGTTTGCTCAGACCAATAATCGATCTAGAGTTTGATATAGTTTTCTCGATTCCTGAATGATATATAACAATGTTAGATCGAAGTCAAGTCAAGAAATCGTTGAGCATTTATATCAAATATATCAAAGTAGTCATTTATATATAGATATATATATATATATAAAAAGCAAGGCAAGTTTGGCAAAAAGCATTAGCGAATGTTATCAACGTTTGGCCCACATCTGCGGTATGGTATAACTTGCAACTGCAACTGCAATTGTTTGTTTCCAATCCAATCAACTTGGCGCTTTGTTTGTGCAGAGATAAATGGCCCCAGTGCTCGAGTTGATTAGTGTTTGAGGGACGAGAATGCGATGAGAGACAAGCGATTTGTGGATGGAGCATAATGTGGCGCATACATACATATGTACATGCCACACATATGTAAGTGCTGTGGCATTGCCCGAGGATGGCACGTGCCCCAGCAGCGAATGCAACGCGAATGTTGCCGCATCAGTCGCCAACTCATTGAGCAGAGAGCGCGGTGACAAGAGCCACATGCAATCAATCGATCAACTCATGCAACGCCCACGTAGCACGTTAATTGATTTTGCAGTTTTGTGGCTGATGAACTGTGTGGCATGTATATAAAAGGGGCAACAACACACAACAAACACAAGAAACTGCAACAAAGCGATGATGCCGCACAGATAAGTGGCTAAATAATTGAAAAGTCCCATCAAAAGATTGACCCAATTTGCCATCCCCATCCCCATCCCCATCCCCATCCCGGAAGGGTTAAAAGTTCAAATACAAAGTGCGAAATTTTTAATTGAATTCTGTTTGCCAGCAGCTGGGGAGACTGGAGGAGACTGAAGCGGAGGCTGGAATGGTGAGCGCCATAAATTATGCGAAGAGTTTCTGAGCGATTTTGAAACGCAACATAAATTTTATCTGATTCATTTTTTTTTTTTTGAGTGTTATGAATTAATTTAAGACATGACGGTGGTGGGGTGGGGGTTTGGATTGGGTGAGCTGGTCCCTCTAATTTTAGCCAACTAACATGCCACGAAGCGTAAAATTAATATAAATTTGTTATGCGGCTGTTATGCGCTCGTTGCAGCATGCTGATCCGTTCGTGCAATGCAGCGGCGGCAGCCAGGTGGGCGTTCCAATTCGATAATCCAATCGAATTCAGCACAAAGTTGAAATGAGTATTTCAAAAATGTTTCAAAAATCATTTCGAATTTGGATCTTTATCAATTATAGCCGATCAGTGAAGTGACAAACTTTAAAAATCTTCTCAAATCAAAAATATATATCACAAACATATTGAGAAAGGCAAATGGATGTTTCTTGGTTCTCGGCTCTTGTCAGATTCTATTTCGTTCTTTTAGTTCTTTAAGTTATTTGTGTGTCTTTCAGCGCCCTCGAAATAAAGAATATAAATCTAGAATACTTCAGCAGCAGCAACAGCGGAGTCGATCTACAGCTTGAAACGCAAATTAAAGTAAAAATTCTTTTGGATCAGCAATGTTATTACAACCTTTCATAGGGGTTAAGACTTTTAGATAGTTTTGAGGGGGTCATATTACATGTGCATTTGTATAATAAGTCGACATTTACAGTCGACAGCTGAGTGGATGGAAACAGTAGTTTGAAGAGGCTTACCTTTTTTCTATAGTTATCCATTCATAAAAATGGTTCGTTGCACGGGTCTTAAAGTTAAAGTTTTTATCGTTATCGTTATCGTTATCGTTGTAATTATCGTTGTTTGTTATCGTTGTCTTATGTTAATGTTGTCCGTTGTTTGCCAAAGCAGGTGGGCGGAGAAAGATTTGGCTCATTTGTCTGTATGCAGCTACTTTAGCTGCCGCTGCTCCCATTTTCTTTGTTTGTGGCGGCAGCAAACGCAGCAGCGGCGACGCTTGGCAGCCGCGCGGCGACAGAGCAACATTTTATGACACTGCCTCAGCCATGGGTTAATAACAATTTGCGATTTAGTTGTGGCTTTTATTGTTGCTGTTGTTGTTGTTGTTGTTATTGTAGCGGCTTTCGCATCTGGCAATGCCCCCAAAAGCGTTGCCCGCCACTGGCAATTCTGAGAGCAACAGCAGCCAGCGTCCTAGCGAGACAGTGATAAAAAGAAAGCTCTCATTTGAGCTGCCATGTTTGTTGTTGTTGTTGTTATTGTTGTTGTTATTGTTGTTGCTAGTGCTGCTCTTGTTAATTTGCCTAGTTTGTGTATTCACGTGTACAAGTGCATATGCATGTTAATACAGTCGTTGCTTTTGTTGTTGTTGTTGTTGTTGTTGTAAATGGACGTTTCCTTCTTGTGTATCGGTTTTGATATGTTTGTTTTGCTATGTTTTTGATGTAGTTTTTCTTTCTCTGCCTCTTTTAGTTCTTGCTCTCTTCTAACTGCCACCAATTGGCTTTATTTGTTTATGCACAATTCACGAACACACACAAGCAAGCGTATATTTTTTTTTAGTCTCCTTTGCTGTGCGTTTCTTCTATTGCCTTTTTTGCATTTGTTTCGTAGCTCGCCAGTCAGCTGTCTGCCATTGACATGTGCGCGCGCTCTCGCGGTGTTCTCTCGCTGCTGCTCTCTTGTACTCTTTGTCTCTCTCTAGCCTCGCGTAGGGTGGCACTCACAGAGTTATTCACACACACACACACACGCACGTACATGCACGTTGTAAATGTAAATGGCTGATTTGTGTGTGATTGTAAGTAGTGTATATTTTTGCGCAACACAATGCGAAATTTGGCCTATACCTCAATACGTTAGGCACTTTTGGCAATCAGCAACAACAATACACATACACAGGCACACGCACATGCACGCACACACACACACAAAAGCGTTGAAGCTACTGGAATTTTCGATTTAAATAGTTCCTGAGGAGCACATTGGCCAACAAACCAAACTTGACAAATTCAATGTTTTCTTGTTCTTCTTGTGCTCAGTTTTCGATTAGTTTTTTGTTTTTTGTTTCTTGAACAGTTATGTATTAAATGCGTGTGCCGATTTGGTGCCACCCCTCGCGCCTTTCACTATACACTGAATATTTTATTTCATTCTTTTTGCTTTTTACGGTGATTTCTTTGAACTAGCAACACTTGCAATACTCCGCCGAGCGTCGTCGTTGTTTATTGTTGTTGTTTTTTTTTTTTTTTGCTACTGCTCGCTGCTGCTTGTGCTTTCGCTTTTGCTGCGTTTGACATGCAGTTAGGTTGTTGTTGTTGTTTTGGGCTGCAGCAACTTTTGCCCGAAATGCTGGTCGAAAATTGTTTAAACAAATTGAAAAGCAAAAATAAAAGGTAGCCCGAGCAGCAGCCTGTGTCGGAGCAGCTACAAGTCTTCTTTTGCACAACTCTTGCGCTGTGCTCTTTGTTACGCTGGCTTATTGCCCGCTTGCTTTAACTTCCTTTCCTCTTTCCACTTTCCTCTTTCCTCTCATTCGTCGTTCCATTTCTCGTTCTCTCAGTCAGTCAGTAGTCAATCGGTTTTTTTTTCGGTGGTTGTTTCACATTTTAGGCTTTCTTTTAATTCTTAGCAACGCTTTCTCTCCTCTCCTCGCTCCGTCTGCTTTTCGAGCTTATCCTTTGCTCAGGATGTGCGCACAGCTGTCAACTACATAGAAAGCTGCAGCTCGGCATGAGACTACTCTCTCGATTGCAGTAGCTTGCTCAACAAAAGCACTTATAAAAAACCATTCCACGCACTTACTCTCGCCTTCTCTCTCTCTCTCTCTCTCTCTGCCTCTCTCTTTCTCGCTGTCTTGCTCTCTCGGACAGCTGCTGTTGTCTGTCATCGAGCTTGAGGCGAAGCAACCCCCGAATATTATGCTTACAGTTTGAATGCCATTGTGTTGCTGCTCAAGGTTTGACATGCATTTCGCCAGCTGTTTGTTTTATTGCTTGTCATTTGTATATAGGCTCACGCACGCACGCGCGCTTTTTCATTGTATTTTGGTTTGCTTGCAACGCCGGCGTTTTGCAACACTGTGCAATGTTTATTTTAAAGCCTACAAACAAATAGCTCCCGCCCCGCCCCCTTCCGTTAACACACACCGGCAATGCGGAGCTACCGCATTCCTTGGGAGTTGGGGGAGGGGGATGATTTAAGTGTGGTTTTTGTTTACATTTTTGTCTTTTAATGCATAATTCATTTGATTATCACAAGACACACACACACACACACACAAAAGGGGGTGTAGCAAGTAGCGAATAATGGGGGTGGAGGTGCTCTGAATGTGGTGGCAAACAGGTAGTTGTAAATATGATGGATTTTGATAAGACTTCCGACTGAGAAAACGATGTTAAGGACAAAATCGGATATGGAATTGAATAAGGACAATTATAAAAAAGTAGATAAAGAATCAAGGAATTTATATAAGCGACTTCTGATCAGCGTTATTATCCTTTTCCTATACAAAATCGTAGCTTAAACTGTACAAATTTTGAATTGAAAAAACATTTTGTTTTTCATTTAGTTAGAAGACGTATTTCGACTCGATCTTGGAAAGTTCCACCAGGCAACGAACTAAATTGTGTTTTCCTCATCAAAATCAAAAAAGGAAATAAATGAAAACAGGAAATGTTCGCACCTATTCGAAATTCCATGAGTGCGTTTTGATGACTAATCCTTTTGGGAATAACTCGCTCTCTGCTCGTGCTGTTTAAGCCTTGGCTTTAGTTTTGACTAATAGTTCATGATGAGCAGTGCCTATGATAAGTCTGCTTGCGATGATTTTATGCGGCACGCTTTTTGCCAACTGTTGAAAGCCACAAAGAAGCCCAAAGGCTGGGCAGCAAGGTTAACAGAGCGAGCCCCCTTATGGCTAATGGCTGCCCTCCCCTCCTCCTCCTGTAGCTAGATAACTTACATCTACACACTCACACACATCTACACTTACACACACACACATGCGTGCTTGTGCATGAATTTAATCTCGGCGCAAACAAAGTAACAAGAATTCAATTTGTCACAGTGGTTGACAACGGAATACCTGAAGCTGAAGCTGAAGCTGTTGGGCTCCCAACGCCGTGCCGCAAGTAAACCTGCCGCCTGCAAGTTGGAAAATATTTGTATTTCGCCTGCTCTTTGTATGGGGCGTTGGGGTACGTCTATGCTTACGGGGCCACGGGTACGGCTACGCTTTACCGTGCAGTTACGGTACGGGTATGGGTACGGGTACAGAGAGTTGGAGTTGGAGTTGGTTGCTGTTCCTCGTTACGTACGTATGCCCAAAATCCCTATGGGACTTGTTAATGCAAACAATGCGCATTTTATATTGAAAACGTAAAGCGCGTAAAGCGTATTGGATGAATTTGGTGCTTGGGTGCTTGGGTGGTTGTGTGATAGAGCTACCCATTGTGTGAATGTCGCATTCGGGGTAGTTTTTAAAGGGCTCTGTTTTCTGTGAGTGGGGGATGGGGGTTGGGTGTTGCTTGCCTAAAGCCCAGAATCACTTGCAACCACACGAACATGGACAGCGTAAGCAGCGTTGCATTAATGCGAATTTCCGGGCTCTGGAGCGGAAGTCGATTTATGCATGTGCTGGGGACAGTTGGCGACAACATTATGTTGCTCGGTTTGTTGTTGATGTCGCTGTTGTCGTTGTTGCTATTGCTATTGCTGCTGCTGTTGCTGCTGTTGCTGCTGCTGCTGCTGTTGCTGCTTCTGCTATTGCTCTTGTTGTCGTTGTTTGTCAGCATAAGCCGGCATTGTTTGTGTTTGCCCGCATGTGTCAAAAGTTTTGGTATTTGTCTAAAAAAAAGCTAAGCCAACCCAAAAACACCAATGCAAAACTAAATAAATAAATAAATAGATAAATATATAGATAAATAAAACAGTTGAAAAGACAAACCTGACTGCGCAATGCACTGTTCCCGGTGCAAAAAGGGTTTTGATTTGAAATTTGAGAAATAGATAAACTCAACTCTAGCTTTAAGCATATTTTGACTTGAGAAACAGGCAAATTCAACTGCAAACTGAAGGATATTTTTGGCTTGCAAAAATTCAACAGCAGCCTTAAAAATGTGGAAAACAGTTGAGAAATTATACAATTGCACTTGAGAGTTAGACAAAATCGATATGACAATTTGCACGCTCTGAGCATGGGGCATGGAAAACTGTTGTGAGTGTGGCATTGTTGTCATGTTGTCATATAAATATCGCACGCTTTAAACTGGCTTCTAATGAGGCGCCTCCTGCTCAAGGCAAACGAGGCTTGTGATGTCTGCCGTCGTCTGGTTGGCTAGCTGCCTGGATAGCTGCCGTTAATATCCTGCATGTGCTCTCTGTGGCAAGAAGTTGGGGGCTGTTGCTCTGTCAGTAGTCATTTAATGACTTACCTTATCTTCAGCTTCCTCGGCGCGTTCTTCCGCTTCGATGACGCGTTGTTCCAGCTCCGTTAGCTGCAAGTACAACCAAATTGAAGGGTGTATAAGTAAATGTGTAACGGAACAAGAGAGAGAGAGAGAGGGAGAGAGAGAGAGAGGGAGAGAGACAGATAAATAGAGAGAGAGAGAGAGAGGCGGAGGGAGAGAGAGAGAGAGATAGGCTCAGATTTTGAAGTTACTTAAATGGCAGAAATGATGTGTAAATAATCGAGTAGCCAAGTTTATCAGCATATATTTAATGGTTCACCTGACGTTAATTTATGAGTTTTTTTCCTGTGAATATTACGGTCAAAGCAAATACAGTTATAAGTTAAAGTTCAAGTTAAAGTTATCCAAAGACTAACAGTAAATTTTCGAAACTAATTATTGTTCGTTTGCGGCACAGAACCAATTTGAATTTGTGTTTCGCTCAAAGTTAAGTTGGCAAATTATTCAAATATTTATATTTTATATAGTCTTAAGATATGCATTCAGTAGCAGTCAAAAGTTGGAAATTATTTCATCTTTGACTGTTGGTGTATGATATTTCACATGGATAAAAACGTTGCAATTCTATCTGTTGGTCATCTATCCATTAGTATTAGTTAGGTTAGGTGAAGCAAATTATCAACATATTTTTTAACCATCGATTTAAAGATTTTTGGATTTTTGGAATCACAGCTCAAGTGGGTTAAGGCAACAGTTAAAATTCGAATCTTGCGGAACTTGCAAATGTAGAAGCTTTTGCATGCATTGAGCTTAACGCCAAAGCACGCCGCGCAGGGGAGACACATACCAAATGCGTTTAAGAAAAATTCCCCGTATTTATTGTGTGGCAAGATTTGAAAAAGCTTTTCCCACAGCAAGTGTGTTGAGTTGCGTTCGACAAGTGGCAGATGGCGCCACTGGTACTGATTTCCTTCACTCCCACCTTATGCAGCGTCCACATCATTCACACACTCACTCATTCACACACCCACCCATTCACTCATTCACACACTCACTCATTCACTCATTCACACACTCAGTCAGAACTAATCAATCAATCAAAGGAAACGATGACAAACGATTTGCGGCTAGTAAGGATAATACGCCAGCTAATACAGCCTGTGCTGCTTGGCAACTTGGCTCAAACTTTGTGTTTCGGTCGGAGGGCGCCAAAATGTCTACTGAAATTGGCAACACACACAAACAACACTACACTTCATTATGTATTATATAACACTGGCGATTTCTTGTTCCTTTTTTTTTTCGTTGTTTTCTTGTTATTTGTTTTTGGCTGCCATACCTTGCTGCACGCCATTGCCACAACTTGAGGCAGCCGCAAAGGCAAAGTGGTTTGGGGGGAGCCGGAGTGGCACTTGTCAAAGCAGGTTGAGGGGATTAGTTTGCTTGGGGTCAGGTCTGGTGGGTTTGACTAGGCGGAAATGCTAATCTCGCACTTTTAACTGCTCAATGGTTTGCCATTAACACAAGCCCATATCGGATATAACGGTTATAAAGGATATGAAGGATATATTGGGGGCAGGCGGCAACCACCTCGCACCACTTTGTGTGGGTGTGTTATGCAATGGAGCACCCTTGCAATGCCATCAATTAATCACAAGAGTGGCCCGCGAGGCGAAGAACCATCGATGTTCAAGTTAAAGACTTGACTCCAATTCAGCACCACCCAACCACCCAACTCAACCGCGGGAGGAGGTGGGAGGAGGCAGCCCACGATTTGAATGCTTTGAGTGCATTAATTTGCGCTTTTTATGCCATTTAAGTGGCCATTCAGAGCGTGAGCGAGCTTTGATTGATGGCTGCCAGAAATATGAACGCCGAAGAACATTAACATTAGCATAGAGAGAGAGAGAGAGGGAGAGAGAGAGAGAGAGAGAGAGAGAGAGAGAGAGAGAGAGAGTGAGAGAGAGAGAGAGAGTCAGGGGGTGATAAACAGGGGCTGGGTTTGACTTGAGTTGGGTTCAAGGGCTGCTTGAGAAACGTTATCGTCTCCATTAAAATGATGGCCAAGTGTGAATTTAATGGCTGTTATGTTAAAGCCAACTAATGTCCACAAGCCGCTAATGATGATGATGATGATGATAATCATCATTTTGATAGCAACCAGTTAATGATGCATTGTGATACAAGCAACAAAGGCAACACTCAGCTCAGGTTTCAACTGCCCGCTGGCGTCTGAAATGATGTCAATATGATACAAGTCTCAAAAATATTCAAGTCAATTAATATTGATATTGAGATTTCGAATTCTTTTGGCTAAACATTTAGCTTAACTGACTAACCAAATATTTGAAAAACTCAGCCCGGGGATTATTGCCATCGAATCAGTTGCAGCAGAAAACTTGGCTTAGACTGACGGGAGGCTTATCAAGTAAATGGTCAATTGCGTCAGGTGCGTCAGGTAAGGGATACACAGAAGGTACATACATGTATATGGAAGATTCAAAAGCTATTAAAGAGTAGCCTAATAAAGCTAAACAATTGCTCCAAATGCCAAAATATTGTTAAGCTGGGGTGGGGATGGGGTGGGGCTTGGTTGTGGGGGGAGCGTGAAAAGTTGTAGCAGCCAAAAAGCTAATGGATTAGGCCAGAAAGTGCGAGCTGGTCGAAAAGTTATGCGAGACTTGCGTGCGTGCAGGCAGGCAGCAGCAGGAAGTAGCAGGGAGTAGCAGGGAGTAGCAGGGAGTAGCAGGGAGTAGCAGGGAGTAGCAGGAGCAGCGGAAGCATGGAATCAACTATACACTGAAAAACTATTTAGCGGATTCGCAAACTGCAAAGTTTGGATATGGACTAAGGACAGAAAATGAAGGGTTATCTTAGGCAAGCCGAAGCCGAAGAGTTAATCGTTGCAGACGGCAGTTAATTTGCTGACACCTTAAGTTATAGCCATGTTATGATATAGAATGGCTTCGACCTATTTAGAGTCCCTCAAGTTATTCGAAAAATCGGTGTAAGAAATTTGGACAAGTGATGCTGACCAAGAACATATATACTTTATGGGGTCGGAGACGTCAATCAATATTATTAATATTGTGATTTTTTGTACAAATCCTACAAACTAAATTCCAAATAGAATGCTAAAGCCCTCCGATATATCAATATCAGAAACAGAAAACAGATTTAAAGGGATTTTGGACTTATAGTCGAAACTTTGTTGAAGTTTTAGTTAAGTGTAGGCGCTTCAGGGCAATAAAAGTAGGGGAAGCGGGGGCAGCTGTCAAGGTGTGTCCTGACCACAAACATATACAGACACACACACAGACACATACATAGAAGGAGAGAGGGAGAGAGCGAGAGAGAAATTGTTGCCTGGAGCTGTTTAGTTATAGGCGCACTACTGCCAATTGGCAAGTTAATTAGAACTTTTGACCACGGCAATGGCACAACAAAAACAACGTCAACGATGTTGGCTCTAAGCAGCTAGATTTCGACTTAATTGCATGGTTGTTCTACAACTTGCTGTTGTTGTTTTTGTTGTTCATAACTTGGCCTGCGTTGAAGCTTACAGTTAACAGCCGAATGGCAATCACAAATCTCATTTGCCAGCTACGATTGCAATTTGGTAACACACAAATGACCTCAAACGAGGACAGAGAGGCAATCAGACAGACAGACAGACAGACAGACAGACAGACAGACAGACAAACATGCAGACAGTTCGTTTTGCTTGATGCAGGAAATTGTACAGTCTGTCTGTGGCAAGTCAGACACCTGAGCATGTGTGTAACCATCAGTTGGCCCAATAGAGATTGCCCTTTCCCACCACTACCTTGGCTTTTCTTTACTTCAGGCCGACAAAGGTACATACATGTATATATGTAAGTATGGATCGGTTATGGCTATGCAACTTATGATATATAATATTTCATTTGAGAAACAAAAAGATCAGCGAGTATTTATCAAATTAATTATTATTATGATTGGGGAAAGATTAGCACTGCGACCTATAAGGTCTATTGTGCTCCCTTACGGAGGCTACAGCTCTTCCATCAATCCCAACTCCTGCACGAATGCCAGGATATTTGTTGGGTTGAGGGTTTCCATGTGCTTGGACCTCATGATATGATGATGCTGCCCTAGGATGCTGCATCTGCTTATGATGCATTCTGCTAGGATAAGCATACCATAGAAGATCTCCAGAAGCTAATCGATATTATAGTAATAATATACAAATATATAAAGGCTATGAAAATAAGGGATAGTGTTGCCTTCTAGCCTTCTGCATAGTAAAAAATAGTAAAAAGTATTTCAAAAGTGAACAGAGTATAACGCAGTCGGTTAGGTTCGCCTGCAAAGCACTCCCATTCTATGAAAAAATACTAATATCTTTGCTTTGAAAGCAAATACGATTATTATTTGATGATTGAATAAGCAAATGGATATTGTTTCAGTTGTTGCAAATGATTTTGATGTGTGTGGATGCGAGGTGGCACAACATGATGATAACAATAGAAAATCCAATACGCGGCTCAGCTGTGTATGCGGGGGGAGGTGGGAGAGGGTTGTAAACATATGACATACGGATTAATTTGTCGTCATATTAAATTTCGATCCATTTCATTTATGTTTATTTATACACACATACATATACATACACATTTTTTGCTTTCCACCCGTATTTACTTTGCATCCATTTTTTATGAGGTGTGCCTCCTCCTGCTCAGGTTTTGTGCATTTGTTTGAATTGCGATAAAGTTAATTACAAATTGTTGTAATTGAATTTTTGTGGCACCTTTGTTGCACCACTTGGCGTCTGATTAATTTATTTTTGCTCATTTGCATGCTGTCAATAAAACATTTGATTTTCTAATTGAAGTCAACAGCAAATGCATAAATATATCATATTATCAGCTCGGGCAGTCGCGGATCATCATAGCCGGAGTCATCATCCATGTTCACGTTCCCGTTCACGTCCACATCTGCGTCCACGTTCGCTTCCTCATCAATTTCCATCACGAGTTCGACGTGCACCTGCAGATTATGCACCGAATCATAATCTGGCCCAATAGTTTCGGACAAATTTAATATAGCAGCAGCATCCAATGTGGGCGGGGCAGTGCCAAGAGACTCTGGCATTGTGATTGCCGCCGGTGGATATATGTTTGATTTCCTGCACGTGAACAAATCCCGTAGAAGAGATATCAACATTCGGAAACCCATAACTGCTCCGCCCGCACCCACTGATAAACTAAAATTTGGCTCAGTTGCTTTTTGCTTTTGTATGTGAGCCACGCCACATCAGAGCAGAACAGAAGCCTTTGTTTATGCGATGGAGTTGTTGTTGCTGTTGTTGCTGTTGCAGCTGGAATGCGCACCAAGGCACCAAGTGGCACAGCGTGAGTGTCAGCTGCTTTTCAAACAATTGCTTGCTAGTCACACAAATTAAATTCACTACTTTCTAATACCCTGAATCAATTCAAAATTGGCGAAAGGCAGCATCTTCGACTATTACTTATCGCAAGCGACTCGATTTAGACATGTCCGTCTGTGTATGCATACGCGAATCACAGAGTTCTCACACTAGACACTTCAAATTTGGAATATAGTTTCACGTATACCCCGTGAATTAAGTTCTGTTTCCATTTTATCGATAACTGATAACGAATATCGATATCTATCGATTTCCGAGACCAAAGAAGGGCAACATCGAATGAGTGTTTACTGCTGAGTCCCGATATCGACGATTGCGATATGTGGCAGTGGATTTTACTTGCACCTGTGCAGAGTATAAGAAATTATAGCACTTTGACTTCGACTTCGACTTCGACTTCGATTTCGACTTCGATTTCGACTTCAACTTGCTTACATTTGAATATACACAGCTTTTAAAGGGCAATTTATCAATAAAATGATATCATTTGAAACAGCTGGACATCCCTTAATTGGAGGCGAGACAGACGCAAAATAAGTATATATAAAGTGAACAATCCGATGAACATGCAACGCGCCATTTGAGAACTACATTTTCTCTGTTTCCACATCCCCCTTCACCCACAATCCACAATCCACAATCCACAATCCCCAATCCACACCTTTCTTTAGACAAACTCGCATTGCCTGCCCCTATAAGCCATTAATACTATGTTGAAACGAAAGCACCTATTGTGAATGTGACAGGCAAGGAGAAGGGCGAGGGGGTGTACATATGCATATACATGTATGTATGTGTATATAAATATATATAAGTGCATTATGCAAATGTGTTAGCCATTCAATTTGATGGGCGGGCATATAAATGTAATTATATAATGCACTTTATGCAACATAAGCATTTGTGTGTGTGTGTGTGGGCGTGTGTGTGTGTGTGTGTGTGTCCACATACAATTATGTGTATATAAATTATTTGCATAAGTATTTGCATAAATATTTCTTTGCTATTCATAATGACAAGCGACTCGACTAAGCCACATTTCATTTTCATTTTCATTCATTTTGAAATTTTAAATGTTGAACTTTTTATGACAACAGACAGCCAACCGATTCCCCCCCAACCCCAATTATTATATATTATATAATTAATATGTATATATATATGCATGACTATAATCAGAAAATATTCGAATTGAATTATTATGATTGGGGAAAGATTAGCACTGCGACTTATAAGGTCTATTGTGCCCCCTTAGTGAGCCTACAGCTCTTCCATCAGTCCCAACTCCTGCACGAATGCCAGGATCTTTGTTGGGTTGAGGGTTTCTATGTGCTTGGACCTCATGATATGCTGCCCTAGGATGCTGCATCTTTTCCTGGTTAAGGCGACGCATTCTGTTAGGATGTGCGTCGAGGATTTCTCCTCGTATCCGCAAAACCTGCATACATCGCTGCTATAAATACCTAATTTGGTTAGGTGACTTCTCAGTCTACAGTGTCCTGTCAACAGACCTGTGAGTATTCTGAGTCTATTCTTCCCCATGGATATCATTTGCTTAAATCGCTTTTGATTATAGCCACCTAGGAGACTTCTGGCTTGTCGGAGTCCTGGTGTCTCTGCCCAGCTCCGTTACCGCATCTGTCTTTCTTCGTCCCTGATTTGTAGCCGTATTGTGTGTCTTCCTACGCCACAATACGGTTCAGGGCCTATCATGGGTCTCTCTGCCCCCATTCTTGCTTGCTTGCTTTGACAAACATTTCGTTTCTCCTTTTCATTTCTCATTTCGCATTTCGCTTTTGAAATCTATCTGCATAAGCATTCACTTGTATGTTTCTTATCAGATCTTTATATAAATTGTACAGGTGCTCAATATTCAGTCAAGATATATTGTATAACTGATAACTGATATTAAATATGATATACTGATATTCAAATATGAAGTCTATAGTTCGAACAGAGTCTAAGATCCGCGTGTTCACACATAAGGATCGGAGATGCTTCCTTCTATCGTAGTCGTACTGCATATCGAAATTTTGGCTGCCAAAATTCGATTCGGTTTAATTGCTTGGCTTAAAGCATACTAACGCACTTAGTGCATGTGTATGTGTATGTGGAATATAGCCAAGTATTTAACAACTGCGACGAAGGCCAGTAGCATTTCATGTTGCCAACTTGCGATTATTATTATTATTACTTTCTTTTTGTGTGGCGCAGCGTAAACCAGGCCAGACGTTGCATTGCAATTGGTGTCAGCTGCACGGAGGACAACACACACACACACACACACACACACGCAACATTATTTATGTTTAGTGTTTTTTTTTTGGCATACTTACTCGTGGTGTTACCCACTAAGTTGTGCATGCGTGTGTGTGTCTGTGTGTGTGTGTGTGTGTGAAGTGTTGTTAGCTTTGGGTCAAGTGCGGTACGAATAGCAAAAACTGCTGGCCAACACGATAAAAAAGGGGTTAAGGTGCCTCATTAGGCTGCAGATGCATTAGGTGTTAGCTCATTATGCAACTGTGCCGCGTCTTCCAGTTGCAACTTGTGAACTAATTGAGATGCAGCAGCAGCAAGGAGAACCTTGATTAATAGCAGCGCATAAAACGCCGAAGGTGACCTTTTCAAGTTGCTGCCACAGAAACCTGACACAAATTGGTTTGAGGCGACGTCCTTCAACTGGCAGCAGACGTCTTGCACGGGGCTGCCGCAACCAACCCAAACCAGCAGCAATGATTGGAGGTAGGCTACGCAACATTTGCAGCTGCTTTCAATCATGACGCACAGGAATCAGGTTAAAGATAAACAAGCCGGTGGTGGGCGTGGCAAGTTAACAACAGCGTCGGTTTTAAGTTATGTCCATGCCCATGCTCATGCCCACTCTCATACCAGACAGAGGTGCCGAAGGGGATGTGTGTTGTGTGTGTGTGTGTACCTATGCCCTCAATCGTAGTTTTCTGTATTCTTTGACTTGTATGTCTGTTAATAGTAATGACACCAAATATGAGATACTAAATATCAATTATGGGGGTTACTGCTCTCGGAAATTGATACATATCGATATTGGCAATATTTGGACAGTTATCAATAAAATGAAAGACGTTTGATCTATGCGAGAACTTATTTTACAAAATTGAAGTGTCTATGTTATAATCCATGAGATACAGGTGGACACACTGACGGGTAGATCAACTCATTCGTTGATATTGATCAGGAATATACGTATGTACTTAGTAGTGTTGAAGATGCAACCTTCGGGATTTTACATACTTGTGTTTTCAAAATCATTTATATATTCGTAGAAGCTTTGACAAACATAAGGAACATCACTGATAATTGAGAACTACCCTCCAATTATTGAAGCCTAAAAAATACTTCTTAGTAGTGCCCATGGAATTACTCTGCCTTTTGGCTGCTTGCTATATGCAAGTCTTAACTTATAAAAAATGAATTACAAATGATAAACTTGAAGCATATATATATATATATATATATATATATAGAAAATGTCTCAGAGACTTTTGTAGAACACAGCTGGAGCAAAAGTTTCAAGTGCTGTTCCACGAAATTTCCAACTTGAAAACCTGAGCTGGCATTTGTGCCCTCTGTAACATTATATTGAGCAAAATGTTGTTGTTTATATTTTCCGAATGAATGAAATGAATGACTGAATGAATAACTGAATGAATCAGAAGACACTGCAGTCAGTCTATTAGCAGCTGATAGCTGATAGCTGATAGCTGATAGCGATGTGAAGCACTTGCGGCCAAAAGAGTGTTAGAAATAGATGGCAAGAATAGCAATTAAAGAATGCTTTTAGGCTTAGAAGCGTCATGCAAAGCAGACAGAGACAGAGACAGTGACAGAGCGAGAGGGAGAGAGAGAGAGAGAGAGCGCAGCACAACAGCTTTGTAATAATCACAGCCAAGTGCTGCATATTTATAGGCGCAATCAAGTTAATTGCGCAACGCGAACAGACAGGGAGATGAAACGGAACGAAACGGACACGCAGATAACTGGCATAACAGACAATAGTATGTGTGTGTGTGTGTGTCAGGGTGTGTGCGTGCGAGAGAGTGAGGGAGTTAGCGACCGAGACCCATAACAATAGCAAGGCAGCGACTGTTAATGGACTGCGACTCAGCAAAGGGAATCAAAGTGTGCAAAGATGTTATTGGAATGTTGTGCAAATATATATATATATATATATATATATATGTATATTGCTGGGTGTATATTGTCATAGAGCTACATCACTGGTAGCCTGCTACAAGATATAATAAAAGATATACAGTGGCTCACAGGCCAATGCGACCAGTGCCAAGTAAATAATGCATTTGTCTGCCATAAACTAATTGTACATTATTTTTCAAAAATTCCAAGGACCGATCGTAGGTATACATATATTAACCACCAAAATATATGACCCCAATAAACTGGGGTTTCCCCACCTCCTTTTTGGTCAATGCTTATTTGAAACAGGTACATTATGGACACCTGGGTGCCATGAAACCCGGATTTTTTGAGTCAAGTTGAATATTTTCGGTATAAATAGACCAACAACATTCAACATTTAACCCCAGTTATTCACAAAATATATTTCAAATACGGAATGTTGTTTTCGTAATTCCAGAGTACACTTTTTTTTAAATATATTTTCTATTATTAAGAAAAATAGAGAAAAATGTTTTTTCAATCGTTAGAAATTTTTTTTTCGGATATTTACAAATTGTTGCTTAAAACTGTTAAAATGTTTGGTGTTCAGTGAGATTTCCATTTTATGGAGATTTTCTAAAGTGGGGCGATCCGATACCGA
This sequence comes from Drosophila kokeensis, assembly GCA_035042145.1. Classification (NCBI taxonomy): domain Eukaryota; kingdom Metazoa; phylum Arthropoda; class Insecta; order Diptera; family Drosophilidae; genus Drosophila; species Drosophila kokeensis. Next base: position 236,035 of record JAWNLT010000831.1, on the reverse strand, counting down.
TATCGATATCGATATCGATCGATATTAATTGTGTGATCACCAACTAAAAGAAGAAGAGATCAACCGTGAATAAAGTTGTGAAAGAAATATAATATATATAAATATATATACATATGTACATATATATATATATGTATATCGTCCTTTTGTAATCTTGGGCTTTATTTTGGAATTTCAAGTGGCACTCGCGATTGCCATGCAACGTGCAGCTATATTTTGATTCGACTGCAACTGGCATTGGGTAAGTCGCTCTTGAACGTGCCCCCAGCCAGGAATTATAATTCAAGGCGCCGCCAAAGTCGGACGAGAGTAATCAAGGTTTTGACTTCATTTGGGATGGTTGGTTGTGTTGCCAGTGGGTTGGCTTATGTTTCAACGCAGCTTATTATAAAATTAGCTAGTGAATTAATGAGTATGAGAATGAGACGATGGCAGACCAAAGCAAAGCTTTTCATAATCCGCGGCGTTATAGTTTGTTTTTTTTTTTCTTTGCAGCAGCAGACTTTTGTTATGCCCCATGCCATTTGGTGCATGGCCCGCAAACGGCATTCATTCTTAGACTCAGCTGCGGCGTTCTGCGGCGAATTTCACTTATCCCTGTCGGTTCATTCACTACGGCATCGTTGTTGTTGCACACAGTTTCATTTTCATTTTGCTGCTATTTCCTTTTGACGTGTTAAGCCTGTGCCTTGTATTTCATTTTTCAGTTTTATGCATGAGACGACGCCTAGTTCAAGCCCATTCTGCAAAACTCAATCTCATTTTTTGTGTGGATATTTTCTTCTTTTTTTTTTTGTTTTTTTTTGCTGTACTCCTATTTTGCCGTCCATTTGCGCTGTGAATTGTTTGCATAAGATAGAGCCGCGCCTCTGCCCATGCCACTGCCACTGCCACTGCCCCGCCCCCAAATTCTAATTTTAGTTTCAGCTCCAGTTTCAGCGTCAAACCAACTACACCCCCAACCCCAAGTCATTTGTTGGCTAGGGCCAGGACTTAACATTTGGCGCGGCTTATTTGTGCGGCTAGATTAAGTTTCAAATTGATGGCCATTTTTGGAGTCCTAAGCCAAGAGTAAGAGACAGACAGACAGAGAGAGACAGATAGAGAGAGAGAGAGACAGAGAGAGAGAGATACCTAGAGAGATAGACATGGACGGGTAATATGGGTAAAGTGCGGGCATTGTATAATTTCTGGCTCATTGTTGTAAGCTGCTTGATGACCATACTTAAATTTATTCAGTTGACATCTTCAATTATATTGCCGCAACTAATCAGATATAGTATTATTACTCACATGCAAATTTTCATATTTTAAATAATATAGTTTGAGAGAGAATAATTTTGAATTGAATTTGGTTCTATTGATTTTACGAAAGTCGACTTTTATTCAAGTTTGCTAATTTTAGAAAATCGGTTTCTGGTTTTTAGAAATCATTTCGAAGGCATTAAAAGTCAATCAAGACTCTGTAAGGCTCTATTGTCGGCAAATGGCGAACGAAGCTGAATCTTTGCCAGACGAATCTTTAAGATTTCAAAATAATTATGTACAATGAAACGGGGAAATGGCGTTGGGAAATGCCAAATATCGCGGAAACAATGGAAATGGCATACAATATTTTCAGTTGATAGCTTTGCCACGCCCACGTACAATGGATTGATTTCCCTTGCGGTGCTACAGCCATATTTGCAGTTGCTGCTGCTATTGCTATTGCTGCTAATGCTGCCACTTTTAGCAGAGACTTCCGGTAACCGTTTCCGGGATCTTCGAGCAATTTATGCATAGCTTGTGTTGTGTCGGACCACTCGACTAGCCAACTAACGCCTAAGTGCCACGCAATTGCCACTTGGCTGGTCGTGTTAAATACCAAGCACATTGATGCCACAGAAACTGTCACAGAGACGCCTCAATGGGCTCACCGGCGCAAGACAGCGCACAAAACATGACTTAAGATATTTCTCTCTCTCTCTCTCTCACTCTCTCTCTCTCTCTCGCGCTCTCTTTCTATGGGTATGGGTTGAAAAACTTTCGCATAAAATTTCCATATCAGCAATTTTATTTGCAACAATTTGGCAACACTTATGTGCGGGGTAACAAATGCCCCTCCCCTCTCCCGCGTACCATAGTGACGTATCAATTTCCACTTGATTGCATTTCAAATGAAGGAGGAGAGCGCAAAAGCTGCAGAGAGTGGCAAAAGTTTTTTGCGCAAATTAAGTTTTGGGTACATATTACCCCCCTCCCTCACCCACCCACCCACAGTTGTTGCCAGACACCATTCTACTGGCTGTCCTCTACACATAGCCATTCATCGCCGCAACAAATACAATTTTTGCGGCAAACGAAAACCCAAAATAAAGTTTAAAATTTTACGTTTTGCGCGCGTTTTTGTTTAAGTTTGCGTATGTGTGTGTGTGTGTGTGTGTGTGTGTGTGTGTGTTGGTGTGTGTGTGTTGAGTGCGACACTGACTGCAAAAACTTTGCGCCCTAACCAACTTTAGCGAGGGCAAAAGTTTACAATTTTTATTTTATTTTATTTCCCTTTTTTTTTTTTGTTGGTTTCTTTCGCTCGCTCGCTTGCGTCCAAGTTTAAAGGTTAATGATACCGCAAAGTAACACCAAATAAGTTAAGGACCAAAGCAACTGGCAAAGAAAGACGGAAAGAAGGAAAAACGATTCTGATTGGATTTGGTACGTGCAACGTGCCACAAACAGACAGACCTAACTTTTCTCACACATGACTACGTTGTGTATATGCAACGGCAACGGCAACGGCAACGGCAACGGCAACTGCAAATCAGAGCAATTGCTATTGGAAAAGGAGCAAAAGACATTTGAGTACATTCACAAAACCAAATTAAAAGCTGGCCAAAACGTCCATTGATTTTTCCCAAATTAATAAATAAAACTTGAAAGTTACCAATGCACACAGGAAAGAATCGCTTCGAATATTCGAAAATAAATTCTTAATGTATGCACCAAAACGTTTTCAAATTATAATGTTTTAGTTTTTTCAATTTTTCAGAAATATACAGTGGCCCACACCTTATTTTGCACAGTGTCAAAGAAAAAAAGGAATTGCCTGCCATAAAATAATCATTCATTATTTTTCAAAAATTCCAAAGACCGATGGTAGGTAACCATATTAACCACCTAAATTAATATATGACCCCAATACACTGGGGTTTCCCCACCTGCTAGGCAGGATTATGTAAAAAAGTAGCCTATTTTGACGGGACATTTTATTTGGATCAGGTACATTGTGGACACCTGGGTGCCATAAAACCAGGATAATGACCAAGATACTTTTCACTTCTCTTGCACGTCCAATTCAGGAATATGGATCTTGTGTGTGGTCTCCACAATATTCCACATATTCATCAAAGTAGATTGGCATCTGTACAGAAGAGCTTCTGACTTTTTGCTCTTCATCGCTTTGACTGGGGTGCTCTTCCTCCATACCCCAATAGGCTGCTGTTTATTAACCTTCCTTCTCTAGCTAATGTTAGGAGTTATGTTGGTAGCTAAATAACTTAAAGGTGAAATCGCTTCAGCTGCGTTGATGAGCCAAACAAAATTTTCTGTTCCCTTTAGACCTTCTCGGAATTTCTTCCCACTTTCCCTTAATCGCTGTAATACTAATTATTCCTTGCATGAACCGTTTCGAGTACTCTGTAATGATTATAACAATTTATGCCATATAATCAATTCAGAGTCCTCCTTTTCTATAATTAAGAACTCTATTTTAAATGCCCTATCTAGGGAATAACTTTCTTGACTGATTCCAACTGGACACCGACTCCAAGTACACCAATAAAGTCTCTACAGAATCGTCAAGACTAATATAGGCAAGGCGATGGGATGGCCGTCACAGTCTCCGATTAAGAATTTGTGTGGCGACATTATGAAGATTGTTTCTAATGCTAATCCTAATCTAATCTTTTAATATTAACTTATTTTCAGTATTCATTGCTTGTATTCAGATAAAATTTTGTTAATTTTCTAACTATATTTTAAGTATTTTTTTTAAACATTTTTCAGAACATAAAAAAAAAGTTGTGAATCACATTTATTTTTTTGAGGACTGGCAAAGTTAGGATAATTGGGAAACGAATACGAAATATATATGTTTATATATATATATATCAGATTCTGTTAAAACATCTCAGTTAACATTTGATGCAAGAGCTCTTCATTATCTTGTAAGTTAAGTCATTAAAGTCACGAACACGAAGTACTTCGCAGCAGCCAGACAGCCGTCAACAGCAGTTAGCACTTACAGCTGCTATTTTCCACATGCCACATGCCAAATGCCACATGCCACCTGCCATATGCTGAGGTATCTTAAGGTGGAATCAAATGTGTTCGAGATGGAACACTGTTTGCTTAGTGAACATTTAATTATTGTTTACATTTGTACTTTGGTTTATTTTGCAGCAGTTGTGTTGTCTCTCCTTTGCTGCCTCTACGTTCCCTAATGCAGAGGAAGCTCGTCTTTTTTTTTTAATAAGACTCCAACACATAAACAACACACACACACACACACACACACACACACACACACACACACACACACACACACACACACACACTAAAGCCGAGGTAAGAGCAGGAGCAAAACACCAAACGTTGAGCGCAAATTTACATTTTAATTTCTTTTAATTAAAAGGGAACAAAAAAAAAATAAATAAAAAAATAAAAAGAAAATCAACATAGAATAAAAAAGTTGCAATAGATGTACATAGCTCCTGCAAAATAATACATCGAATTTATTTTTATTTTTTTTACAGTGTTCTTTTTTTTTTTCTTTATTGACATTAGCATTTGGCATGGCAACGGGGTGGATAAGTAATGGAAATGAGGCTGTGGCGACACTGACGACAACAGCTGTCAATACAAGTTGAAAGGATTCTATTGCTGGAACTCTTAAATGCCGCAATGCCGCACCTGCTGGCATAGAACGTTTGTTTTTTCTTCTGGCAAGCACTTAAGTGTCCCTCGGCGCGAGTCGACTTCAACTTTAACTCCAATTGGAATTGGAAATTCAGAATTCGGCATTGAAATTGGAATTGTCTTTGATGCACTTTGTTTGCCGCTTCGGAGAGCTTTCGTTCTTAATGTTTTTTTTTTTGGTAATCAGTTGGAGCATATCAAAGCGACCCTTTTCATCTGCGCCCCAATTGTAACAAGTCGCGGTTGAACATTTTTGCTTCAGGCTCATTTTCATTTTCCAAGTTGTGTTCAAGCATATCAAGTGTATTTAGGCCAATAACTGAGTTAAAATACAATTAGTTAGCTGGCTGAACTCGCTTTGAACATACATATATAGCCATCTGGTTCAGTTGAGGATACATTTTCAAAGTGCAATGTTTTTTTTGTATAGATATTCAATATTTATTCCCAGCATACGCAGTCTCAGAGCTTAATTCGAGCTGTGTCAAGTACAAAATTTAAAATGCTATAAAGTTGAAAAAAGGAAACAAACGCAAAATGTTTAAATGCCAATTTGTTTCATGTTATATCACGTTTAAAAAATAAACTTTAGTTCTTATTAATTCTGGGTAGTTTCTGGTCTGATTTTGCTTCACTCATCCCGCAGAGCATTTTTGAGATTCAGTTTGCTGAATATGCTGTGCTTCCGGATGTTATTTTCCAGCAGAGCTCCCAAATTCTCAATAACATTTCAATCTGGAGATTGGGCCGGTGGAATTATCATGTGGGGGCCGTTCCTGATGAGCCTGGACTGTACTATCTTGGCCTTATGCTTGGGATCGTTGACCTGGTTGAACCGGAAAGTACGTCGGATTCGTACCTTACCGGCACTTTGGAGTCAATTTTCCTTTAGCACGTTGAAGTACACATTCTTGTCCATTGTTGTTTCCAAAATCACAAAATTCCCGAATCCGGCTGACGAGATACCCATACCCATACCATGTCACTTCCTCCACCATGCTTGACTGTTGCCTTTACGTGTTTGAGATTCAGCTCAGTATTGGGCTGTCGCCACACACAATTCCGTCCGTACGAGCCAAAAATTTTGAATTTGGACTCATCTGCAAATGCGACTCTCTTCCTGAACTCCAAATTCTTGTCCAAGTGGGTTTTGGCGAACGTCATCCTAGTCCCTTTATTTTTTGAGCGTATAAAGGGCTTCTTCCGTGGTACTCCGGCACAGTTTGCGCATTGCACTATTTCCCAATTTCATCCTGCACCTGTTGAGCCACTTTTGGAGCCGATAGCTTGGGATTTCCCCTTATTTTCCTGATGATCCTCCGCTCTTCTTATTCGGTGAAAATCTTGTTTGGTGCCATTCTGTCCTTGCCCTCAATACGATTTGCGTCGACGAAGCGCCGAATGATGTTATACACAGTTGACGTGCTCAGATTGACCATTTTAGCTTTTTGGCGATTTATATAAACAAACACGATATTGTCAGTTTATAACTGTTAAACTGTTTATGCAATGTTTCAAAAAGAATATTCAAGGTTAAATGAAATGAAATTAAATTGAAAATGTTGCTTAAGGAATTAGTTTTGAAGTCTTATAATTTTTGCTTATTGCTTATTGCTTTAACATGCCACACAGTGTCACACACCTGTGAACTTCTACGTACGTTTAGGATGATTGTGTGGCTCATGTTTTGTTGTCCATGCAATAGGTAAAAGCGTTGATCGGTGGTAGAAGGGATGTGGCGAGGTAATATTTGAGAGCAACACACATTGCACTAAGCAAGCATGAGGCTATGTGCCGCAACTTAAAGCCCAGAAATGAACCAAAGCACATCAACGATCCAGAAAACCAGAAGGCAACAAAAACCGCAAACGGACAACTTCATTAAGGAAAATGTTTGGGGGGGGGTATGGGTGACTGCATGTGTGTCAGTGTGAGTGTGTGTGTGTGTGTATGTGTGTCTGTATGGATAAACTTTTCAATTTCTTTTGCAATTTTCCATTTCACTTTGTACTGGTCTAGTGCTCGTGCTGGCGCTGGCGCTGAAGTTGCAGCTGCAGCTGCAGCTGCTCTATGGCAATGTCTGCGGCAAATACACAAATGGAGTATATTTATCTTGCATTTTGCAACTGACCCATACTGAGAACTTATCACGCACACATACATACATCCCCCACGGAAACACACACACAAACACACAAACACACACACACACACTCACACACATTACACATTCTGCACTGCGCACAACAGCATTACCTGACAACATTTTGTGCGAATTTAAATATTTACCTTTTTGGTCAAGGCAAACATACAAATACATATTTATATATGTATGTACATACATATATACAGATGCATATCATTCATTTATATTCGCACATACTCTAGGTGAGTGTATGAATAATCTTATTGATTTTTAGGATATTTTAACTGAAGTTTCGAATACCTGGTTATACATTGTCTGAAAAAATAGGTTTACAAATTATGGCAATTTATTTCTTCTTTTTTTTCGGCCTGTTATTCTATAAAATTCTGCTGCTTTTGGCCATCTCGCGTTGCAGGTTAATTTTCCATATGTAAATTTGAGAAAAAAAGGAAGCCGCCAGCCGCTTTTCACGAGTGCTCAGTGTTATTTCCCAGAGCTTTTAGTTACTTTCAGTCGGCCACAGTTGTTGTTGTTGTTGTTGTTGTTTGTTCCGTTTGCTTGGGTGGCTACTGCTGGTGCTGCTGCTGCTACACCTGTCAGACAGTCGCTACCCGAGCTGCAGCCATTTGTCTCGCACCGTGCCCACGTGGCACGTTGGCCACCCGTGTTCCCTCCTGTTCAAACAAAACGTTGCGTAAGCGCTTGCCAATGTTTAACTGGGCCCACTTCAGTAGGGTACACGCGCACTCCCAAGTTGCTGGCTTAATACTTAAACCCAACTGCTCGGCAATATACCTACACGCCCCTGGACCCAAGTCCTCACTAGCCGGCAAACTATCGCTTACCATCCTGCTACATGTCTGCACGTTTTTTACATTGTTTTTTTTTTTTTTTGGTTTTTTTTTTGCTGCTGCTCCCATTGCAATATTCTTGCAGCTGAAAATTGCATAGGAGAAACGCAGTAGGGGCTCTCTGCTTCAGTTGCCCATCTTTGGCATTGGCATCCATTTGTTTCCTGAATTGCGGCGTGTTACGTTTCATTTTCAATTTTCATGCCATTTGCTTTGGCTTTTGTTTGCTGCCGCTTACGCGACTGATGCCACAGATCTGACTAGACCAGGAGCGCTTTCAGGTCGGGGTTTTTTTTTTTTTGGTTTTGGCGCCAACTTGCCCCACACCACAGCCAGCCAACTGTAGATTAAGTAATATTCGTATAGGCAAAGAGCACGTTGAAAATATAATCATAATAAAAGTGAAATTAAATAAAATGAAATGCCGTGGAAAGGCAAGAAACGGAAAGGAAAAGAAAATAACAAAATAACAAAACAGAGAAGAACACAAAACATTTGCACTTGTTCAAAAAGTAAGCAGAACAAGAACAAGAAGAAGAACAACAGTAACAGTTTACAATGAGTGAGTCCATTAGCTACGCACAGAACTCCGCCGGGGAGTTGGGAATGGGAATGGGAGGCGGGCGGGCAGTGGGTTGGGAATGGGAGGCGGGCGGGCAGTGGGTTGGGAATGGGATATGGGATATGGAATATCGCGATTAAATATTTACTTTGCGCACTCATTTCTTTTATTTAGGCTGTCCACCCACCGCTACTACCAACACCTCAACCAGACGCCTGCCAGCCAGGCGGCCGCATTTGGGCGCAAGCCAGATAAACATAACCGTTTCATTTTATGAGCAACAATCATTGCTTTCGATTGCCCCGCTGATGGCCAGAGTTGGCAACTGAGAACTGGTAACTGGGAAATTGGGAAGCTGGAACCGCTTCAGTTACAGTTACGAGTCGCAGCGGCCCCCTCCCCTCCTCTACAGCTTCAGGTGGTATCTTTGGCAAAAGGTGTAAAATGCCGCATTGCTTAAATTTTTATGGCTTTCACTGCTGCGCCTTGTTGTCTATGTGTGTGTGTGTGTGTGTGTGTGTGTCGGGTGGGTGCGGGTGTGGCGTGATAGACGTAACACTTGACATGTGTGCTGTTTGCCGGTTATTGTGTCGTTCTCATGATTGAAACTCATTTTGCTGGCCGCCTTTTTTTTGTTGGCCAACTGCCCGCTACGTCATGCCACATGGCCGGCTGTCAAATTGATTGTGGCAGCGACTCATTGAGGCAATTGTTGCTGCCAGACATCTTTGGCTTGTCTGATGGGGCCATTAGTTGTGCTCGATGGGCCATCCCAGAAGTAGGTGGCACTTCTTGAAAGCCTGCATATCAATTATGTGTTTGCTTTCCTGCCTGTGTCTTCCTTGCCTTTGATTTGTCCGTTGATGTCATGTTACGTCTGGTGTTTGGGCACATAATTGATTCTCGCTGGCTTAGGCGATGCAAAGTAAGCGCTAACATTACGCTTGAGCGTAAGCGTTAACTCAAGAAGCTTACGTGATACGTGATACGTGATACGTTCAAGATGCAATCATTTAAACGTGAAGTTAACTGAACGTTAGACTTTCAATTCTTTTGACGGAAATCAACGTATTCAAAAGCAAGCTGTTATTGTTTCACGTAATGGAATGCAAACCGTTCCTTACGATACGTAAGGTGTGAAGTGCAACTTTTGTCGGGCAATGCAAAGTTTTACGTAATGAAAAATGTTATTGTTTTTGACGCTAATTGATCTCGACTTATGCCTGACATTATTAGCAGCATACAAACTTACAAACCTGCTCAGCATAACGAAACAATAGCGATCCAGTGACTGACGGACCCCTGTTGGTAGACCCCAACCCCAAACCGTGCCTCATTTGTAGCAACTTTAATGAAATTTCCGGCATATTAAGCGAAAACTTCCGTTTGAAATGTAAAGCGCGAAGGAAACCTAAGAAAATGTATTCAACGTATATTCAAGAGCAATGCCAAAGTCGCCTTGCGCGTGGTTCAACGCTAAATCCAGATCCTTGACTATGTCCAACAACGAAACTCAGCCGGAGTCGCTATTGCCGGCCGTGCCGGGAGTTGTTTTCCTTTTTAATTTCCGTTTTTATGAGCCAGCGCCCGCTGGCAGCAAGGTGGGTGGATGGATATCTGGCTATATTTACACCAGCAGCACTTGCCTTTGTCTATTCATTGTGCGTTTTGGCAAGCAAACACCTTTTAGCTGGAGGTGAAGCAATGACAAAGCGCTGATGTTGCAAATTACAAGCCGCCAGCAGCTCAGTGCTGATGATAAGTAGAAAATTATCGACACGAAAGCAAAATTTCGTAATAAAAATTTTAATTAAGTATCTTTTTCGTATACCCTGGTTGGTATAATGTAGCTGGGGTAATGGGTAGCTAGTACACCCATTACATGGAGCATTGTATACGCTTTAGAGGGTATCGAGTTAAATTTAGGATTATAGCATAAGTAGCACATACATATAACGAAATCGTATAATGACGGTAAACTGACACCGTTGAGAAAGGATTTTGAGATATATGTACATGTATGTACATATGTATACAACATTTTTTATTTAATCGATTTTGTTTATAAAGTACAGCACACATTCCAACATCAAATGATGAAGCTGTTTGCATTTTATGCTGAGCAGAGTAACAGAGTAACTCTAAGTCATGCACTCGGTCTCTATCTCTTTTTCCCCATCTCACTCTCCCTCTCCCTCTCCCTCTCTCTCTTTCTGGCTTTGCTGAAATACACTTGTTTTTTGACTGGCTCAGCATCCAGTTTCTGGTGTCATCGACATCGACCCGCGGCGGCTTTTGTGGACCAGCGACGACAGCGCTTCATCACGCCCAGGCTCACAGACGAATAGGGAGAGAGAGAGAGGTAGGATAGGGGGTCTGGTCTGGTCTATAAAATCGCGAAAATTTATGCAAATCGGTTTGCGTACCGAGCTGCGATGCCTTTTGCCTCATTCCCGTTGGCAACGAATTAAAAGTAAAGTCTTCCAAATGCAAAACACATAAAACCGTAATCGAAACGACTGCGCAGCGCAGCGCAGCGATTAACGGATTTAATGAGTACTAACTCGCCAATGCAATTATGAGATAGCCACACAGAGAGCGAGCAACTTGAGCTAAGAGGGAAAGGAACAGCATCATTGTCGCTCTCTTCCCAAGCAGCAGCAGAATCTTAATGTCGTGCTGAAGCTGGCTGCTTGATTGTAGGCGAAGGTAATTAAATGGAATCTAATCTACGAGAGAGACAGAGACAAAAATAGAGCTGGTCACATTGATTATAAACTTTTATCAAGTCTCAGCATTTATGTTGACTGTGTGAGTATAAGCAAAATACAATGGAAATCGTTTTGGAACTGCTTTTAATTTATTCAAATTATTATTATATCTAAAAAAATATGTATATTATCTATATGTTTAACTGCATCTGGGAAAAGGATAAGCTGCTGTGTGTAATTTGTAAGCGATCTTGATGAAAGAGATATTCCTAAAAAAACACAAAATGCAAAGCATATTTCTAAAAGAGTTGTTTCTTTGCCTAATGGTCAGCCATTGGGTGTGATTTGCTGTGTCCACCACTGTGCGACAGTAATGCAGTTCAATTAATTTAAGTGCCTGCGCCTCGTGTCTTGGCCCAAGTCATGGTGCTCTTAACCAGCCAGACAACTGTCGGGGACTTCATCCGCAAATCTTGAAGCCCGAACATTTGTCACACCTTGTCACAGGCCTGGACAAGGCGAGTGGACGCCAGAGATAAAGGAGGGCAGAATGAGAGAGAGCGGGTGGGAGATAAAGAGCAGCCAACAGTTGAAATTGCAGTTAATTTATACAGAGGCAGGTGAACCGAGAATGTCTGCAGCTGTCCAACATGCTGGCTGCTGGCTGCTGGCGAATAAGCCAAAGTAGCACCTGCAGAATTTATGCGCAACCGTTTCAAGTCAATAAGCACATTTATCTTGCCAACGCCAATTCGGTAAAATTTATTTAATTTACTTTCACATACGCTTACTAAAAACTTACAAATACAGACTACGCGGATAGGCTGGGCGGGGTTTGAGAGAGAGAGAGAGTAGCAACAGCAGACCAACAGTAAAAATCATTATGATTTTGGTCTGGGCATATCTTGAGGCGTTATTTGAAATTCAATTAACTGGTTTTAGCAAGACAAGAAAACTCATGTTGGGGAGGGGACCTCAAAAATATTTGTGGCAGTAGCGAATTTGATTTTCAGCTACTCCACACATGCAACGCAGACAACGCTCCTAAGGCTGGCGCATGAAAAGCAACGATTACTAAACCGACCTATTCAAAGAAGAGAGGGGTCCAAGGCTGACAGCCTAGTCTAACCATGTTCGAGCGCTTATGATGATTGTGATGATGATTATTACACACTATGCACACACTCTGCAGGAGAGCGTTACATTTATTGTTATGTTTATGCACTGTCTACCAAAATAACATAAACAGAAAAGAAATGAAACAAACAAGAAATGCTGTGGTCGAGTGTGCTCGACTACGATATACCCTGAACCCAGTAGTTAAATATATTCTAGTTTTATTGACAAGTTTACCCATTAAAAAGTACCAAATGTGAGAAGGTCTGCACTCGTGCACTCTTTTTTCTTATGGCAGACAGAGGGACTGCAAGTTAACAAAAACTAAGCCCGAACTGACCCGAACTGACCCGAACTGGCAGATGTACATACATATAGAATACACACAAAAACATTGTTTAGAGGAGGCCCTTTTTTGTGTTCACCTATGTTCGAACTGGTTCAGAGGGTTGTGACTTTATTTGAATAAATGTAAAAGGCAAAGAATTTGTTGATCAATAATATGCATATGCATATTATATATTCTATATTATATATTGCATTAATCGCTATCGGAAATCGAAATGTATCGATATACCTGAAACGGTGGCTGTTATCGCTTGATCTGCGCCTGGTATTCGAGAACCTATATTTTTTCAATTTGAAGTCGTCTAGCTCTCATAGTCTCTGAGATCCGCATGTTCATGCAGACGGACGGACAGACTCGACTGTTGACCCAGATCAAGAATATATATGCTTTATGGGGTCGGAGATGCATCCTTCTGCCTGTTACTCACATACTCCACAAAACCATTACACCCTTTTTAGTCATTGTGTTTTTTTTTAGTGTAGGAATAAGAAATTCTTACATTGATTATTCTAATAATCGAAATCGAAAAGTTTAGTTTCCAAATTCAGTTGAATTACTATTCACATTAAAAGGCCAGAGCCAAAGAGAGATGTTAATTACCCGCTGAGCTTTAACCATTTCAATTTCGAATTTCTGAGACAATTGATTTTGGCATTCCATGTTTTTTTGGGGCAGGACAAAATTGCTGTGGAATCGTTTGCTTTATCAAATAACACAACGGAGATTCAGTATTGTAAATGGTAATGTGTAGCACAACTACCCAGCTGAGCTGCCTGAGGGCCATGTGGCACAAATAACAACCGCAAAACAAATCCCATGTAACAACTACAAAATCTGGTCTAGAGAGGATGGCAGCATTGGCCAAAACTTCCTGCCACAGCATGACCAATGCTTTTCCCTGCCTGCCTAAGTAATATTCTGATTTTTTTTTTTTTTATATTTATTTTGTTTCAAGGAGCGGAGGAAGGGAGGCGTGGCGGTACAGCAGCAGCATAAACGCGCTGGCGCTCAACTGTTTTTGTTATCTTACGCTTCGATTATTTTGCGTTAGTCGTTGTAGAAAATTAGCTAAATTGCTTATGGCAACGCACGTAGCGGACGCCAGCAAATGCCAAGCCTGATACACAATGCCCTCCCTCCACACCCACCACTCCATCTCTCACTGCCAGACCACATTTTCAGAAACCCCCAGCACCCCCGTCCCCTCCCCCATTACAAAGCAACTGGCGTATTGTTTGCCGGGGTTTTTTTTTTGTTGTTGTTGTTGTTGTCTGAAACGGAAAATGCTTCTGAGGTTTCTGTTTTCGCTGCTGCTGTTTTGTAATTGTTAATCACAGAACGTTAGGTGTATTTATGTGAAGGTTATGGGGTTTCGGCAGGCAGCTGAGCTTTTAGGGTTTGTTGTCAGGCACACAACAACATTTACATAGCGCATTTGCTTTTTGCGGTACTGCCATTCCAAATTTTTGGCCGCCTCCCCCATTGGCGCCATTGTTCCGTTGTTTTTTTGTGGTCCATTGACTTGGCAGTATGCAAAGGTATGAAGACTTTTCGAGGGTTTACCATTTTGCAAATCTGTTCTACACCCCAGCCCCCGCCCAGCCACTCATTCCACTCAGACTGCGGACGTGCAGCTAACGCATAATTAGGAAAATTTCTTGAAAACGTTTCATTGTAGCCAGAAATTAGAATACACAACAAAAACAACAGCGAACACGGAAATGATTCCGAATTCGTTTTGTTTTCTTATTTTTTATTTTTATTTTTTTTTTCCTGACCAACTGACTTTTTGGCAGTCACTTTTTGATAAAACTTTAAATTATTCGGCCAACAAGAAAAAACTATCAAATAAAATAAGTGCTTAAAAAAAAGCCTCAAAAAAATAATACCAAAGATGAGCGGTGTCGGCAAGATTGCCTGCAAAACACCTGCAAGAATACTAGCCAGCATCTTCACCATCACCGTCGTCACATTGATGCCCCCCAGACCCAATCCCTGAGCTGAATATTATATCTAAACAAAACGAAAAATAATTTATGAACAGGATACAAATTTAACATAAATTTAAGAAATGAAAATATTAAATTTAATAAGCGAAAATTTGCAAGCAACATTTTTACCAATCATTAATTAATAGTACTCCGTGAATAAACATGTAAATATTCGAATAAAAGGATATAATGAAGCGTTACACTTGACCATAGTAAGGGATAAGAATGGCATCTGTAAGCACGTAGAAAGTGAAATTTTATGGGTAGCCATTAGAAATTATAGAAGCAAACTAAACTATATTTAAGACAAATATAACTTAGAAATAACAATACCAAGTGAAATCGAAATAGTTGTCTATTTACTAGATACCCCCAGTCAACATAGTGAGGACGAATTTCATTTTCAGACACCCACTTGTTCAATTAGAAACTCTACAAAGGAAACTAAAGAATTTTGAAAGTTAGCCACGTCGATTTTAATCGAATTCGACGGACAATCCCAAAATGTAAAGGCTTTTATAGATCCATTGACTCTCTTGAAACTTAATAGGAAACGAAAATACTGTTGCAGAAATAAATGCTAGACTAATCGAGAAATGCAAATGAGAATCAGTAAAAGTTGTACAAGCCAAAACAAGAGAGAAAAACAGCAAAAGAATTCTGTAAAGATATAGAAATCAGACGGCATTAGCTTGGAGCTTGCTGATAAGTATTCCGTTGACGTAGAGCAACTTAAGCCCTTCGATCGAACGCTTCAAACTCAGAAGTGACCATAATGAAGAGCGGAAACTGCGAATATGAACGAAGTAATTTCAAAATTTGTTGACGCTAGCAATAATGCTATAGCCGTAGCAAGCACTATTATGTTTTACAAACATACAGGCAGATGGTAACCTTAACAACAGCGGAGGTGGAAACCATTGGAACTATAATTGAAACAATAGCAACAACCGACAAATCACAATACGAATAAGAAATGTAAGTAATCAATCAGCGGAAAACGAAAAGCTATATTACAAATAAGATGCCAGTAAATACATCTTATGTAACTAACTTAAATGGAATAGGCCAAGATATAATTAAAAGCAGACTTAATATTTTTGAAAAAATACTTATTTAACACGATTTCCACGGTTAATAATGTTAATAATGATTTTCCCATCCCATGTACAGGTATAATGGGACTTGATCTTATCAAAAAAAATTGAAGTGCATTTTAGACTATCAAGTAAACCAAGATTGGCATTGGAATAAGACCGAATGACTTGCAATACCAATGAGCAACACAACCCATCACGTTCTGAAGTAGTGCGATCAATAAAAATCAAATCTCTTTACAACGATGTTTTTTATGCCAAACCAAGAAATACAGGAAGGAACCTTAACGACTACGAAATTAATCAAAGCATTCCTTTGCCTTTAAATAATAAAGAATAACTGAAAAAATTGAGCAAAAATTGTTATACATACATGTATATGTACATGTATATAGCAGGTAAAATGAACTATGCTATATATATTGTATACCATATAAATATATTCATTGTGGCTTGGAGTATTTTATTACATCCAAAAAAAAAAATGACGCTGACGTAAAAGATTCGAAAAATACAAGTTACTACAACTCCTGGCTAAAAGCAATCGCATAAAATTCAGTTTTTGGCTATTCAATCATTGGCACAAGATGCCTACTGGAAATGACTTACCTGTAAAAGAGAGAGAGAGAGAGAGAGAGAGAGAGAGAGAGAGAGAGCTGGAGATAGAATGAACAAAATTGCATAATAAAAGCAGAAAATAAATTAATGTATGCATGTGTGTGTGTGTGTGTGTGTGTGTGTGTGTGTTATCAGAAACGGTTCGCAGGTCGTATGAGTGATTTTATTGGCAAAGTAGCTGACAAGAAACATTTGATGTTGCCGTTGTTATTGTTGTTGTTGTTATTGTTGTTGTTATTGTTGTTGTTGTTGCTGCTGCTATTGTTTGGTGATTTTATGCGCTGCCAACCGGCCAAAGGGTATGCGATACATTTATTTGCGCACGCATAAAATACCATTTCCGAATTTACGAGTCTCTACTGTAGATGGGATTCTGTTTGGCGTTGCAGGTGCCGCTCGTTATTCTCGTGTCGGTTTTTATTGCCTTTTGTGCCTTTCTTAGGTGCTTTCGTATTATTTTCCGGTTTTTCGGCATGTGTGTCCCCTAAAATTATGCCATAAAAAAGATTCCAACAAAAGTTGCGCCGTGCTGCGTTTTCTAATTAAATCAACATAAATGCTGAAAACAGCAACAGCAACAGCAACTTTCACATGTGTTTACCGGAGCTCTTTTAATGTGCTCCTGGAGTGGAGCCCTCTAAGCAGTGGGCAGGGGTAGGGGTGTATTGGGGTGGCTGGCTTGAAATGGCCTCAGTTGCTGCGCTTGTTGGCCTGGCCAAATGAACAAAATTAATGATGTGGAAATTGCGCAAACCCATTGCATTTTTCCAGGCCCTGCTCGTTAATTTTATGTACCCAAGCTGGGTACGCTGAACAACTTCTGCTGCCGTGCGTTTATTTGATTAGTTTTTAGATCAGAGGCATCAAAAATCAAATTGATAGAATCAACCAGCGAATGAAACGACTGTGAAGGAGATGCTGCTGACTATGTACAAAGATTCGTAACTCATTTTCTAAGAGAGGTCAACTCGTCAGTGCTCGACCATAGAGCAACTCCACCTCCAGTCTTCTCTGAGTGAGTACATTTGTATCCAGTGGGGGAAGTGGGGGATACTATGGCTAATCACTTTTGATTTTCTTAGCTAACAGAAATTACAAAAATTAACCAAATCTTTTCAATTGTCTGAAGAGCTGTGCATTCCCCAAGCAGCCATCTGCACCGCATTTTTGAATTTCATTTTTTTCTTTAATCAATCAAAACTGAAAAACATATTTTCAATTTAAATGCATTAATTCAAATCAGCAATAAAAAAAAAAACACGAATTCTATTTTGCCTAATCAATTTAATGAAGTCTAAAGTTTTTCTTGCCTCAATATTCAACAAAATGTTTTGGATGGCGATGCTTGCGACATCGGGTTCAACGCTATGCTGGGTAAGGGTGTATGGGGAGGGGAAGGAGGAACTTACGCAGACTGCATACATAAATCAATTTCAATTAACGTTAATTAAATACGCATCAAGTGGGCATGACCACAGAGGCAACAACCCACAGGACGTCAAGAGAGGTGAAGGGGTGGGGGTGGGGTTGGGGGTGGTTGAGCGGATCGAACGGGCAAAGCAGCCACAAAAACCAAGTAAAAACGAATTGGTTCTAAATTTGGGGTTGAATCACAAGCGAGGGGTGGGCAATTGCTGGCCAGTGCCACGTATTTGGTAGTAACAGCAACAGCAACAGCAGCCGCAGCAACAAAAAAACGAATAAAGAAGAATAAAGCGAGAGAAAAAAAGGGATGAAAGTGAGTAAATGAGATTTGCAGTTGGCGGCTTTAGCTTTCGCTCGAAAGTATGCAACACAAATTGCAAATAGCTACGTGGCAAGTAACAAATGTGCAACAAGGTGCCACTTGGTGCCACTGGTGCTGACTCTGCCTCATCTCTGCAGTGTGTGTGGGTGTGTGTGTGTGTTTGTGTGTGTGTTTGTGTGTGTGTTTGTGTGAGTGTGTATGAAGGCGACTGATGCTGAGTCCAGTGATGCCTTGGGGTACGAACACTGGAATCCCCTATTCGAAACATATCCAATTTGGGCTGACGGTAGCAGTATACTAGCATCTCAGTAGGCGCAGTGCAATCTTGCCGAAATGACTGTTAGGGTATTGCTTCTACCACCTTCGTCCCATTAAAAACTTGACAAAGCTTCAAGCACGCTTTCTGGTGCGTTGGTAGTACAGGTTCCGATTTTAGATGTTGGATTTGGACCCAACAAAATGAGCATTTACCAACTATAATACACAAACAAAGGAGAGTGGCAACGCGGCCTCAAAGAGCGGGAAGATTATGAGATCTCCAGTAGGTGGAGCAGGGCCAACGCTACCAGTGGAGATCAATAAGGAGAATGTGGTTAACCTGACGAAGCAGCATAGTACAGCGCTATGTGATCTCGGCCAGGAAATCTCGCAGCTGGTGGAGGATTGGAGGTTGGAGGATGGCAAACGGCGCTCCATCCACCAACGTTTGGAATTGGAAGTCGTTTAGATAGGCGGCCCTCCAAACCAAGGTGGAAGTTGACGACCAAACAGTAGTGACTTCAAATTGGTACCTTCGGAATATATGTTCCAGGCAGGTGCTCACGTTAAACAAATTGACTTTAATACTCATTTCACTCATTTTTACTGGGTTCAGGGTATAAAAAGATTTTAAAACGACAGCAAGACAAACGAATTGAATATGTATTATCATAATGATCTACCGTTTTCTTAGATCCCGGCTGAGAACTAGAAATGGAATGAATATGATTTATCATAATAACTTAGCTTCCAAGTAGACTTTGCTTTGTGTATTCCGAAGAACTGAAGGGGTCTGAGAGACTGTTTGAGGGTGACGTTTATCATCGCATTGCTGCTGCTAAGTAACGGGGTACTTATAATGTCAGTTTTTACATATACAGTGAGTCACACCGAAATTTGCACAGCATCAAGTAAATAATGTAATTGCCTGCCATAAGTTAATTATTCATTATTTTTCAAAAATTCGAAAGACCTATGGTAGGTACATATATTAACCACCTAAATTAATATATGACCCCAATACACTGGGGTTTCCCCATCTGCTAGGTAGAATTATAAAAATGTTGCCTACTTTTTACTTGACGCTGTGCAAATTTCGGTGTGACTCACTGTATATATATATTTTTTTTTTTTGTATATGCCTTAATTTGAATTTTCATTTTGTTTTTAATTTGTTCCCTTTTGTTATTCTGTGTTTGAGCTGCTGTTGTAATTATATTCAACTTTGCATAATTGCAAAACTCATTAGAGGCAAACTTGAGACGGGACGAGAAGGTGAGGGGTGTATGTGTGTGTCATTTCTTGGCGCCCAAACGTAGGCAACGAAAAGTGTAAATTGCGTTTGGCCCCCTTCCTTAGCAGGCGTTGCTAATTGAAAGTGAAACAGTTTGTGGCGCAGATTTTGCACATAATTCAACAGATGCTGTTGGGCAGGTTTCCAGCAGCGGGCACAGCTGGAGGAACTGCTAAAATTCCCAGTCCCAAAATAGAGAGGTGATCGCGTCATATACAAATAAAAAACAGCTTGTGTTTAGCGAAAATTAGGTAAGTAGAAAACAAAAAAAAAAAAACAGCCACAGTCGATCAGCAAAACAGCTGACAGAATTTGAATTTGAATTTCAATTAAGTGACCAATTTGCTGTTGGCCCCCAGATATAAAACAGCGCTCACTTGGCCAACAGTCGTGGCACATTCGTGGCCCGTCCGCCAAGCAATGCGCATATTTGTCGGTTGCCCGCTGTTTGGCCTTTGCTTCAAGCGGTATCGGGACGATGAGCAAACCTTGGACGATATCTGCGAACAGCAGCCTCCCACAACACACAGCAAAGTTGAGCAGCCCGACCCCGATTCCGAGCCCGGAATTGTATTGGAGCAGCAGTTACAGCTGGAGCCGGAGTTGATTGCGGATACAATACGAGCAAGGGGCGCAGCAGCGTTAACAAAGCGCGGCTCCCATTCACCGGCGCGTCTCGAGAAGCTTAGCATCTGTGCTGATGTGCACCCAAACAGTTTGCCGCCAGAGCTGATGCGGCCAGCTTCTCCAGAAATTGAAATCTATGCGGATGTGGAGCTTGGCAACGGCGCACGTTATTTGGCCTATTAGTCCAACCAGTTGAAAATTGACCCCAAATTGCAACACCAATCACAAACTTTGTTCATAGATCAAAGACAAAAAGTTCCACTTTGATATGGACTCAAATTCCAAATAAAAAGTTTCTGTTCAGTTTCAGTGTACATTTAAGACAAATTAGCTTTATTGCCCACTGTCAGCTGTGTTTAGCAGTGAAATTGAAGAATTCATTGCAAATTGGTAATATAATATGCGAAATCACATTTCCCCCGTCCATCCAATGTACTTGAACGAAAGTCAGACATGGTACCAGCAGCTGCTCGTTAAATCAACGCAATATCAAGTATAATTAAAATTATTATTTATGAAATGGGCGTAGCCAGGTAACTGCCTACACTGTCCAGAGCCTACAAACACCGTCATTCGCACTACTTTACATTAGACCCACTTTTAGCAGTTGTGTTGGGCTTCATCATTTTTCATACAGCTTTCATTTCAAGATAAATGTTACTAGATTTTGAATGTGATCTAGTATAGAAAATAAAACATACTTCAAACATTTACAAATTCAGGCCGAAAAACTTGAAAAAGTCAAACAATTGTAATTTTAGAATATAATAAACAAATACATCTGATTCAGATTTACAATTATTATAAATATATATATAAATAATAAAATATCAACTTTAAGGGCGATTGCACTGTTTTCATATTCTTGAACGAAACTTATGAAAATTTTTAGTAAAACTGGTAGAAAACGGATTTCCTTCTGTTTGTTTCAGTTGTTACTATTTTGCTCATTTTAATCATTCTTATTTTTAAATTTATTTATAATTTTAATATTATTTTAAATTAAATTAAATTGAATTTTTGAAGTTTTTTGTATTTTTTTGTGTCGACTGACTTTTAGTTGACAATAAATAAATAAATAAATAAATAAATAAAAATAAAGTTAAGGCCGTATAACATTTAGCAACATTTCATCAAGAATCGCATCAGAATATTCATAAAACCATTTATAACATTTTATTTCCAGTCTAGTATTGATTTTTCATAGAACGAAACTTGTAATTTTTGTCGCTCCCTTGTTAATTTAAATGCTGGCTACGCCACTGATTTCTGTATTTGTAATTTAAATTAGTGATTCAATAATAATATCCTAATTAATTCAACCATAATATTGAGCCAAAATGAGTTTGTGTCGTAACTGGGGATTAAGAGCACTCGCCAACCGTATTCATAACACTCATTTTGTATACATTTTTAATTTTCTCTCTCTCTCTCTCTCTCTCTCTCTCCCTTTGTGGCTATTGTCACTTAATATGGCAAAACATTTGCCGAGCACCGGCTTAAATGTCCAGTTAACACAAATTGTAAACAGTTTTTGGTTTACCGGTTGTTTTTTTTTTGTTATTGTGCGGAGGTGGTTCTGTTTATATTTCACCGGAGGAGGCTATATAAAACGCTGTCAGGCGACGGCAACAGGCAACAGTCGCGACTAGCACTTGCCACTTGCCACTGCCCACAGAAGCACTTTAGTGTTGCTCAGCAGCTCTTTTATTGTGAATAATCATTATTGTCTATAAAGTCTGAAGTGGACCACATCTCATTGATCCATTGCGAGTGTACGCTATCCACAGTCAAGCAGACAGTCAGCATTTATGTTCAACTCAATTTTGGTAAGTTTTTCTGACTTAGTTTTGCTGTTCTCTGTTCTACTTAATTTTCTGTAGTACACAGATTTGATCATTATTTTATTTTTAAGTTTTGATCCTTCATTTTTCATATTTATTTCTATTTTATATTTCTATCTTATTCTATCGTCTATTTCTAGTGTATTCTATTATATTTTTTTATCTCCATCCTACTCCATCTGCATAAGTTTTTTTTAACCAAGTCTTCTTTTACTCTCTCTCTCTCTCTCTCTCTCTCTCTCTCTCCCTCTCTCTCTCCCTCTCTCTTTGCTTTTGTCCCTATTATTTATCTGTTTCTTTCCCAATTTTCGTTCGCACTCATTTAGCATTCCTAACCTCATCCATTCTACCCAGTTATCCCTCAAAATGTGCCTTCAGTTCTGGGGCTGCTGCTGGGATACTAAAACTCAGCGCACGGGCAACAACCAAGGCCAGGGTCAGGATATAGAGATGAAGGATTTGACGCCAAGCTTGATGATCACAATCACAACACAGCCGCAAAAAAGATGCTACCCAAATCGCGGCTCCTATGCCTCGCTCGGCGTGGCGGAACGCCTAAGCAATATCAGCGGCTGGAACTGCGACGGGGAAATCGAGCATTATATTTCCGATGAGCCAACCATATATTGTGGCCAGCCATAATATTCTGAAGCCACGCACAGCACACACAGCTTATAACCATTTGGTGGAACAAAGCACTTTGAATGCACGCCTCATCGAAATGTGTGTATGTGTGTATGTGTGTATGGGTGGGGGGATGTACCCAATCTTAGGTACCTCGTCACTTGAAATTTAAACTAGAGCCAGCAAAACACACATATTTATATTAATAAAAGAGGTTACCACACAATAATCAATCATTTTCAACACATTCAAATTTACAATTCATAAAAATAAATATATATATACATATACATATATAGATACATATATATATATATATATATGTCGATTTTATTGTTCTATATTTATTTAATATATTAGAAGATAGGATTTGAACTTAACGATATAAATTGGTATGTTTTTGCTTATTGATTATTGCTCTTCATGCTTCTGCTTCACAGCTGCTTGCAACTCAGCTCACTTGACTGCCGATCACATATCGATACCTCTCTTACATGTATATCGTTAGTGACTCGATTACTTGCTATCGATCTAGCAGCGAGACGATGGCAACAAGGTTGCGAGATAGCTTTGACCATTTCTTGTTTGTTTATCAACTACAACCATACCTCGCTTTACGGCCAAGACTCGTGAAAGGTCGTATAAGGAATCAATTATTGTAATAAATATTCAAAGGTTCGATCCCTATCTAAATTTGTTAATTTCTTGTTTCTTGTCTATTTTGTTTTCCGTGATTTAGAACAGCTAATGCCTGAGTTAATTCCTCGAGTTTAGCGCTACGTTCGACGTCAGGATCGTTTTCAAGGACGACGTTTATTCCTGGTTCGACAAAGGAAAAGCTTTCGACAAATTTTTTGATGTTAGCTGTTTGGATACAACAGGCTCTGTCGGTTCATCAAATGTCCGTAACGCTTCAAAAAAAAAAAAGTTTTTTTTTTTGCCGTTATAGCGAAACATTTTAGGCCGTAAATCGAAAACGTGCCTTACTTGAAGAGGGCTGTTATAGCGAAATGCCCTATAAAGAACGGCCGTATAACGAGGTAAGGGTGTATTTCAAATCCCACATATGTACATACATATATACAGCAAATTTCAGGACATACCAAAACTAATAACAAAAGCAAGAAAAACATAATAAACTATGCAAGAAACAAAGATTTTAGCTAACTTCGGAGTAAAGTGGCCCAACTTATCTATGCATCGTATCATGAATTTAAAGTACTTTCCAACATAAGTTACATACATTTCCACAACTATATATGTACATATGTATATTCCAATATTTATTTTTGGATGAGTGCAGGGTATGCATGTTCAAAAGAAAAGAAACAAATGGAAGTAAAAAAAACACCGGGAAACAACAAAAAAAATATTTAGAATACGGCCAGACTATGTCTGGGCCTTAAAATAGTTTTTTCCAAGCCACCCTAGCAGACAGTCACACACACACACATAACACACACACACACACATAACACACACACACACAGTCACGTAAGCGCATGAGCATGCATTTTTAAAATGAAATTACGCCACGTTTAGTTAACTGGAGCAGCAGGCCGAGGGGCAGGGCAGGTTGTTGGGTGTTGTTTCCAACTGGTTAAGACTATGTAATCAAAATTTGATTAGCTGCTTGTTTAACTTTAATTAAGTTGATTTCATTGCGCACAAAAGTCGGCAACAGAAGCAGAAAAAAAAGAAAGGACGACTCCTGGAGGAAGCCAAAGCTAATCAAATATTTAGGCAATGCGCTTGGCTTGGTGGTTTTGCCTTTTTGGGACGCTGCCTCAGCATATTAACATTTGGCTGGGCAAACAGGCAAACAGGCAAACAGGCAAACAGTTTGCCCAGCAACACGCCAAACAGGCAGCATAATATTCATGATTATCATTACCACACACACACACCACACACACACACACCACACATTGCATGCATTGTGATTGCTTGAGCTCTACACGGGCCGCTCAACAAGGCATCCTGCAGGAGTGTCTGCCTGATGGCATTGCCGCTAACACTTTACGCCTATGCACATCAAATATGCTAGCTGAAAGGCATACCAGAGAGAGGGGAGAGATTGACCAGTGACCACAAATATGCCAAGAGTTGAATTTATCGCTTTACTTTAATGACTAATTGGCTTGATTTGCCGATTTAAGCAGTCTCTCGATATTTCAGTAATTAATGTCTATCGTGATTAATCTCCTGGCTTATATCAAGTATGTATGGTTAAACAAATGCCAAAATAATTTTCATTCTATTGAATCGAATATTTCTTGTCACAAAGTTCAATATTTGATTTTTTTTTTTAATTTTTATTTAATTTAATATACACACACACAGCCGCACAAGGGCACATACATACATACATATGTATGTATATCGGTCTCAGGGAGTTGGCAACATCTTGAGTGTGGCATGCCATTAAAGGACTTTGGTGGCTCGATGTTTGCCACTTAGCCAAACGCTGCGCATATTATCGATGGCCATAATGTGAGGGCCCAAACCAAAGTTTCTTGTTGTTGCTGTAGTTGTTACCGTTGCGTTGGCCATTAAAAACTTTCCGGCAATGCCATTAAAATAAAAATCGAGAGCGTGTTATATGATTTACAAAAGCAAAAACCATTGCAACGAGAAGACGATGACGATGACGATGACGATGACGATGACGATGACGATGACGATGACGGCGAAGATGAAAATGAAGCCAAAAACAATTTCGGTGCTTGGGGGCCTTATCGCATTGGCATAATGTGTTTCAGGTTATCCCATTTGCTACCCCTTAGCACCAACCCCTTATGCGCTCCCCATCCTCGTCTTATTTATTTTATGCGGCTTTTGTGACAAGTTAAGGCTTTTGCCACGCCTCCTCCTAGCCCAATCCACACACTTTGGCACTCTTGCTACTGGCATAGGCAGTTTGGCAACTTTATGGATTTTATGAGTTTTCAATAAGTTTCGCCACGTTGCGACGAAGCCGAGCCCTAGCAAGTCGAAACTTGCCTGGCAATTTAAATTTATACTTATAGTTTAAGTCTGTAATCGGATTTGATATCCTTATAACTTTATGTATTTCATATCTGCTTCTATCGACTTTCAGCGAATGATTTCAAATTCCCTAAGCTATCAAATTAAGCGGACTGACTGCTGACTACTATTTGAATTTGGTGGTATTATATAATATTACATATATGACATTTTCAAGAAAAACATTTATAATGATTTTTAAAGAACATTGAAATTTCAAAATGATGGGGAAGAATTGCAAAAGAAATCAATAAGAAATACGGATTTAATTCTATAGTTTTAACCAGTTAAATTATAACTTTTCTAAAACTTAGTAAGTATTATAAACAAATTAGAATATGTCACTAGTCGATTTAAGTTTTGCTTCCCAAACTATCTGGAAACTTTTTGTTTGGACTGACATCAAAAATAGTTTGAACAAAATATTTTTTAAGTATGGAATAGTATTCGACATTTGGTAAGTAATTGAAATGCTGGTGATTTATAATAGAGGGGAAAGGATTCAGGGAGATATCACAGCGTTCTTCCAATCGTTAAACAGTCAATTAACGATTACTTGATAGCTTGCATTAACTCAAGTACTCTCACATATACATACATGTATATACAGGATAAAAGCAGAAAGCATAATGTATCCAAATTGATCTTACAGAGCGCATCCATTAACTGATTGACTGTCAAATACATGAGCACAATCACATTCCTGATATAAGGATGTTGCAGCATCCCTGCAAGCTATTCAATTACACCTACGCACTTAATCGCGCCTACAAGCCGAAGATACTGGGAGGGGGATGATGATGGAGGGGGATTGTGGCAATGCTCATGGCCAACTTAATGCAACTAATCGCCTACCATTAACCGCCAATGACACTTTTATGCCACTATAATAAACTTAAGCAACACAATTGACACTATATGAAGAGGGGTGCTCTCCCTCAATCTGTGTGTGTGTGTGTGTGTGTATATAGTTGGGATTGGATTGGGCGGTTAGAGGATGCGTGTGACAGGCGCTTGTCCAAGCATCACAAAAGTTTAGGCACGTTGCGGCAATGTCTTAGGCGAACTCTCCCCCAAATGCCAAGGAAGCGACTCCCAAGAGTTTGGACAAGTTATTCCGTGTTGTTTCAGCTGTACACAGACACAGACACACATACAGACAAACACTGAGATGAACAGACGACCAAAACCACTTATATCAATAATAATTCCCATTTGTAATAAAGCCAACTTAAGGCTTTTTGCGGCATTGAAAGTTGCATGCAGTCAGCATCAATTGAAATGCATAAGTAAACAACGAATATCGAATTGCCGAGTGGGTGGCACAGAGTGGTGCAACGTGGTGGCTGTTCTCTATCTCTCTCTCTCTCTCTCTCTCTCATTTCTTTCTTTTTCTCCCCCCATATATAAAAAGTAAATTGATAAAAATTGCGTAATAATCACGCCATTGCATTTTATATTTGTTTCATGGCAGATGACACCGATGCAAACAGCAGCAATAATGGCAAGTCAAATAAAACAACAACAATGGTACGTGTTTAATGCGTTAATGCCACACAACAACAACAACAACAACAACAACAACAACAACAACAACAACAACAACAACAACAACAACAACAACAACAACGAAGAAAGTGACACATTGCCTTTTGGAGAACTTACCAACAAAGTGCTGTGCATTAATAGCACATGGTGACACTGAATACTGCTGAGAAGAGAGCAAGCAGCGAGAGCAGAAAGAGAGCCACTTGCAAATGTCATTCAATCCTCAATAGAGCTGAGTAAACAAATTTGTTAAGATCGAATGTTTATGGAAATTACTAAATTACAACAATTGAACAAACACTTCTGGTCAGTTCGGGCTTGTGAATAGGAAAATGCGGCATACGCGGTTACTTGCAGCGGTTACGCAAAGGTTCTTGGATGGTTTTAGTATCTGGGCCATTCGGTGGCACATCTGCATCAATGAGAACAAGTCTCAGCACTGTACATTTGCGCTCAGGAGTGGTAACTGTCCAACCGTCCGACCTTACCTCAGGGGAATCATGTTCGCTACCTGGGTATGTATCTGGACAGAAAACTTACCTGGCGCAAACACATACAGATCACGGCAGCAACGTGTAGATCCAAGAGGGCGAAACTCGACTGGTTGCTGAAGTCATCCAGCAAACTCAGCTTGAGCAACAAGCTGCTGGCGTACAGGAGCATCATCGTGCCCACATGGACATATGGGATTCTATTTTGGGGCACAGTGACAAAATCTTGGGTTCTGCAGAACAAGGCTCTAAGAGACATCTCTGGTGCTCCACCCTATGTGAGCAATATGACGCTGCACAATGATTTCGGCGGACCGACAGTCATTAGTCAAATAAACCGCCATACAAGTCGTAACAATGACCGGTAACATAACCATGTTAATCCATTGGCCTGCTCACTAGGGAGAATTTGGCATTAGAACTGGGTTCTGGGTATATCGATGGATATTAATATTATTATATTATCTAACCTACACATATTTAATTGATGATACCAGACCTAATAGATAGTTAATCTTCATTTCTAATCAATAACGAAGCGGATACATTTAAATGTGTTGCGCACGCATTGAGAGAGAGCTCGAAGTCGGTTATTGTTTCGATTCATTTAAAGTATTGGGGCACGCTTCTGTCGTCGCGCCCCCGATCCGCCCATTCGATGTTATTTATCATGTGGCAATGTTGTAATGCATTTCGTAATCGATACAAAGCAATCACAACGAATTGAAGGCCCAGCCCCGTGCGCCAGACACGTGACCAATCATCCCAGGGTTTGAGTATCGATGTGAATGTGAATGCGTGCATGAGTATGGGTATCGATATGGGTTTGGTTAAGCGTATGTGTATGTGTATGTGTATGCCCCGCCTCACTGATTGCTCGCTGTGGTTTCTTGTGGCTCAAATTAATGGAGCAGAGAAGCGGGTATCAATGTAGCAACCACGTAGCACGAGCAAGTCGAGAACGACGAGCGTAGCGGACCTTGTGCGACGCAAAATGCAATCACAAAATAATTCAAAGTTAATTTTAATCCATGGATTCGCAAGCAGCCCAAATGAGCAATGCCAAACCAAAATAGACTCCGATAAAAACATGCTCCAGATTTAGGAAATATGCGCCGAAACCAAGAAGAAATTATTGTCTTGTCAGAAATAATTTCAATAATTCTAAAATTCATTACTTAAAGAGTGGAAACGCTTGGCCCAAATTAATCTCGGATTAAATCTGAAAATCTGCCCAAATTGACAACTTTGTTAAGTGTTAAGTTGGTGAATAGAACATATGTATTATTATTATGATTGGGGAAAGATTAGCACTACAACCTATAAGGTCTATTGTGCCCCCTTACTGAGCCTACAGCTCTTCCATCAATCCCAACTCCTGCACGAATGCCAGGATCTTTGTTGGGTTGAGGGTTTCTATGTGCTTGGGCCTCATGATATGGTGCCCTAGGATGCTGCATCTTTTCCTGGTTAAGGCGACGCATTCTGCTAGGATGTGCATTGAGGATTCCTCCTCATATTCGCAAAGCCTGCATACATCGCTGCTGTAAATACCTAATTTGGTTAGGCGACTTCTCAGTCTACAGTGTCCTGTCAATAGACCTGTGAGTATTCTCTGAGTCTCTTCTTCCCCATGGATATCATTTGCTTAAGTCGCTTTTGATTATAGCCACCTAGGAGACTTCTGGCTTGTCGGAGTCCTGGTGTCTCTGCCCAGTTCCACATCTCCCGCATCTGTCTTTCTTCGTCCCTGATTTGTAGCCGTATTGTGTGTCTTCCTACGCCACAATACGGTTCAGGGCCTATCATGGGTCGTCTCTCTGCCCCCATTCTTGCTTGCTTGTCAGCTTCTTCGTTCCCCACAACATTTGTAAATAGATGGGTTATTTTTATGCTCAGTCGATTATATATAAATTTCGAAAATAAATAAGAACTAGTAAGTGTAATTGTTTATTGTTTGGTGACCTCTATAAATTATTTATAAATATTATTCAATTCCTGACTTGGTTTTTCTAAATACAATTTATGCGATCTGTAGACCGATTGGATAGAGATGGATGGATCACACAAAATACATTGCTATCGAAATTAAAGCAAATTGACATGTTGTGAGAGTCTGTGTTTTTTGCAATGTGACAATCCGAATGAAAATAAAATGCTTATTCAAAAATTGTCCGGTTTATGTATATTTGTTGTATTTGTTGCTGCTGCTGGGGCATAAATGAAATGTCAGCTTAACAGCGAGAGGCGCGTGTTTTTGACTGATAACAAGCGACAGACCAGACCACGTTGGCAGCCCCAAAAACCGTCTTCTCCCCATTCCCCTATACTGGCAAACATTGATTTTGAACGCTGCGGCTTTTGCTGAGTGAAGCATTTTCACAAGTTGGCACTAATCAGCAGCATAAGAACCATAAGAACCATAAGTGAGAAGTGTGTGTGTGTGTGAGTGTGTGTGTGTGTGTGTGTGTTAGTGGGCGGGGAAGAGAGGAGGTAGGGGTTGTATAAGTGCAGCGAAAGTTTGTTATTTTTTTCGCAGCGCCAACATCTGTATTAATTTTCCAGCATTACCAGGAGAGAGGGAGAGAGAGAGAGAGAAAGAGAGAGAGAGAGAGAGGGCGAGATAGAGACGAAAGAGAGGACGCCAAATCGAATTGAAACTTTAATGACTTTATGCGCTAGTTGCAAGTCTTTGCCAACTTGCTACTTGCAACTTGGCACTTGCAAGTTGACCAAAGCCAAGTTTGTAACTAAATGCCAGCATTTCCGTTGGCCAGACAATTAATTGTGCAACTTTTGGCACAATTGTACTTTAAACTTTCGACTTGCCCACGACGCGCCCAGTGGCTATAGAAGTACCAAGGGATAATAATGTTTGTGATGACGATGCTGCTGTTTCTGCTGCAACACGTTGAACAGATTCAATTAATTAACTGTCAATACTTTAGCCATGGCACGAGCGCGTGCCATGGCTCCAACCTTTCCAACCTCTGCAACCCCTCCGTTGTTTGGGCCAGCACTTCTTCTTCTTTCTTTCCTTGCTAAATAATTAATGAAAAGACAAATTGCTATTGGCAAGGCAACAGCAGCAGCAACAGCAGCAGCAACTTTAACCTGAGCAACGTTCCGTTTCTGCTTCTATTACACCCTTCAATCTATATCCCTGATTTGCTGCATCTTTCTGCACAAGTTTTCATTTTTCATTACATACTTTTATTCGCGGCGTTGATTTTTTCCCCAGCTCATTATTCCATTGCTATTTTTATAATTTCTTACTTCTTTACAGATTGCGCTTCATGAATTGCATTACTAATTGCTTGATTGAAGCAAGCAGTGGCAGCGGCGAGTGCAGCATTGCTGCAGTTGCTGCATCTGATTGGTCAGTTGGTAGTTGCTGAAATAACTGGGCAGCACTAATTGGTGTTGTCGGTGTGAGATGATGTACGTATGTATGTTTGGATTTTGAATCCCACCAATAAATGTTGGCCACCGCGAAATAAACAAAATTCAGCAAAAGTATTTTCATTTTGAACAACTTTTTAATTTAGATATATTTATTGAACTTTAGAGAGTTTATTTATTGCAGCTCAAATTTGTATTTCATTGAAAATCAAAATTTAAAAAATTAAGAAATAAGTAAGAACGTTGCAGTCGGGATTAACCGACTGCGAAATACTTTGATGATGATGATAAGTAATATCAGCTCATAACAGGCTGGGTTTAGCGAAGATTTATTGATCTTTGAAGGAGACTTTTAGTAATCTACCGTGAAAGTTTACCATTAAAAGACATCTGCGTTTGTGAACTTTGGGAGCGGGAGTGGGCGTTGCCGAAAAAATTATTGGAAACATTTTTTAGTAACCTTCCTTCCCAGTTTGCTAACTGTAACTGGTCAATTTTTTCGGGATTTTTGAAACAAATGTGAGTTACATGATCTTTTCAATATACAATATACAATATACAATAAAGGTAACTGACATTTGACGGCTTTAACTCAAATTTTCAGGGGCGGAGGGCCTGGGTGCGCCGGAAATGGGTGCAGAGGGACATCGCCAACAACGTACCAACCAAATTATAAGACGGTAACCTTAAAATTATGGGAGATATGTGGCTTTATCGATTGGCGATTAGAGATTTATCGATTTCCTAAAATAGCGTTCGTCGTGAATATCGGTTGTGTTTAAACATAGTCAAGAGAATTGAATAACCAAGCAGAATATTTTGAGTGAATAATGTTTGCCTTATTTTTATTTTATCCATATTCTAAGCTTGAGAGAGCGATCATGAGCCGATCAGTTTGCCTCATTAGGCCAATGTCAAATGCTAATATTTTGTGTACGTAACCCCCACACACCTCAACTGCCTCTTTTGTCCCTTATCTATAGACTGGATGGCTGGGATGTCGTGCGCTGATGTTGCATGCAAATGTGGTAGAGTTCTCACAGCTTTGCCTTCCAACCAGAACTCAATGCATAAATCATGGCTGCTAAGGAATAACTAAAAAAGTGACATAAAATAAAATAAAGGAAAAAAAATGGTAATAAAAGGGTTGCACAAGTGGCAGCTTTCGCTTTCACTTTCACTGTTGTTCTTGTTGTTGCTGCTGGTGCTGGTGCAATCGATAGTCGGCATTTTGATGCCGTCAATATTGGCCTTTAGCACGTTCAGCGTGCGCCGCAAAGTATGCTAAGCTTATTTATTATTTACACGAGTGAAACGTGTATGAAACCAAAAGAGCTGCTAAAAACCTGAATACTGAACGGAACTGAACGGAGCTGCCTTCCTTGCCTCTCTCACTCTCTCGCTGCCATCCTCTTTCTCTCACACTCGCTCTCAATAGGCAGCAGGCTGCAGGAGAAGCCAAAGCTAAAGCAAAATCAGAGGCACCGGCACCGGCACCGGCAACGACAACGACTCGTGTGTGTATGTGGTTGATTTGATTGCTTTATGCACCCAGTGAGTGGCCGCATGAATTTCAAATGAACCGCTTTCCCATGCCACAGCTCCAGTTGTCTGCTCCACCCAGCTTGCCAGCTTCTTGTAGGCAACAAAAAGGTGCCAAATAATACCAAAAGGCATATGAGGGAAAAAAAAGGTTTAGGAAAAACGTTAAAATACGGCCGCAGCGCAGTCATTAGAGCCATGCCAACTCTCATCCTCCGTCTACCCACACACACACACTGCTCTCTCTCTCTCTCTCTCTCGCTCGGTTTGTCTCTCTGCTTGTGTGGCACATCTAACGTGTTGCACACGTTTCGGCTGCCAGTCAAACAGTGTGACTTGCAATGGGAATGGAAATAAATATGAGAATGTTACTAGAGAGTGAGTGACTTAGACATTCGACACAAACAGAGAGAGAGAGCGAGATAGAGATAAAGAGAGGGAGAAACAGAGAAAGAGATGGTGTGTGTGTGCCGGGTCAGTGTTCACACGTCTTTGTACAGGATTTTGGACAATCTACGTAACACACTGCCTCAGGCGGTGCCACCAACAATAGCAACAACATAAACATGAAACACCTCCCCCCTCCCCCCTCGCTGGAACTTTTTCTGTTTTGTGCGCTGTTCCCACAGTAATTTGAAATTCATGCGCTTCGGATGTGGAATAAATTCAAGATTTTGATTTGCTGTTACGTGTGGCATCTTATTTGCTGTCTTACACCTCTCTCTCTCTGTGTGTGTGTGTGTATATGTGTGTGTTTATGCACAATTGAAGGTGTGGAATCGCCACCTAAAGGATAATAAAAGTGAAAAGCGTGAACGCTTTTCAAGCTGTTATCCTTAAAGATGTAGCTTTAAATTTCGCGCAAATTTCACGCAAGCAGCCACTAACCATTTATGCATGTGAGTGTGTGTGTGTGTGTGTGTGTGTGTGTGTTTTGTGATTTTCTTATTATAAGAGGCAGCTCTTGAACTGCACGGGAATCTATAATTTCTGCCAAAATTGATGCTAATTAAGGTATAATTAAATTGAAATTCAATTTGTAGGAGCAAATATTCAGATAATAGGCGACAGAATCGAGAGGATATATGCCATATGCATTTTAATCTATTAGTTTTGTAAATTGTTGCATTAAGTTGCCTCCATTTGAAAAACACCACACTTAATGTTTTGCGCTTTAAGTTAACTTTCTGCCAAACAAGATTTATTTTGATCATAATATCCATAAGTCGCAGAGCAACATTATCTAAGTAATATTTTCATAGCCGTGTCTTCTAAGTCTTCTACCGTGCTCAACTGTGCTTAACTGGTAACACATACATTTTGCTTTTCGTGCAATACTACCAACTTCCACTTCCGCTTCCGCTTCAACCTAGTTCGTACACTTTTACGACGTCTTTTTACTTACTTCTGCTATTCGAAATGTAATTTATGGCATTTAATGCGTAGGAGCACACTAGTGATTCCAAACAATTTACCTCAATGTCACGACTGATAGCAGCTCAGTGGAGCTGCTAGCCCCCTCCGCCCTCCGCCCTACGCCCAGCACCATCCAAAATGTTGGCACACCAGCCTGGTGAAGTTGAGTTAAGTTCCAGATGGTATAGCTTCTTGACGATTCATTGTCGATGTCACACTGCGGCTCATATTGTAAGATTTTCAAATGATGTCGAAAAGTAGGCAAGACTAACAAGCACACACACCTACAAGCACACACACACACACACACACACACTCATATACATACATAGAGTGTACACACAACAAGCAAATAAACATACGAGAATATTACGAGCTGCTTGACTGTTGACGTCTCTTGCTCTCGCCCCCACCTCTCTACAATTCTCTCTGTCTCTCTCTCTCTCTCTGTCTCTCTCTCTCTCTCTGTCTCTCACTCCCTCTCTCTCGTTCTGCTCTTCACTCTGTATATGTTCGTCCCCATCCCTCACAGCAGCTGTGCGTTTATTTTTGGCATAGCATCGCGCCTGTAAGTATGCAGCGGCAGTCGGCAGGTGGGAGGGATACATGTCAATGACTTTACAGAAAGCGGAAACTCATAAAGATAAGTGTTGACATGGCTGCCAACTTGGCTAGGCTCTGTACGACATACCCCCTCCCTACCTCCCACTGCCACTTCCATTTCCACTTCCACTTCCCCGCCCCTCTGCTCACTAAATGGCATCTGTCGTCGCGTATTTGTGTCATTCCACTGTGCGTCTCCCACTCTCCCACTATGCTCCCACGCATCGCACACTTTCTCTACAACCATGCGAGAATCAGTTATTTGAGCATGGAAATTGGTTTAAAGCCAAGAATTTCGTGAGGCTTCATCAGCTAAAAGCCAAACAAAACCAGAGAACACGGTTATCATACACATGCAGAAGATTATCTGCTATCAAATTTAGTCGCAAGTTCGAAATATTATTATGTTTCTGCACGTTTTAAACAAATTTAATTATACCTTGAACTCATTGAAAATGTGTAAAAGGGGTATATGGGTTTTGTGCAAATGTACATATGCAAAAGGCAGAAGGAATCATCTCTGTCCCCCTAAATTATATAAATTCTTGATCAGGGTCAACAGGATCACAGGATCTTGTTAATCATCAACTGCCCAGATTTCATCAAGATCGGATAAAACACCAAAAAATACCTTATTTTTTGTTTACTGTTTATTTGGAGCAGTCTTAAAAATGAGAGTGGATCATTTAACTGTGAGCCACTGTATATATTGCAGTCAGTCTCTCTCGACACAGCATTCTTACTTATTTATATGTTTGTCGTTTTACGACAACGAAAGTGAATATTCAACATGTATGTAGTTATATTTTATCAGAGAGGATGAAATGTTTGTCCACATCTAACTAGACCCCATACATTTTGACCGATTGTTCGTAAGGCAGCTAAGTGATATAATGGTCCAATCTGGTGGGATTCGACGTCCTCATGAGCACAGCAAATCGAATTAATACCAAGTTTCAACTAGATAGTTTTAAAAAATGAGGATAGACACACAGATGGCACAGATCAGCTAACTTGGCTGGTAATGCTGATAAGGAATATATATACAGTGAGAGACAGCTCAAGCCGACCAGTGTCAAACAAAAAACGTAAACGGTATCATAATATTTTGGTTTTAGGTTCGTCATGCTGCCCGCCCGCCTGTTTGAACGCAACATTTTTCGACACCCTTAGAGTTAGGGACTTTAAACTTGGAACATATACTGGTCTATGCCCACGTTGGAGTGCTACGGCACTAAGGGGCTAGGAAATCGACAAAATCCACATTCGTAAATCGATAAAGCCACATATCTTTCACAATTTAAAGGCTACAAAACTTAGAAGGAACTTAATGGCTTAAAAACATGAATATGTTGCAAGAAATTCAGCCAGAAGAAATTAATGAAAATATCAATGACAAACGAACACATACACACACACACACAAACGCAGCAGAAATTCACTTTGAATATAAATTATTTATTATTATTATTATGATTGCCAAAGTTGTGCTAATCAATTTTCTAGACATGCACCGAAGTAGCGTGAGGCAAGCCCCAAAGGCAAATGAAAGCTTTGTGCTTCATTAAGCATAGCCGAGACCACAAGGCACCAATTGTTGTATCTCCATTATTGTGCGGCCTGAGCCGGGGCTAATAAATGTTATCGCATTTCATGCATCACTGCTAATTGTTATCGATAAATAATGCAATGTCAGGCAGCGAGATGTGTTTGTATGTGTGGGCCATGTTCTGTGCTGGATTGCTTATTGTTCGTTTGCTGTTGCATTTGTTGCCATTTGTTCTCTCTATTGTGGTAAGGCTTTTGCCGCAACGTGAAGTGAAAAGCGTGCAGTTTGATAAGGGGAGGGGTTTGGGGCAGGGGAATGGTAAATGGGCTCGCCATGTAAACATAAATCTCTTAAGACAATCAAAGGCTTATTAATGCAAACACGCAAATGGAAATGGTGAAACGGAAACGGAAATTGAATCACTTAAGCCCAAGCAGCTTTTCGATGGCTTAACACAACTTTCAGCACAGCATCGCGTGAGTCAAACCGAACCAGAGGGTGGGGAGCGGATGGGGAAATGTAGAAAGTTGAGAAAGTAGTGGTAAGTTCCCGGAAGCATTTGCATAGTATATGCCTCATTTTAAAACTGACAAGTAGATTGATTGATTAACGCTTTGTTGCAGTTACAGAATCAAGATTGTCATATCTATGTACATGTATGTGCTCTTTAAATATGAGAACACTTCACATACGTATACTAAATTTGAATTAAATAAAATGCTTTCAACTTTGCTTTGCTCTTGAGGTCGAAGCATTGGTATGTCAAGAACTTTGGTTGAGTTTGGGAAATAATTAATGCCATGATGCATAAAATGACACAAAGCTATTCAAACTCATTACAAAGTCATGTTAATTGAGGGTTTGCGCAGATGGCAGCATTAATTAAAACTGAACTATAAAATCCACAAATGACAAGCCAGAAAAACAGCTAAAAAAAAAAAGGCCGGAAAAAGGCTGCTGCTGTGATTATGTTGTGAAAACAATGCAAAAGGCATAACAACGATTTATGACTTGTCCAAAGGTGGAAGTATAAATTTAATGCGCCCCAAAAGTAGGCGTACCAAGCTCACCCAAATAAAGTAAAAAAAAAACATAAGTAGAAGAAGCAGAAGAAGCAGAAGAAGACGAAGCCAAATAGCAACAACAAATGGGGCGACCATAAGGAAAGTATTAAGGCAAAAAGTTTATCCCTACAAAAACTCTTGCCATTGCTTTTTTTTTGGGCAAAAACTTTTCAATGTTCCTGCAGTTGTTGTTGTTGTTGTTGTTGTTGTTGCGGCTGCATGATACGGAAATTTTTTGTGGCTAGCAAAACTTTTCGTACACACAGTCGGAGAGAGAGTGAGTGAGTGAGATAGAGACGGACGCACACATGTACACATGCTGTTGGTGGTGTGCTTGAAACTTCGGTATTTAGCCGTAAGTGGTAATAATTACGAATCTGACTGCTTCCGCCGAACTTCTTGCAGCGGCCGGGTTAAGGTCACAATGCCCCAACAACTGTCGACTGGTTTACAGTTACGATGCGGCGAATTACACATACCCACACACACACACACACACGCACGCAGACTCACACTAGTTAATTAAGTTTAATTGGATGAAAATTATACAGAATTATAAACAATCTGCAAGTCACACAAATATAAACAGAGAGAGAGAGCTAGAGAGAAAAGGGAGGGTGAAGAAGGAGAGCGGGGAAGCGTCAGAGTCAGAGTGAGATAAAGATGGAGAGTATCCAGTTGAAAACACGTCAGGACCCGAACGCTATCGATGTAGTTGCCACACAAAAATATTTTTATAAATAAAATACGAATATTTGATACTTGAAGGGAGCGAAAATCAGTCTGGATAAAAAATTTTAATTCACTGAATCTTGTATTGTCAGCAATGGAGAGATGGACAACAGCAACATTCAGTAGTTGTGACTATGACAACATAATCAAAAAAAAAAAAAGTAGTCGATCAGACTTCGTTTTCATCACTTTACGTGCATACATACATATGTACAGTGAGTCACACCGAAAGTCGCTCAGCGTCAAGTAAATAATGTATTTGTATATTGAAAGAGTCTTTAGTGTATGTCAATAACTAATTTACATACATATATTAGGATTCCAAAAATACAATGCTCAGCCTAGTGTATTTACTGAATCCTTTTGGGATCAGGGCAGCCAAATAGAAAATTCTATTAGCCCAATGGTGTAAGACAAGCTGTAATTATGCAGCCAACTAATTTGACTGGCGTTAGAAAATGTCTATGATGCCCTAGGAGAACTGCTCCCAGTTCTTTTGCCTGTTGTTTGTCCCCTTGCCTTGCCCTTTTTGCCCAATGCCATTTGCCCTGTAAGCCTGTCATTGCAATAGCGTTTTTACAGGCTGCACAAAAGGTAAAACACTCCCCAGTGCACTATTGTAGAGTCGGAGCAAATGGAGATAGGGTAGTGTGGTATGGGTGGGGTTGGATGTGTTTGAATGTGGGGAGTGGCGTGCTTTAATTTGTTGATGGTAGGGAATCGCTATCTTGCTCTCACCTACGCATCGGTTGTTGTGGAGCACATCCGCACCACAGACCTCACACTCCACCCCGAGCGGCTTTATTGAAATATTATGCAACAAAGTTGATGATTTTTTAGCCTGACAAACGTGGTCGCTGCATGGGGACTGCGCATTAAGCAAAACTTGCCACACTCACAAAGAGAGAGAGAGAGAGAGTGACATGGCCCCAATGCCCCTATGGCCACACGGCCCATTGCTGCCATCGTATCAGGTGTTTACTAAACCGACGAGCACAACGAAAAGCAAAAAAATATTATAATAGCAATTGAGAATTGCTGATGAGCTTTGCTGCATGTCTACCTGCTGCCTGACTGCCTACAACGACGACGACGACAACGACAACGACAATGACAGACAGGCCCGCCAAGACGCAGTTGCCCCTACCCCGCCAACGCTATAGCCCTCTATAAATTGTGAAGTCGCTGCAAGCGAACTGGCAAACTTGCCGAGGCTGAAGCTGAAGCTGAAGCTAAGACAGACTGAGGAGGACTGAAGCTGGGCCCAAGTTGCTACAGTCTTTGCACAGACTTGTTGTCGAGGGAGCATTTTAATTATTCAACATTGTTGACAAAGTTTCAGCTGTGACTGAGCCAAAGCAAGTGCTCGTGTGAAAGAGAGAGCAAGAAATGGAGACAAAGAGAGAGGAATAAGGAAATATGATTGGCTGACTTAGCAGTCAAAAGTTGAGGTACAAAAATTGGTCTACAACAAGCGCCTGCTGACATTGCCAAATGCCAACGGGCCCAGCAAAACAACAAAGGGGAGAGTTCCTTGGGAGTGGTGTGTGTGTGTGTGTGTGTTGGGGGGGTGGGTGGTTGTTGGCGGTTATTTGATAATATTCTTACTTAACTGCTAGCTGATAGTCTCTCTCACTCTTTGGCATTCAAAGAATTAATCATCGTACAGCCGTTTGGAAAATATCCCGATACTTCAGATATTTAGAGCTTTATCTTTATAAGGAAGAAAGCTCGAGTTTTGATCCAATACTTACACCTTATACAGATCAATAAGTTCATGTACCTAATTTGACTATTACAGCCTGTAATTAATGGGGGAATACATTTTCCAGCATTATACCCAGTTTCCAACTTCCAAACACGTTTTTAAGAATGTTCATTGAATTTCAAAGTATTAAACGGTCCGAAAATATATCAAACTACACTTTCAGCATTGAATTTCAGTCCCATAGACCGAACAATGGATTTCCAACTGGACATTCCAAATCGGTCTAACTACAGCAGCTTTTCGACAGTTCAGGTGTCAGATGGAGGCTTTGGTAAGAAAGTTGAAAATTGTTGAAAGTTGAAATTGCGTTGCAATTTAGCTCAAAGTTAAGCATTTAATATTCCATTTATCGACACAGCGTAGCGTATGACTGACCACAGCCAGCCAGAGAGGCAAGCAGGCAACCAGGCAACCAACGAGACGAGTCTGCAAGTCCTTTGCCACACGCTGCTGTCATTTAATTCTTTTGCAGTGACCCAAAAGCCACAAGCCCAACGGCAACTGCAACAACAACGTTGCATACGACGAGGATGTTGCACCAAGTGGAGCGGATGTTGAGACGATGATGCAATTTGGGGGCGTGT
This sequence comes from Drosophila kokeensis, assembly GCA_035042145.1. Lineage (NCBI taxonomy): Eukaryota > Metazoa > Arthropoda > Insecta > Diptera > Drosophilidae > Drosophila > Drosophila kokeensis. Next base: position 195,524 of record JAWNLT010000831.1, on the reverse strand, counting down.
ATAAAAAAAGGCTGGCCAAAGGACTGATGCTCTTCATGTATGGCTAGCAATTTTTTTTGGAGGGATCGCTTCAATAATTCTGTTGGCTCAGACACACACACACACACACGCACACACGCACAGCATATAACCGCACACCAATACAAGGGCAGCCAACATATTTCGAGTGGCTTTTGTGGCATTGGCGTCGACTGTTCACAAAGCACACAAATGCCTGGCAAAACTGAAGTCAAATTTAACAAAAGCAGAAACATCAGCAATGTTGGCCGAAAAATCACAATGCAATTATTCGGCAACGTGGCACAAGGCGACTGCAAACAGTGCAACACATACACATACGACAAACATAAGGTCTCTTTTACATGGTTGCAACTTTATTCTTTTGCCAGCATTGCCTTAAAAACCAATTCCAATTCCGAAGTATTTTCCTTTTAAGTTAAGCACATCCAAAGACCGATGAATTAGCTATTTTGACCAAAGGCGGTTTTGAAAACGGTTTCTTATAGATAAAAACGAAATAATTTTAATTATTATAAATATATATTATAAATATAGTTGGGTGACTATTATCTGAGTAAAGTAAGTATGTTTCAAGTTCGGAAAAGGCGAATCCTGGCAGGATTCTACCGTATATTGTGAAATTTAATTTCATTATAATATCGATGATTTTTTATGCATTTCTAAATAATAATTTATTTATTTATTTATTTATATTTCCACAAGACATTATCGCTTACATTAACAACTGTTTTCTTACCCTGAAGCCACTGAATATGGATAAAAAGGCTTTGATGGTTTTCTGCAAATGTATGTAACAGGTAGAGGGAAGCATATATGACCCCTGATCAGGATCAACAGAATCAACATCTGCCCAAATTTGATCAAGATCGAATAGGAAACAAAGTTATAGTCGAATATAGATTCTCATATTGATCATACTACTATTAACAGCGCATATGTGAGAAAGCGATTTATTTATTTATAAATTTATTCATATATTTATCGATCTATGTCGATATCGATATCAATGCCATGTACAGATGTTATTTTACAGTCTTATTACTACTAGTAGTAGTATGTTACATACATTACAAGGGGCCTGCTATAGTATATGCATGCGATCGTCGCATTCCTGTGAGGATAAACCTGCTCACATTTGGTAAATTTATCAGCTGGGTTCAGGGTAAATCGTAGTCAATCGATTACAAAAATATGCTTCGTGTTTATCTGGACTATTTTACTTATCAAATAAATTGTTATTATCGTGCTCAGCTGTGCGTGATCGTGACGTGACACGATACGGTCACCTCCCGATACGGTCCCCTCCCGAGTTACTTAAAAATACATAGACACAGACACATACTAACTAACACACACGCACTCATGTGTATATTTAAGCTCATGAGCCGCAACACTTACATGTCTGCGCCACTCCCTACCACCTGTCACTCTATAACCTGTCACCCTTCCACCCTCCCACCCTCCCACGCCTCATCATCATCTTCGCATCGTTTTCCAAGCACGCAGCTGCGTCGACTACGGACTCAAACAATGAGGCTTTTGTATGCGGCAGAGCGTTTGCCATTTTTTGCTGTTTCTACTGCGTCAGACACTTTCACACACCCACACACACACACACACACCACACCACACATGGCTATTGTTTCGTATTGAACCCCAACCCGACATTATATATGTATGTATTTGTGTGTGGAGCTGCTGTCTTTGGCTGTTGACTGCGCTCGCCTCCTTTTGGCCGGCGTTTTCATTTGCGCCTCAAATCTAAGAATAATAGCCGCCTTGATTACACTCACGCCGCCTTATGACAAACGAAAACAACAACAACAACAACAACAATAGCAACAACAAGAATGAAAACAGCTGCAACAACAATCAGTGCACAGTGGTGCAAAATATACAATTAACTTTTCAGTTTGATTAAGTTCACGATCATATTTGAGACCGAGTGATCAATAAAATCGAAATATAGAGTTTATCGTTCACAAAGCAAACAGTTATATATACATACATATATATATTGTCAAAGCTGATCGCCGTTCAAGCTTTTAGCAGGCTTTATGCTTGAAGTATTCATTAAAGAAGTCAACAAATAGTTTTTACACATTTTCACAACATTTTAAGAAATATTATTCGAAAATATTCAAACATTATAAATAAATAATATTAATACGATTCCGAATTGTTGTCACAATTTGGGCCAATGTGCGCCGCATTGTTGCCAAAAATAAAAGAAATCAAATTAAGTGGCATGTTATTCGCTATATGCTTATGTGTGGCAGTGTGTAGGTCGGAACGTGGCCAGTGGCATACGGCTTGTGTAGCATACATCTTCTACTTAACATCAATTGAAGTCCCCTCGTGTTATGGCCCTGTTTGAGTGTTAATTGTGTGTGAACAACAACAACAACAACAAATTGTAAATGACAGGCGATTGGAGGCGACTAGGGTAAAAAATACACCTGCTCAAGACACTTGCCCCACTGTTCCAGTCGATGAGTGCTGCCTGCCGCCTGCTACCTGTTCGGTAATTGTAAGCGTGCTGCTGCACTCCACGCATTGGTCACAATTCGAATTAAATTATGCAACAAGCGGCAACAAAGGGCAACAATGCTCGCATAAAAAGCCACAACAGCAGCACAACCATGGAAATTGTATTAATTTCTTATGGTTGCTTCCTGTTGCTTGCCTCGCTGCTGCTGCTGCTGCTGCTGCTTCTGCTTCTTCTGCTGCTTCTGCTGCTGCTTCTGCTGCTGCTTCTGCTGCTGCTTCTTCTGCTGCTTCTGCTGCTGCTTCTGCTGCTGCTTCTGCTGCTGCTTCTGCTGCTGCTTCTGCTGCTTTTGCTGCTTTTGCTGCTTTTGCTCCCAATGGCAAATCAATTTGCACTTTACATAAAATTCAACAAAAGGCGAGCACTCTCATTTTTTGAAAATCACAGCGCATAACCCATTAAACCCACGTTGCTCGAACTACTTGCAATGTGCTGCTGCATGGGGGAGGGTGGGTTGTTGGAAGGGGAAATGGAAATGAAGCAGGTAACAAAAGGCGATTTTCATACAATTTTCGTTCGTTCGTTCGTTCGTTGTTGTTGTCAGTTGATGTTGTCGCATTTGCATAATGAATTCATATGTTTAATAAAATCCACACGTGAACACGCGAACCATCACACACACACACACACACACACACACACACACACATAAGAGGGTGACTGCCAACTGGTATCTGGGAAGCACAAACTGAATGCAGACACGCACAAAAGTATGCAAAACAAAGCGAATCGAAAAGCCATGCGACGAGAATTCCATTTTTTATGCTCAATAGTTTTGCTGCTGCCACAGAGAATGATGATGCAGCCACACAAATGATAAAAGTACCCATTTCTTTTCTCCCTCCCTCTCTCTGTGTGTGTGTGTGTGTGTGTGTGTGTACTTGGGGTTGGCCTAAATTAAAATCGTATTAGATTTGCATATTTGGTTTCGCCTGAGTGCTTAGCAGCCGCTGCTGCAAAGTGGCTTAGTTTGCTCTTATCGGTAATCAGAAATCATTAACTCTTACCACTAAGCAGACAATACATATACATATAGGCGACAACGCGTCGAAAACTCCATACAAGTATAGCCCAGGCGATTATTTGATGGTACAAAATATTGATATATATGCATATTGATTGATTTTATATGACAATTCTGGTCTGAGAACTTGAGGTATGGTTCGGATGGGGCTGAGCTGAGGCCACCCGGTGGGTCGCGGGTTGCGGGTTGCGGATAGCGAACGGCCTCGCTTCCGGAAGGTTAGCTGCGAATAATACGAGATTCCTCGTAAATAAGCAGTCCCGGACAAACTGCGATAAAGGAGCTGGCCAAAGGCACCAGAACTCCGAGAAGCCAGAAATCTTTTAGGTGGCTATAATCAAAAGCGATTTAAGCAAGTAATATCCATGGCGAAGAACTGGCTTAGGATACTCACAGGTCCATTGACAGGACACTGAATGTTTTGCCTTAACTAGGAAAAGACGCAGCATTCTATGGCTGCATGTTATGAAATCTTAGGAGTCTTTGTTGGGTTGAGGGCTAACCCAACAAAGATTCTAGTATTCGTGCAGGAGCTAGGGTTGATGGAGGATGATGCTTCCCCGATTTATAATATGACAATTCTTATATATAATAAAATCTCAAGAATTCAATTGCGTTTTTATTATTAGCGGTACATTGTTAAAATACATATAATAAATTTGAAATGTTCAACAACATTTTCGACAAAACGAAAACGAAAATGAAAATGACGCTAGTCCCTAAAACTATACAGTAAGTAAGCCCGAAGGGGGATAGCGCCGGAATGATAAGAACATTGTAATTGTATTGTACATCAAATGGCAAAGGATATGAGAAGGAAACTCATTATGACGCTGCCATCAGAAGAGACACTGGACGAGCTAGTTGGAAACTGGGTCAAGTTGTTGCCGGGACAATGGCATTCAATTACCAATTGTGATAAATTGTACTTTTAAGCAATTTAAGCCCCAAAAAAAAGTATATATATATATATATATATTGAGCAAAAGTTAAAAAAAAAAACAAACCGAAACGGAACGGAACGGTCCCTCATCAAAGTTCGTGTCAAGATACAAAACAAAAAAAGAAAAGAAAAAGGTTGTCTCCCTGGTGTCAGGCCGGACAACAACCCGCATTGGATACCCTGTCTGTGCTGCCTGTGCTTGCTGCTGATTTGATAATTATTCTTTGATTGATTATATTTGTCGAGCAAACTCTACATCTTTCTAAATAATCGAGAATCTAGAAGCAGTCCCAAAATATATTTCTTTCTTTCTTTCTTTTCCATTGCATTTTGTTTTGCCCATTTGCAGGGCATCTAGAAGTCGAGCATACTGCCTTCCTGCTCTGGCCATAAGATATGTAAAACTACTTTACTTAGAATTACTCAATTGTATGTATATGTTTATGTATATATTGTAGCAGGATACTTGTGATGTTGCTTGAAGACTGTAACATAATATCTGTAATCTAAAATGCAACTATATATTTAGCACTACTATCGATGTCGATCAATATCAATTGTCTGATGAATACTTGCTGGTAACCTTTTCAAAAATCGGCATATGTATTTCGGAAATCTGAAATGAGCATATCTTTCACAATTTGTAAGCTATAGTCACCAAAGTTGAAAGGTATATCACTAGTAACACCCTTCGGGAATCAAATTTTGGACAACGCCCACTTCCCCCCACAAAATCAATAAAAGCCTATATTTCTCGCAATTTAAGAGCTATAGTTCGGAAACTTTGAAGGTGATTAATCAGATCGTCATCCAAAATTGTTTTGGCAGCGCCCAATCCCGCCCCAAAAATTCCCAAAAGACCATATCTCACGCAATTTAAGAGCTACACTTACCAAACTTGGAAGAACTTGAACTTTCAGCCATGTTCACTCCCGCCCCCCAAAATCTATCTACCGCAATTTTTAAGACAAACTTGGACGCTAATTCTTGGCTACACCCAACCTGTAGTTTGTTACCTGTTATCAGCTGGTATTACTTATGATGTCAAAGTATTTCGCAGTCGGTTACTCCAGACTGTAACGTTCTGCCTGGTTTGCTTTATTTTCTTTCCTTTTTCTTTTGCTTTTCCTTTTTGTTGCTTGTTGTTGTTGTTGTTTGGTATCTTGAGTATTAATCCTAATTGAAGGAAAATCCCCTGATGGACACGCACATAGGTAAAGGGATCGGTTAAGCGGTAACCCTTTTTATACCTTATATCCACTTAAACGGGTAAGCGGGAATATTGTTAATTTGTGCAAACGTATATAAACCGGCAGAAGGAAGCATAGTTTGCATAGTTATTGAACTTGATAAATGTCAAAATATATATAGAAGTTCACATTTCGTTCGATTGGCAATCTTTCACGTTTCCCTCATGCCGATCAGAGTCGATATCGATATCAATGTAGCCTTTCAGTTAGCAACTGCATAACTATCTGCTTACAATTTGACTCTGTAAAGGCTTTCCGTGGAAAGTTTGGCAATAAATGTATATTGTAGATATTTTAGCGCCGGGTAAATGGTATCTGTAAGTAGCGCGCTTTAGACAAGAACATTCAAAGTAGTTTTTTGTTGTGCTACTCTGCTACTCTGCTACTCTGCTACTCTGGGGCTGTTGTGCTGCCCGAGATCGTTAGTTTTGCCATTTTATGACGATTTGTTTGTGTGTTTTTGTTTTTCTGCTGGTGTTTCTATTTTTACTGCTTTTTGCTTTTTCTCTTGTTTTTTTTTTGTTTTTTTTTTGGCTTATTCTGAGTAGTGGCGCCAAGGAAATCTAATGTGAAGGGTTGCGCGCGTGTGTGTGTTGGCAGAATTGCCAACATGTGGCGCAAGATAAATGCGTGCTGTCTCAAAATTAGCTACGTCTATCAATCCCCCCCCCCCCCCCCCACCACTTCCTCACCATTCTCTTTATTCCCGCATAGACCCGCATTATACTCAAGTTCCGTTAGCTGTTGGCTTTGCTCATAGATTTAGGGAGATATGCGAAATGAAAATGATTCCCAATTTTTATCAGCATCAGACTTACAAGAGAGAGAGAGAGAGAGGGAGAGGGTGATAGATCTCCCTCACTCTCTAAGCTAGGCGAAACCAAATTGTACTGGAAAAATTGATATTTTTGAAAGGATTAAATTTGGTGGCAAGCAAAAAGGATGTTTTTCCTGCAAGAACTCATATTTCCACAGATATTTTCTGTGGCAGCGATATTATAGCCAAATAGCAGGATATAGCCAAGTAAGTATGTTGAATTTATTAGTCAGTTTCTTATCCCCATTACTTAGACCTTTAATAGCAGGATTGTATGAAAAAACGGAGCAAATAAACATTTAATTATTCCCCATTGTCATTACACAAAGGTGGCCTATGAAAACATTATTTCACAACGTAGGTGTTGAAGGTGTTGAAGGTGTGTGACTGTGTTGTGTGTTGTGTGTGTGGATGTGCGTTTTCTTTGTTTGTGTATTTGCTTGAGAACGAAGGCGGCTTGCATTTTACACTTCTACACTTAACATTTCACACAGAGTTGTATTTAACATTTTTGTTTTATGTTATGTAATTGTATGTAATTGTAATTGCAGATCCCCTTGACCAATATGATCAATGAATGCTTTGCTTAGACACATTCGAGTTGGAATACATCAAAGAATTCGGACTATTTACTGCTTGATCCTGCTGTCAAGGACTATGGTTAGCCTTGACGCTATTTACATTAGAGCTGACACAAGTCACCAATTTGCTGGCAGCTGGCTACACTGTGTGCATGCTAAGCAACTTTGTAATAAAACGCAAAAATCAGTATTTCATAAATTTTCCGATTGGTTTTAATCGAAACACTTGAAAAGGGCAGCCCACAAAGTTCGTTGAATACGTTGATACGAAAAATGCTTCAAACTTTAGCCGCAACTCGATAACAACTTTGGAATCGTTGTTGTTTGCGTTATTGTTGCTGCTGTTGGCTTTGTTATTTAGTTCTCCGATTCGATTTAAGTTCTGCATGTCTCTCTCTCTCTCTGTCTCTGTCTCTCTCTCTTTGTCGTTGTGCCTGTCTCTGTGTTGTGCCGTTTTGCCTTTGACCTCGTCGTTCGTCTATTGCCACAAAGTTTATGAGCCCAATTCGATGTAATTTCCAGGCTGTGCTTATGACAAGCGCCACAGCAAATCGACGCAAACTTCGATTGTCAGCAATTGGCCTAGTTTGCATTAGACGGATAGGCGGAAATGGGATTGTGGGGCAGCGGTGCGCTGTTTGGAAACAAAGAAAATATCTGCATATTTTGGCACATTATTCAAATTGCCATTATGCACGCGCCTGGCTCAAAAGTATGCCACAACAAAATTGGAATCGCATTCGCAAACAAATGGCAAATGGCAACTGCAACAGCCGCGCCGCAGTTCGCAACCCGCAACCCGCAACCCGTTAAACCATTATTGCAGCCACAAATGCAATGCTGGAGTAGAGCAGCAGCTAAAAGTGTTGGCAAACACCAAGGTGCACCAATACCAACGATACCCACATCACACATCGACTCGACTCATGGCACGGACTGCAATCCAGTGGCAATGCGACACTTTACAATAGAAACAATTTCGAGTGATCTAAATGCAGAGTGAGCTAGACGACCAGATACCCTAAAAACATGTGCAAGTCCACCTCTTTCGGAAATCTGTCTAAGAACTTGCTTAAAAGACTTCTAATGATTTTTCTCGATCTTGGAGGAAATTTGTTAATTTGTATTCGAATTAATAAAAAATCGAAAAAAATTGCTTTAATATATAATCATTGTCCTGTATTTTCATGTGTGCCTAGCCCACTTTCAGTGCCTACAATAACTGGGTATAGGCGGGAGGAGGGGAGTTGCACCACATACCACAAAGTGTGCAACTGTTTCGTTTAGTTTCGCATCGTTTCACGCTGCAGCACGTGGAGTTCATTATCGCTAATAAAATGCAAGCGCCCCAAAAAGTCTTTCCGACACGTATACGTAACGATACATACGTATACGTATACGTATACGTAATGTGCATATATGCGTCCATTAACTCAAACGGTTACGCTGGCTGCGTTGCCAGGCTGGTCAGCAGCATTCTTACCTCTCACCCTCCCACCTATTACTTATTAGGCATACTTCGTGCGGGGCGCATTACAAATTTAAATTGTTTGCATGCCGCTGTGCCACAAAAAAAAAAAAAAAAACTCATAAAAAGTAAAAAAAAATATTTCTTTTTTGCATATTATTTATGGGTCGCCTCCGCACTTAAAAATGTTCAACACGTAAAAAGCGTTGCAAATATATATATATATATGGTCTGTTTTTTTTTTTTTTTTTGGGTGCGGTGCACGTCTTGCTGCAACAGCCATGCCATACGCTGTACCGCCGGACTAGGCTCAAGATTTATGGCTATGGCAGACAGCAGAGAGCTCAGACAGACTCAAAAAGACGAATAATGGACGGCGAGTAGTAGATGCAGATAGAGAGAGAGATAGAGAGCGGAGTATTCGAAGTATTTCTATTGCCGCAGTGGCATTGCCCCCAAACGATAAGCTGTAAGCATATTTTAAATATGTAGTAAGTTCCTAGAATACTCTCCAATGTCGCCAAATGTGTCCTAGAGTGTGATTCGACGGCTTCGACGGGTTTGATTTTTGGATACACCCTTAAGATGGATGCCAACTGTGTGGTACTATTAAGGGTTCTAGCTCTTATAATGCGCTTGATATCGATTCGAGCTAATAACAAATTAAATATAATACATATTCCAGCTTTACATCGGATACAAACTACATTGCCGAACATTCACTATTGTCTTCAATCAATTCTTTTATGCATATCTATGAAAATGAGTTTCAAGATTTGCAGTTTTCTGCTGATTTTTAAGTTTTTTGACTTGAGCTTAAACATTTAAAGGTCTTAACAGCAACACCGTCAATATTAAGCAATTTATTAGAGGGAATGCCTCATATCTTACCTTTCGCAACATGTCATCCAGCGAGTCCACATCGAGTCCGGCATAGTTGTTGTTGAACTGGCTGGAGCAATTAGACGAGGTGCTTGTGTAGCGCTTGCGTCGTCCTAGGGCTGGCGAGTTGACCAGCGAGCTGGGCCCACTGGAGCTCACATAGCCCAGCTGGGCGGCAGCCATTAGGGGGTAGAGCGTATGATGTGCAGCCAAATGTGGCACATGACCCATGGTTAGATGGTGATGCGACGAGGCAGACGACGAACTGCAGCAGACAGCCAGACAAGCGCCGGGGGGTGGCGAGGCGCCCGATATGGTTTGTTGTTGATGACGCATCGAGGCGAGTGGCGAGGGTGGCGCCGTGTGGTGCAGCTGCAACGAGTGATGATGATGGTGCAACGCATGCGAATGCGAGCCATGATGCTGATGGTGATGTTGCACATAGGCTTTGGCGGGCGAACTGTTGCCCGACGAGCTGTTCGAGGTGCCGGCTGTCTCCGTTAAGATTGCATTTGAGCTGGAGGAGCCGGAGGCGGAGGCGGAGCAGGTGCCGGAACCGTTGCCAGTTGCAGCAGCAGCAACAGCAGCCGCAGCGGACGTGGCACATAGTTCCTTGCTTTGTATGGCGCCGCTTGTTGTGCTACTGAGCTCGCCATTTGACGCTTGGGCGCTCAACTCCACGCTCTGGCGCTGCAAATGCCGCGGATGGCTGTGATGCGGATGTGGATGCGAATGATGCATCTCCGTCGGCGATGCATCGACCAGCATCAGCGTCGTACCCGCAACATCCATGTGGGGCTCCACTTTGAGATCGTGTGTATGCGTGTGATTTAATTTTCTGACAAATGCTGTCTGTCTCTATATATATATATATATATATATATATATCTGGTTACATTGGCTGCCTTTTAGGCGTTTCCATCAGTGATTAGGGCGACATTTTGCTCTTGTTTTTGTTTCTTTTTTTGCCACTTATTGAACACTCAACGCCTTAAATAATGCAATGCTAAATTTGAATACAAAATTGTGTGTGTGTGTGTGCGTGTGTGTGCGGGCATGGCAAATAATTTGTTGCATTCGGTTGCCCTCTCTGTCTCTCTCTCTCTCTCTCTATCCCCCCGCACTCGCCATATGTGCGTTTGTCTGTCTGTCTGTCTGTCTGGTTGTAAATTTATGTTGCCGTTCCGTTTGTTTGCTTTTTAATTGCATGCTGCATGCCACAGCAGTTGCTGCATACTTTTAGGCGTCACCCACATGATTAATGGTTACCCGGGGAACTCAGCTGCAGAACGAAAGAGTACAAAGCAGGGGATGGGGGAGGAGGGAGGGGGGAGGAAGGGGGATTGGGTTTTAAGGTTGGGCTTTGTTGTTAACCACAAATGCGCTGCAGTAACTGAAACTGAAAACTGATTGTTGTCATTTGCAATTTGGTATTTGATGGGCGAAAATCGAAACGACAAGCGCCATAAAGCAGAAAACAAATATAATAAATATACACACAAGAACACACATACACATACATTATATACATTATATACATTATATACACTATATACATTATATACAATATATAAAAGTAAACGAAATATGCATGAGACCTTGACAACAAGACACATTTAAGAACTGCAACTAACTGAAGACCTATAAATGTGATCTGCATTGTTTGCGTAAAAGGATATCTAAGATATATACTATATAATATATAATAGATATATATATAACAGTTTAGTTTGTGACTTTCTAATATGACTACACATTTCTCGACATTTCGCTTTCTTTTTCAAATAGTTAAAGAAAGTTATTAAGTTCTGAAGTCGCTCATCAACCTCAATCGCCAGTTTTGCTGGCGTTATCCCATTTAGATCGATTCTAGACATATTTTTCTGTTCCTAGGCCTATAATATCAGAATTTCATAGGTTTGCTACAAAGCTGAATAGATTAATTGATTGAAAAATATATTTTTTAATTAGGAATGGACAAATTTGCAATCAATGAATGGCACAGACTACCAGCAGATTATAGTTGTATACAATTTTAGAGCGACATGTCGACATATAGATATATTATGCTGGCTGTGAATTGAATATGACATATTCATATTGTAATTGAAACGACAGCTATATGATATAGGGGTCTGGATCCGGTCGACTTTGACGTACAAGTTTAAAGCTGAACGAGACTGAGGACAGAGGCACACACATAGCTATATATCGAGTAATAATAATGCTAATGATCAAATTGTAATATCCACTACCAGACATACAAAAGTTTAGCATACTTTGCAGCGACATTGTGACTGAATATGCTAATAAAAACATGCAACATGAGTTGTTGTTATTTACCATAGTGGCATACACGCTTGACTTGCATCACCAGAGATACATACATGTATAGGTAAATAGAGAAGGGGCAAGTGCGTGCAATTTACAACAAATAGCAATCAATTTTGAAGCACAAATAACTCAATTATCAGCATTATCCACTGACTAGTGGCATATGATGGATGCTGCGGCTGCTTCAGCTGCCTGCTATCAATAAATTAGCAGTGGGCTGAAGTCAAGTGAAGAACAGCTGTCTGACTGGAGCTGGAAACAGTTGTTGTTGTTGTTGTTGTTGTTGTTATAAGTTTGAATATGGAATATGGTATTTGGATATAAGCGTTGGACCCTGCTGCTGCCAATTAGTTTGGGACGTAGAAGCTTATTGCGCTTATGTGATGTGCCTGATTTAATATGACCGGATGTGCGGCGCTTGGTGGGGGTGCACTGGAAGGATTGGGTTGTGAATGGCATCGAGTGTATCGAGATCTAATTTCAAGTTGCAGCAGTGCAAGAGTCGAGTAATTCGACACAGGAGCAGCGTCAGCAAACAGCAGCAGCAGCAGCAGCAGCAGCAGCAGCAGCAGCAGCAGCAGCAGCAGCAGCAGCAGGATCAGAAGCAAGAGCAGGAGCAGCAGCAGCAGCAGCAGCAGGAGTAGACAGTGGAGGACACCAAAGTGCCAGGCGACATGTTTGCCAGGCAGCCGGACATGTTGTCCCATGCCCCATCTGTAGCTGTTGTTGTTGTTGTTGTTGTTGTTTTTGTTGCTGTCGCTGTGAGTGAGAGTTGAAGTTTTGTATCGTCCATTTAACAATGTACGATGATGATGCACACACACATACGGACAGTGTACTAGTGGGGGCAGGGTCAAGACCCATGCACAGAAAAAAAAAAGATTCAATTAATGTAAATCAAACTGGATTTTCTTCCTAGATACATTTCGACATCAAATAACAAATTAATAAATAATTTGTACGTAAAATATAAGCAGCAAGGAAAAGGCATGAAAATGAAAACTACTAAGTCAAGTTGAATAAAACTTTCTTTTTGCTGTGTGTAGGAAAAAGTGCATGTTTAGCATGTGTGTGTGTGTGTGTGTGAGTGCATGTGCATGTGCGTGTGTGAGTGGCAGACATTGGGCAGCAGTTGCTGTCCCTGTTGCTGCAAGGACAAGTCGTTTTGGAATCTATATGGTCAGGCCATAATTCACTAGAGATAATATACATATGTCTGACTGGCTGTCTGGCTGCCTGGCTGTCTGCCTGGCTGCTTCAAGCAGGAGCCTTATATACACACTACGAAGAGACAGGAGACAGTAGCGTTATGCAATTGCCTTGCGTGCACGCACAACAAGAACAACAACAACAAAGACAGGAACAAACGCATTTTAATGACAAGCTGCCTGACTTGCAACTTGAACCAGAAGGCGGCTCTTAAAGTCGTGCAGCGCCTGCAATGCGATATTTGTTGTAAATGTCAAAACTATTTTTACTTCGTATATGGATTTTGAAAATTGCAGGCAAGTTGAATTTATTGTTGCACAGCCATTGCTATTGGCCTGAACAAAAAAGCATGCTACACTTTCTTGATATTTTGGCTGCATTTCAAATGCTCATCAAATATTTATGGCGAGTTTACAGACACACACACACACCTTTATAATACATACGCATTTTTTTTTGGCAATGGAATTCATCAAAAATGCTCATGTATTTGCTTGACTGCGCCAAAAATTATGCAACAAAAATAATAAAAAACAAAAAACAAAATACAAAATCTTCAGACAACCGAAGATTGTATGCTCTCCAAGCCAACAAGTAAGCTTAATAGCCTGACCAAAATGGAAATAAACTTCCAAAATTTCAAATAAGTTTGTGACAAAAAAAAAGCAGAATTACAACAAAAAAACAATTAGACACATTTAGCTGATTCCAATAGTATTTTCAGCAAAAACATAATAAAATTGCATAAAGAAAATATTTGATTGGATCACACTGATGTTGATGTTGATGTATTTTTCAAAGTGTTTCACATTTCACGTTCAAATCATAATATCCCACTCAAGGGCCAGTCGGCGAGCAAAATAAAGAGAATCACAAAACAACAACAACAATAAACAAAAACACCAAAGAAAAATGAGAAACAAACACAATTCGATACCCAGAAGAAACAGAAAACAAACAAACAAACAAACAAACTGCAGGCAGCTTATTCACGTTATATGTATTTGGATTATATTATATTATATCTGTTGGGCACATAATACAGGCAAGCTCGAAAATGGCGCCAGTGCGTCTGCTATTGTGTTGGCCTTGGCAACAGCTAAGCTGACACTCCCGCACAACACACCCCTCCCCTCCCCTGGAGTCAACACATTATGAATAGAAGAAGTACTCAACAATTGCCACACTCAAAACAAAAACCATTTTAATTGATATTCGTAAATATCGAAATTAAAAATATTAGTTGAGCTTTCGAAAGCAATACAAAAAAAACAAAAAAAAACCACAGACACACACACTTGAAAAAAAAAAATCAAATAAATTGAAATTGTTGTTGCCTTTCACTTTTCCGCGCAAATCACACAATGTCGTAGCTGCACTTTTTGACGTTTTTTTTTTTCCCAGATTGTTTCGTTTTGGTCTAAATTCGACAAAGTTGCGTAGAAATTGTCAAGCTGAAGCGCGAACCGCACTGAAAAATGACGAGCGAGCGAGGCCGTGTGAATGCTCGCGTTACGCGTTGCACAGCCAAACACAAACTGATTGCCTTGTGCCGTGCCATGGTTGTGATTTACCGACAACCGACCGACTACCAACAACCGACAAGCGTCCCAGTCAGTGCCGGAGTCAGTAGCACACAACAAGGAAACGACACACGAGCAAAACGAAACACACACACACACACAGGCACACACACTCACACACACACACACATGCGCACACGCCACAGCTGTACTTACTGCGTGTGTGTGTGCGTGTGTGTTGAAAGAGTATCGCACATAGCGTGGTGAGCAAAATTTCCCTCAATTTCAACCACTTGGCTGAGCCAAGTGAAATACTGGGTGTTGTTGCGATATTGGGATAATGGGAAAAACAGCTGGCTTCAAGAAATATGAATCAATGCCTGTATTTGGATAAAAACAAAGTAACATGAGAAATTAATAACTGTAGTTTGCATTTACATAGAGCCATATAAGCTGTAATTAATATTGACTATTAAAGTTACAACTGAGGAGCTTTTAGGTCAAGAAAGTGCGGCAATCTTAGGCACGTCGTTCAGATTACGACATTCTACGGCAGCTATAGCAGTGATATAGTCATCCGATCCGTTCACGAAAAAGAACGTATATACATGTATGTCAAGTTAATCTGTTAACAATAAATTAATTATTATTAAAGCTTGAGGGCTTGAAGGTAAACTACTTTCATATTTTTATTGTTTACATAAATAAATATTTTTGAGAGTACAAAATCTTACTTCAGACTATGTACCATATATACAACAATAAATAGAAAGAAAAGCTTTTAAATAAATAAATATTTCATATTTAAATAAAAATAAAAATCCACCAAATAACATAGAAACCAGCTTTATAATATAGTAGTCCGAAGTGAATCATTTTTGCCAACACGATGTGAAACTCGAAACTAATGAATTTGGTTTGGTTATATTTCAATCATTTGAATCATTCTTACTTTTCAATTTATTTTTAATTTTAATATTATTTTAAATTAAATAAAATTCAATTTTCAAAAGTTTACGTTAAGCAGCAGATTTATATTGTTGCTTTAATTAATTGGATATTATTTCTCCGATATTATGCTGCTAGAGCATGTAAACATAAAATGGCTGAATACGGGGCGAAAAGGAAACTGGGAACTGTTGAAGAAAACGCCATTTTAAGCTAAATTTCCCGCTATTTTTTGGGATATATGGAGTCAGAGGACATTTTGGCTTTTGGTGTGGTGAACAAATGTTGAGTTGGTGTTGCAGCTGCCCCTTTTTACGTCTCATCGTCAAGTATATGTTCGTGTGCTGATTGTGTGTGTGTGTGTGTGTGTGTGTGTGTGTATTAGAGTCAAACTTAGCCCAAAAGAGGCAACGTGCGACGTAAACATTTGTTGGGCCGCCCGCGAATTTTAATGACTTTAGCCAGCAGTTGAACGACCTGTTTGCTGCCAAAATATGTTTGCATTTGAGTTTTAAATGATGACGATGCTGGAACATGGCGCATAATGAGCAATGTGGCAATGTGGCAATGTGGCAATGTGGCAATGTGGCAATGTGGCAATGTGGCACTGTGGAAGTAGCGTGCTCCCTGCTGCTGACTCAAGGCGGATGACAACATGTCGTGTCAGCTGTGTGGGGCTGGCAGGCAGCTAAGCGACAAATGCTATTGATTTTTGTTCTGACCTTTGGCCCCAATAACGATGTTGTTATTGGACGGTCAATTGGCGAGGCACAGCGACAATGTTGGACTTAAGCCTTGTCAACAACGGATCAGCATCACGAACAGCATCGAGCAGGGACCATTTGAATTGTAGATCCACCAGATTGCCGCACATTGCCCAAAATCCACACCTGCTTCACACATACACACATACACACACGCATACACAGCTGTCAGCAGCGTGGCATGTTGTGCATCCGAGTGCCGCATATGTCACACAGCCTGCTTGGTGGTCGACAAACTCTCAAATTGAATGCAAATTTTTTTTTTTTTTGTTTTTTTTTTTTAGGATTAGCGTCTGGCAACGCCGCTTGACGCCAACTTGTTGAGCAATTAAGCCAACGGTTAAAGCGCCAGGCAGCCAAATAACTAACTCCGTCAAATGAGTATACATCAGCATAAAGTAAAACACGCATGTGTGTGTGTGTGTGTGTGTGTGTGTGTATTGTATGAATCTTGTGGGACATTGTCAGGCGCTAAAGTTGAACAATGCGTTCAGGCAAATATTTACGCTGTTCAAAATGTAATTTAAAATGTGATTATTTTCAGATTTAATAAATAATATAGAACATTTGATTTTGTTGCCAAAGGCTTGTTGCTGCCACACAGTTGTATGCACGTAGTTATGAAGTCCCTTTGGCTCTATTTTAACATAGTTTTAAGGGCATGAAGTTGCTGTCAGTTTTCAGATAGCGATATGTCTCTCTAGCTCTAGTTTAAGAGTTAAAGCAGAGAAGACAAATGGGATATAGACATAAATTGTTCACATATTATGCACAAGAGTGTCACTTGTAGTGCAGATCGATCTATGGCAATAGTTATGTATCTGTAACAAAGTGAATAACAGTTGCATCCATTCTTCAATTCAAATTATCTCAAAAATCAAATCAAATGACATCTTTTCATACTCTGATACCGAAGGTGCAAGAGTATATTGGCTTTGTGTAATGTTCGCTATGCCATCTGCCAGTTCGTATGATCACAAATTTATCCGACATTCTTAAAGATAGTTCAAGTTCACAGGTTAAGGTGATACATTCACTAAGAGTAGTAGTGGTAAGCCGATAATTGCATATCGATCAAATTGTTCACGATGTCCTCAGGACAGGCCCGGGCACATGTATTGCAGCCTTACGCTGCTGATCCGATTGATGCTCCATATATGTAGTTCACCAAGACTTCGTCCAACAACAGATTTATATAACCCTTCGATCTCATACTGGCTGAAATTTGACAAATTAGGATCATTTTGTGATGACTGAATGCATCCAGTTGATGAGTGAAGGACTGCCACAGTCTCGAGTAGGCAAAAATCGCTCAGGCTTCTTTCAAATCATGCCTGTTGTAATTTAACCGTTTGAACCATTGATATTAAATTTGACCTCATCAAAAAATACCAGATATTGATACTCCTGAGTCCAGCAAAGACTCTAAGATTGCAGATTTTTGACTGTGTGATCATTTTTTGCTGATGATTTTTAGCATTGTTTGTTTTCTTTTAATTTTAACATGTTATCAGTTGCTAATGATAATCGAATTTCGGTGAGTGTATTTATGTCTATATCTATATCCCTATCTGAATCAATATCGCTCGTTGGCAATATTGTTTCGTCCAGCCGCGTCGGAGCTAGTTCTTATAGCCATTTCGAACACTTGGAGCAACTGGAGCACAAGCAACTTTTTAATCTCGTTGCCATAACATATACATATACATATGTACATACATAGACATGCTAGTGCCTAGAGTAACATTGTAACTACCTAAACACTAACCGCAATCCATACACGCCCCTCCGCCTGCGTCCCTCACTCATTCCTACCCCTCTTAAGGACAGCGGAAGTGTGTGGTCTTAAGTATTATTGGTGTTTGCTGTTTGCCTTTTGTGGTTGTTGCTGTCGAGCTTATTGTTGTTGCTTGTTGTTGCTTTTGGGTTTGCCGCTTCACATAGTTTTTCATAAATTTGAGACGACTATGTACTCTGCTGGTTGCGAAGTAGTCTTACGTCCGTCGCCTCTCCATCCAGCTAACAGTTTAAGACTCGCGGTAGCTTTGTCTTCTCAGCTGATCCTGGCAATAGCGCAAATTGCAGCTAACATACGGCCCTTGGCCCTGAGTATGAAATACCGTTTCCGCATATACATATGTATGTGTGTTCAAATGACTCGTAGTGCGTGTGTGTGTGTGTGTTTGAGTGTGTGTATGTGTACATACATGTATGTGTGTGACTCGTGTATATTTCGCAGTCACACGACACAACGTAAACGGCTTAAATACGCAGCCAAAAGCCGCTTAACACTCAACTTTTGTGCGGTGGTTTGTGCGGAGTACGGAGTACGGAGTACAGAGTTTGGTATTATGTTATGGGGGGAAAGTGGAGAAATTGGGGGACAAGTTGCAAGCCATTCGCACTTTAATTGCAGGCGCTAGGAGCTAGTTTCCACAGCGACCGTTCATAAGCATGTTTTATGCTTCGACAATACCGCAGAGCACAGTAAAAGCAACGTATTCATTTGTAGCCAAATGCCAGCTGCTAAACTAAAGAGCCTTTTTTCCCTTTGGCTTCAGTCGGTCACAATTACAAGGGACCGCAGCCTCGTCCCTCGCCCTTTTCAAATTTATTACATTTATTTTTATATATTTATTTCAGTTTCGGCGAGCCTAAAAGCTTACAGCAAAAGCGAAATCGGACTATTCGGGCAAAGAATGAGCTCGAAACCAGTCAAGATAATACATACAAGAGCAAATCCAGTTAGGAGCAAACAAAATATAGTCGTTTATCATAACCCAAGCCATTTATCGATACGCCAAGGCGTATCCAAACCAAACCCCGTCAAGATAGAAATCGAAATATTATTTAATCATTGAGCGATTACTAAAAGTGCTAGTTGAGATAAGATGTGAAACCAAAATTACTTAACTATCGATATAATTAACTATCGATATACTACATTGTATTTATGAAATACTTAAATATTATTATAATTATTTTGTATTTGAACAAACCAAATTCAATCACAGTCGCAACATTTTCATTGTCCTTGTGACAGCATTTTGCTTGGTTGATCACAACAAATTCCGCCAGCTTGCTCCACTTACTTACGTACATAAGTACAAACACACACACACACACAAACACACTCTCACACACACACACAAACACACTCACACACACACACACACACACATGTATGGCTAACACGCTCAAAATCAACACAGTTTCAGCTGCTCAAACTATGCCGGACGGATGAGAGAAGCATGATAAGAAAAAAAGCACAATAGTCAGAAGACAGAAAGGAAACAGCGACGGCAAAACAATTTTGTCCTTAAATATTTATTTAAATCTTATATCCTGCAAGGGAGTCCTGCAAGGGGTAGGTCTACATTCAAATACATTGTTCAAGCGAATTGGTTGGTAAATGGTTCGAGTTGGCAAGCCGAATCTTGTATTAAAGTTGCTATATATTATTATATATTATATTATATACTATATTATATATTATTATATTATGTTTTACTTATTTATTTTAAGGCTTGTTTCGAATATTCGTTAATGTTTAAAAACCTAAATATATATACATGTATATGAGAAATATATACACACACAGCTAGTAATTAATATTCTGATATTCATAATTGTTATGCAGACGCTTGAAGTCTTAATAATATATGATGAATAAATCTATACAAAATAATTTGAAATTGGGCGCAGGGCCAGTATTACATACATATATACTTTCTTTATATATGTATATTCGACTTTTGTTTGTCCTCGTTATTCCTCATTGTTTTGCCAGATTCTTACCGCTTTTGCTGGATTACATTTCCAAATAAAAGCATTCATAGCCTGCGTTTTTCAAGAATCGAGAGTAATGCCACTCGCTGCCTTTTGGAAGTTGAAACAAAAGAATTATAAACTGGAAAAGGACCAGCTCCTCTTGTTTAGTTTCGTTTCGAGGATGCCGGCTGAGCGGTGGTTGGCTTTAATCCTGTCAGCAATGAGCGCATACTTTATTCGCGAGCAGCGATGCAGCATGTAGGTGGAGGCAGCGGGATGTGGGATGTGGGACGTGGGATGGGGGATGGGTGAGCCTAGGGCATCGCTATATATGCTGTATGAGGCATTGTCACGCATAATTAAAATTAAATGCGCTTTTGGGAATAATTCAAATGAATAAACGAGCGTAGCCAATATGTGTGAGCTGCATACACAAAATGAGTTGTCCTTGTCTTGCAAAAATGGTGCCATAACCCTCTACACCCTCTACACCCTTTTCCCTTCCCCACCCCCAGCACGCACACATACTATGCCCAAGTAGAAAGCAGACACACTCGCAAACAGAGCTGGCCACGCGAATCTGTCCTGTCCTGTCTCTGTCTCTGTCTCTGTCCAAAAGCAGCGGCCTTAGACACAAAACTTTAGAACTTTTTGGCATTGTTGTGAGCGTGGGCATGGAAATGGGCGGGACCAAAGAGCGAGCGAACTGGCATAGACATCGCTTCATTTATTATGCGACTGATGTCCATTAATTTTGCAGGCCACAGTCGCTTGGCAGTTAGTTTGCCTCCAATGTTTGTCGCTTGCCTAGCAAGTTGCCAGACAGGCGACGCTGAAAAGTAGGCAGCACATGTTGCTCTCAGTTTATGGCTGTGTGTGTGGAAGTGTGTCTGATTGTGTGTGTGTGTGTGTGTGTGCACCACACATTTAAAAGTTGTCATAAACAAAAATCCGTCATATCCCACACACACACACACACACACACAACTGTCATACTCGAGTGGACATGAGAATATGCCAAGAGCAGCGCCTAAGCCTAACTCATTGGCGCCCAAAAGAATGCACTGCACACTAGTAATTAATTATACGCAATTGCCATATGGACCCCATATCCACCCCCCCTACACACACACCCCCTGCTCCACCTTCCACCCTTCCCATCCTTCACACACATCTCGCTTTCAATCGCCCCCATTCCAGTCGAGCCTCGCCCAATTGCTTAAATACAAATTTTGCGTTTGGGTCATTGATACGCAATTTATGCTCAGACACGACGTAGTCCAAAATTTTTAATTAAGGCTGCAAAAGTGTCTTCAAGTAATTTTCAAACCCCCTTATATACACACACACACACACACACACACATACAACCCACCCATTTTCGTTTCTCGAGGGGGCTGCATTAAAAGCAAATTTTTGTGTTTAAAATTGAGCTAAAATTTAAAGACAGTTTTGAACATTTTTAGCACAGGCCTAAAAATAAATCATATTCTTTGCATATATATATATATATATGTATGTATGTGTAAGCTTCACATTTGTGGTATTCTGAAAGAACTGTATTCTTATTGAAGTAAGAGTAAAGCCTATAATAACTTAGCTGTTCGAAAATCATTGATTATATTATGTCGAGAACTGTGTATCGATAAATCAATACATTACAACTGTTTTGAAATAATAGAGGAGCACATGAGACAGTGCCTTCCGGCTCAACTGCAAATGCAGCACAATTTCAATTTTTCAATTTCCCATTGCATAGTGCGCATAAGCAAGGGCAACGCCTCCTGCAATACAAACTGAAACAATGACTGCGTGTGTCTGACTGTGTGTGTGTGTCTGACTGTGTGTCTGACTGTGTGTGTGTGTGTGTTTATTGGTGTGTGGCAATCAGCGCATTGTACGCCTTATAGGCGCCTAACTGTCTCTCTGGCGGATGCGGCATTGTTGCACACAGGCGTTGCCCATTTGAAAAGCAAAGCGCAGCAGTCAACGACCAAACGCAGAGAGTTCTGTCAGATGCGACTGTTGCACCGGGCTACGTGTGCCCATTATAGTTGATGATAGGCTATACCCCGTGAGCTGTTAGCAATGGGTATATGCACGCGGACATCAGCAGGCCATATACATATATTTATATATGTATATTTATATTATTCAAAATAAAACTAACTACAACATGATTCTTAGATTAACGTAAAATTTATGATTATTATGATTTTTAGTCTCCAATTATTTCATGTAACGAGGGAAGAATTGACAGCTGATCTGCTTAGAAGATGAATTCTCTTCGACCTAATTGAAAACATGTCCCGCTGAACAACATCACAGCTTTTACTCAGTTCCTGTCAAACTTGCTCTGCTTCCTTTGAAGCTGCTTTCCTTAGCTTTCCTCTATGCGTTTTTCCGTATGCAGTTTTTCCTACTTTGTTTTTTTCTGGCACAGAGTATCTTAAAGTCGATCATCTTCTTCTTTGTTTCTATTATGCATTTTCGAGTGTATCCGGATGAACGCAAACTTTTGTCAACATTCGGCATTTTCGGTGGGCTTTGGCGGACCAATTGTGGAAATTGAAATGGTCATGCAATGCCTCTAAGCGCGGCTTTCAACGCGTTAACGCGCTGAGCACACACACACACACACACACACACAGACGCACGCACGCACATCACTTACGGCTTATGGCACTAATGTGGCCACTTTTGCTGCTGACGGTTGTGTCCAATGTGCAATCATCAACAACTGGGCCGTTGGCTTTTGCGGATTTATGAGATCCATTTATGGCCATGGCGGTCCCATAAAATACAGCCGACAAACGAGAGTGCCGGAAATAGTAGGCGGAGGGATAGACAGAGCGAACGAAAGGAACGGGAAGTTCGCTTTAGAAGTTATAAGACGAAACCATTGGCAATTGACAAACCAAATTTCATTGAAGAACAACCAATGCCGCTTGAGTGTTGGCCAAAAACGTTGCTTGGCAAAGCCCAGCCACTTCTTAAAACCGTTGCCTTAACACTAGAAAACCGTTGAAAGACAAACACCTGCAGCACAGCACATAAGAGCACTTCAACTCTTAACAAGCTTCTGAACTTCTGTGCAAATTTAGCAGAACAATAGAGAACAAATCGGAGGAACGGAGTGTGTACAGTACAGTGTGTAAACTGACTAACGAATCAAATTGATCAGAAAAAATATTTACATTCTAATAATAATAATAATAATAATAATAAATTTAAATTTGGCAACACTGCAGGTGAAGGTGAAACAGTTATTTGAAAACTTTTGAATTCCAATCTCAAACAGAAGAAAAATACTAAATTCCTATACAGTTATACAAACTTTACATTATTCATTTTAGTACTTCAACAATTACGCTTTTAACTAAAAACCCAAAAAGAAAAAAAAGAGATAAAATCGATCACGAATGTGAAAAAATTCAAGCCCGGTTCGAACCGAAGCGAATTCATATTAAAAATATAAAAATAAAATTATTATATTAAATTTGATTTAATTCTTTTTAGATTCGTAATGAAATATGCAATTCAAAAATACAAACTTTACATTATTCTTTACGTTTTTTACTAAAAACCCCAACAAAAAAAAAAAGATATAAAATCGATCACGAATAATCACGAAAACTATGTAGTAGAATCAAACTGTAACCGATCGCATTTTGCTTAGTGTTAAAACTGTTTAACTGAAATTTGGCATCGTAGCAGCCGTAAACAGTGTGCCGTATACGACATACACGATATTGTGTAACCAGCTTCGTAAAACTTTATTCATTTGGTATTCTTTTCGGCACATTTGTTTGCCTGGTTGGCCAGTTGTTTGGCTAGGGTTTCAGTTTGGAGTTTGGAGTTTGAGTTTTGAGCTTGTTGTTCGCTGACTGCTTGGTAATAAACTTGAATTTTATTGTCGGACAAGAATGTTGCAATATGCAATATAATTTCCTTGCCTTGCACATTGTTGCCAAAAAACATTCGGCATCCCAGCCGATTCTGTGGTTTTAGCTTAACGTCTCTTTTGATTGCCCTACTCATCCTACCTATCTTCCTACTTACTTACCTACCTTCCTGCCTCCCTTCCTCTCTCCCTCCCGCTGCACCTCAATTATCTTCATCTGCTGCTTGTTCTTTGTACATTTTGCTTTGACATTATAAATAGTGTGCGACAAGAGCAATTTAGGTAAGCTGAAAAACTGGCATTTACAACCACTCCAAAAATATATCTATGGAGATTTTCTACGTTTTCCAAAGAACTTCGACCAAAAAAAAAGAAAAAAAAAAGTTAAAGGCAAAATAAATTTAAAATAATAATAATAATGTCAGGGGGCAGCATGCTGATAGCCAATTTGGCAGTTTGCTGGATCTAATTTAAAATTTATGATGGCAAAAATATGCTGCACTTCAACGACTGGCTGCTACTGCAATAGCAGTGGCTGAAAAAACTGGCAAGGCAAAAAGCAGCACCAAATATTTGAGAGCGACAAAAGGCAAAAGCATAAAACAAACATAAAATATTCATTGCATACTTTTAGTCATTCGAGTTGCCATATTTCTCATTTCATTTCCGCTATGCGTTTCCTTATCCTGTTTGAATCCGTTTACTTTGAATACCCTTTCACCATTACACCAAGCCTTCAATGCAACTGATTCGAGCTGAGCATTATTTGACTGTGAAACAAGTTAGAATACTTGTGAAAGCTATACTAGGAGATAGGAGATAGATGATAGCAGTTGGTTCAATATGAAAAACGGATATATAATATGATGACTGATGACGTTTATTCCTATAGGAAATCAGTTTGTAACAATATTCGCAAAACGGGAGCAGTTATCGATAGAATGGAAGAACTCATATTTCAAAGTTGAAGTTTCTATCTCTAACATATATGAAATATATGTATGTATGTACATCTGGTCTTTACAGCGAGTATAAGATTTCCTCGATCCTAGACAATTTCTATATACACTCGATTCGCTAAGGAAACTACTGTTTTATCGGTCTCGACTATCGGAATTCCATCTCTAGTATCTTAGACCTGTACAGACAGGGCAGGGCATCTACCATTCGATCAGCACTTGTTTCCTTGTTTGTGTTCTGCTCTGATATGTACTAAGTAGTTATTCATACATTTTTTTGGCGGCTGCTTTCGCAAAATTTTTGCTGTCAATTAAATATTGAAAAGTGCAGCAAAAGTATAATTTTATAAGAGTTTTCGTGTGCCGTAAAATCTCTCTGCTTTTTGGGATAAGCGAATTTTCCGTTTTCTGTTTTCCGTTTTCAGAATTCAGATCCTTTTTTTGTTCATATTTCTTTCATTAAAAACATCATACGAGAATGCACAAAGTAAACGAACAAAGTAAACGCATTCAAGTCTGCTACTCGCACTAACATGGCTAAAATCAACAAATGCCTACATAGTAATAGGCGTAGATACACACACACACACACACACACACACACACACACACACACTTTGAATAGTGTGCGACGGCTAGTATAATGAAAAGAACAATGCAGTGCGCTCTACATGAATAAGTCTTGAAGAGGTCATTTCGGGTTATTCGTAGGATTCTTATACGGGGCATATAAGGAGAAACCAACCTTACAAATGTCTGAAGAGTCAAGTCAAGTTGAGAATAAAACTAAGAACACAGAGCTGTGATTTCATTCTTTACTTGGTTTAGTTGTGCTACAAATTGTTAGCAACAAAAATTATCGAATAAAAAATCAAATAATTACAGCTAACAGCTTCAGAAGCATTACAGTTAACAGGCATACAGTTAAACAACAGTAAGAATGCCATGTTGGAGTGAGCTGAACTACGATATAACCCGATGTATTAATATATTAAATATAATATTAAATATATTCTAGTTTTATTGCAAAACTTGCCTTTAAAAATGTTGCTCACTCCAATATAAGTGTAAGTGGAAGTGCTCCCATTTCGTGTAGCCGGTACTGCAGGTACTGAAGAGTTTAAATAGAAAAAACTAAGGCAGCGCATTTGACACTGGTCTATTTGAGCTGTCTCTCACTGTACATAGCCCGAATTACCTGTCACTTGTAGCAAAACTCCAACATTTTGATTGGGTTAACTTTGTAAACAAATATATAAAAAGAAAGGTGTTTCAATCGATTTCGCTCTTTGGTATTATCTAAGTGGATACAATTTTATTCATGTAATAGGATTAAATGAAACCTGATTTATATAAAAACTATTTGTTTTCCGTGCAGGTTTTCATTTAAAATTAAAATTTTGTTTACAAATATATTTTTAAAAATAGATTTGAAGTTGATTTATAAATATAAAAAGAAATGTGAAAAAATCCGGTCATTTTGTCCACATATATTTGCATTCATTGATATTTATATTGAGACGCACATTTAACAAATTATGATATGATAATAACGCAACTCGACAAGATGTGAGGCGATCAGGACATACTATATATGTATATATGTATATACAGAAATGGGCAATTGGCTGATGTGTGAGCGCTCAACTCATGCATAATTCATGGGACGAAAATCATTGAAGTGTAATTAATTTATGTCATGACTCATGACTACATGCGATGTACAATGTGCCATGTGTGTGTGTGTGTGGAGAAATGAAAGCAATATTCACTCACACACTCACACACATCCACACACATTTGCAGCAGCTCACTTTAGTGTCACATATTAATAATTCATATAGTTTTTGCATTAATGCGCCGGTAGATGGCGCTGCCAATAAGGCTAATGACTACGCTTTGGAGCATCATCGCTCTGGCATTTTGGCGAAATGCCTAATGACTTAATTAGCCTAATCATAAAAGGACAACAGACAGCTGCACTATTTCCGCTACAAATGAGCAAGTGGTGGGGGGGGGGGGGGGCTTGCTCTGTCTCCTCCTGTGGCTAGTAGATTACTTTTTGGCCTGATAATTGTAAGGGGCCGTCATAAAAATGTTTTAGCCATGGGCCCCATAAATCATAATTAAGCACAAGATGTGCATTAGTTTCACTCTGTATGTATGTGTGCGTGTGTGTGTGAGTGTGTGTGTGTAATTAATGTGTCTGTGCGTCACTCTGTCACTGTTGTTTTATTTGTTACTTATCGTCCTGCTCTTTATTCTCACTTATTAACTCATTTGCGTTAATCAACAACTTCCCCAGACCCAGCCCCGCCTCACACACTATAAAAAACAGCAACTGTGAACTGTGCACTGTGAACTGTGAACTGTGAACTGCGAACTGTGAACCGGTTCAACTTTATTTCTTTATCTCACACAAAAGGTAGTTTGTAGGCTGTTCGCCTTCAAATACCGGAACGTGTCACGCCCACTTATATATGTATATCTATATCTTCCACAGCTTTTAAGATGGAGTCACGAAATTTTTGCAAGTATTAGTTTAATAACTCCACGCCGCCTTTTAGAACCGATAAAAAATTGGTATGGCCACGACCACACCTGCACCTAATCACATAATCGCCAAAGCGAGAAGTGTCAATCGATACGACCATATATAGCCCACATTCTTAAAGATAGAGTTACCACACATGGATGGTAACTTGCTGGTAACCTCCCTCATAGATGAACATATACATTTTCAGGCCACAAAATTTGGAAAGTATTATGCTAATAACTCAAATAAGAGATCGATAAAAAAAAGTAGATGGCTACACCGACTGCAGGGTTCTCTCTCTTATTAGTTTTTGGGTTACGAGTTTCCGCTTAAAATGTTCCCTTTTTTAGTCGTTTTAGTTCAAACTTACCTTTTCGCGCAGCATATCCCGAATGCGACCCGCTTGATTTTTGGAGCGATGTAGCTCCAATTGCAACTCCAAGCAGCGTTCCTGCCAGTTGATCTGCACCAGAGCGAAATGAAAAAGAGGAAAATGATAAATCAGCCACTTTTATTGGATGAAGAAGCACGTTGCACCCACCTCTGGCAATGCCTGTCCATAGTTGTTTACCTGGTGCACGTCCAGATGCTCGGTCAGAGTGGAAAAGTGCGGCCAGGGCGCATCCGGAGCATCCAAAGCGGCTAGTATAGGATTAAGGGGAGGCGGCGCTTGAGGGGCGAGAACCGAAGCGGTAACAGGAGCGGAAGCGGAAGCAGCTGTGGTATTTGCCTGCAGCTCCTTGGCAGACGGCTTTGCTGGTATGGGCGGGGGGCGTGGCTGGCGTCGCGGCATGAGGCGTGGACTGTTTGGTGTCGAGGCGACAACCAACCGTGCCTCGTGCAGCTGAGCGGCACGCGTCAACGGCATCTGGCCGCTAAACGAGGTGGCTCGCTTCGCTAGCAACGGCGAGGCGTGCAGCGATTGTGAGCCAGATCCGGACCCAGAACCAGAACCGCTGCACGACAGACGTCCAGGCAGCGAAGGCGGCTGCTGCTCCTGTTGGAATTGAAATTGCTGCAGTTGTTGCTGATGCTGCTGCTGATAATAATGCGTGGAATGCTGTGGAAAGGTGTGCATGTAACTGGAGCCATCTTGCGGCCGCAGAAAGTAGTTGTGCGTGTGTGTGTAGTAGAGCGTCTGTGTGCCGGCCACGCCCACCGCTTGGGAGGGCGTGGCACGGCCGGATGAGGCGCTCGCCGACGGCGATGGTGATGACGAGGCAGAACGACGACGCTGCTCTGCTGCAGCTGCCGCTTGCTGATTCTGCAGCTGCAACTGATGATGTTGCTGCTGCTGCTGCTGCTGTTGTTGTTGTTGTTGTTGTAAATTGGTAAGAGTATCAAAAATTTGCGATAAGCGACCCAAAGGCACTTCGTCAGACATTTAGGCGAGCGGCGGCAGCTGTAAGATACCAATAAATAATCGAAGAGAATTAATATTAAGAAAAATAAAATTATTTGATTAAATTTGATTTAATTCTTTTTAGAATCAGTGAAAAGATCAAGCACAAATACAAGTTCATATTTAGAAATTTTAATTGTAGTTTATTTATATTTGATATAATCAATTAAAAATCGAAAAAGTCTTTTATCATTCATAAATCAATCAGAATAAATTTACCCTGTCTGGACTGCGGACTGGACTGAAACATTTTCGTTGCTCGGAAATTCATAAGATGAGTTTACGTTAGGCTCAGAAAAAAACTGTGGCATCTAATAAGAGGATGGCTACACACACACAACTTTAAGAATAGGTTGCACACAGATGATGAAAATTATACTGTCAGAATAGTGCTGTGGCAGGTAGTATGACAAGTGACAGTTACAAGTGAATATTAAGTCCAACAAAATTGCAATGACCCAGTGACACAGTTTGGGGTGATATGCCAGCTGAGACACTAGGCATGTTTGTTTCAATGGCGTCCAGTGTTTTGGCTCAAGTGATTTCCCGTATTCCCAATGAACATAATGCAATACAACCATTACAACCATAAGCTAATAAAATCGCTGTGTAATATCAAAGTTTGAATATCGCTATCTGTTCGTCGCTCTAAGATGCTGATAGCTCATGGAGCGGTCTCAAACACTTGAGGCTGGGTCACGCTATTCTTAGAGATGACAGAGAACATACATTGCGGTCGCCTTACAACCGGCCACACTAGATAAGAACTACATACATGTATGTATTTTTAGGCTTCAGAATTTTGAATAAAATAAAGGCTCTCGCCAGAGCAGGCTGTTTGATTCTAAATGTCGTGTTTCACACACTATTGGTAGACTCCATAATTACATAATTTGTAGAAGTGTTGCAGATTACACTATCATGAAGCTACCATACAAATATGTATGTAGATGACAGCAATTATCTATCAAATAAAATATATTTTAAAATTGAGAGCTGGCTTAACTACAACTAGACTAGATCAGCACACTAACAAAACTATAACATTTTTTTTTTATAATTTTCTTTTGGCTTTCCATCAATTATATTCAAAGTGCAGGGCCAACTATAGCAAATTGAAAGTGCCGTGAAACTTGTGTTTGTCGACTGCCAAAAAAAACTTGACAAACGACAGAGACACACAGAGAGACATAGAGAGAGAGAGAGAGTGAGGGAAGGGTTTGATGTTGAGGTGAAGAACTCCATTTCAATCGTCAAACGAAGAAAGAATTTGGTCTTTCATCCTTTGTGCCGTTTTTGCCCAAGCCCTGGAAATGTCAGAAAATTGTCTGGACCAAAAAACCGACGCAACACAGACAACTACAAACGACAGACGGTTAATGGCTGTTGGCCTTTGGCCGATTGCTTTTGGAGCACATTGAGGTTACAACAACAACAACAACAACAACAACAACAACAACAACAACAACAACAATAGCAAGCCAATGCATTTGTCCACATTTCTTTGCAGTGAATTTTTGTGGCTTGCTACAGCCATGGCTACTGTTGTTGTCGAAGGGTGTTGCAGCAGAAAACCCCATCGGACGAGCAGAGTGCACCACAACTCTTGGGACATTCATGAGAATTATATTCAAATTTTGTGCTGATTACGAAGACGACATAAGAGGCGACTAGGCTAACAAGGACGGCAACCGGCAGTTGCTCATGAAATTGGAATTGAAGTTGAGGGTTTTTAGCTCTAGTCATAGGCTGCCTCCTCAAATATTTCTGCGTATGTGATTTTCTCTCTCTTTCTCTCTCTCTCTCTCTCTCTCTTCCTCTCTGTACTTTACTGCACTTCATATCACAAATTTTGATTAAAATCAAGTTGATTGCAATACAAATTCCGTTCTTGATTTGACAAAATGTACACTTGGGGCGTCATTTTCAAGTTCTGCTCTGCTCTGCTCGGCTCTGCTCTGCTCAACTGCACTTTACAGCTAATTGTTTCTAATTGAAGTCCTGAGAGGCTCTTTGAGTACAGCTGGCCAGCAATTATCGGCATTATGCTCAACTGGAGTCTCCGAGCTGACGTCCGCTCCTTTGACGAATGAAGCCACAAGCTAAATGTGGCTGTATTTGTCTCAAACGATGCAATTGTAAATATTTTAAATGTTTGTACATATTTGAAAATTAAAATTAAAATATAGTTTAACTAACTAAAATTATGCAACTTATTTTGGGACAAAAGATATCACTATATCATATTAGAAGAATTAAGTTCCTCTAAGTAAAAACTGATTTTGGTTGACAACAATTTCCTTAAGTGAACTCTCCCTGAGCTTCGGACATGGTCTGTCTCTTAGTCATGGTCTTGGAAAAGGGTCAAATCATGGTTCGCCGGGCCAAGATGAAATGCGACAAATGCCGATAGTCAGCCTGGCTAAACATATCCATCATTAGATCAATCCCTTTATATAGGGTTATAGTATGGAGGCCTTGCCTACAGAAGCAAACCATTCAGAAACAGCATTTCGGGGCTCTTTACACCACACAGACACTAGACGCCATCATAAATATTCCATGTCCGGAAACACAAGGCGTAGAACATGCAACACTTTCGTCCATAAGACTGAGAGAATCTATAGTCTGGGAGACTCAAATGAAAGTCCATGACAGATTCGATATCTGCATCAAGCTGTTGCAAATCTCTGCATGAGTGGGCTAAGCAGCTTGTTATCAGCCCAATTTGGGTGGTAACTGTAAAAGGTGCTAGCTAGGAAAGATACTATATTGCCCCTCCTCACATGAACGTAAATGATTATCTCTGTCTACCTAGCAATTTTAGGTTTGCAAAAAAATAAAAATTTGAATTGTGACTTGTCAAAATAGTTTATTAAAATTACAATTTACTTAAAAATAAAATTTCGGAATTTGTACCAAAAACAAAATGACAATGACAATGACAAAGCACATTGTGCATCGGTTAACTATTTGTAGGTCTGACATATGTATGACAATAATGGTTAAAATTGCTAAAAATCTGTTGAAAAATAC
Source organism: Drosophila kokeensis (assembly GCA_035042145.1). NCBI lineage: Eukaryota > Metazoa > Arthropoda > Insecta > Diptera > Drosophilidae > Drosophila > Drosophila kokeensis. The sequence continues at coordinate 163,604 of JAWNLT010000831.1, read as the reverse complement.
TGTTTCCAATTGAAGTTTGACAATGCAACAAGGCAAGTTGAATGAACTCATTAGCCAGCCCTGACATCACTGTAAAGCATTTCAAATCATAAGCTGCTTAGCAATATGCAACCGATAAAATACAGTTACCATGTAACTATGTTTGTGACTCGGCTTAATATGAAGTTACACACGAATTTATACTGAAAGAGACATGAAGTGGACTGGATAAGCGCAGTTCATATTGCGACTTCACTGTCTTCGACTTCTGTCTGCTCTTTGGCTTGCTTAGATTTACGGTTTGCAACAACTCGCTAATGCGCGCACACACACACACTCACACACACTCATACACACTCACACACATGCACATGTTTAGATGGAAACCCAAGTAAGTATAAGAATGTCTGCGTCGGTGTCGGCAACGACGCATGAAAACTCACTCAAATAGTTAGCAAACTTGTTTAGTTGCAATGAAGTGCCGCATGTCGCATGTTGTTGTTGCAGCATGAAGACCAAAAGCAAGAGCCAAAAGCAAATTTTAGACCCCAAACCACCACACCTCAGGACGACAGTTAAGCTGATCCGCTCTCCGCTTCAGAGCTTTGGCAAATATTAGACAATGTATTTATGCATTGTCAGATACATGTGTCTGCGACGGCGCTGCCTCGCATCTCGCATCGTGCAACAGGTACACAACAGCCAAAAACGCTTGCCTTTGAGTTGAGAGCCGCTATGAAACCAGTCTACCTTACAACCTTCTTTTGCCACAATCAAAGTTAGTTATTTATTTTATTTATTTATTTGTTTAAAGTCAGTCGACACAATAAATACAAAAACTTAAAAAATTGATTTCAATTGAATTTCAAATAATATTAAAATTATAAATAAATTTAAAAATAAGAATGATTAAAATGAATAAAATGAAAAATACAATTAGACCAAGTTGCTAGCCAAATATTGAATAATGAAATACAATTAAAAAAAAAAATGCAATTCTGATAATGTTGATGGAAATTAACGATTGTTTTTACATAAAGAAGTGCGCATGTAAATGATAGACCACACACACAAGCAAACACACACAACACACACACCCACCAGACCCTCATCACTCTCGTTGCAAATGAAGTGTGTTTGGCTAGCTGGCCATAATAGTATATGATGCCCATATTGCAAGCTACAAACTGCAAGCTGTAAAATTAATACAACATCAGATGTCGTACACTCACACACACACACACACACATACTAACAGCAATTGCCAGCATACATACGCATATACATATATATACACTGAAAAACAATAAGCATTGCCAGAGCTATGTTTAGAACTTTAGTTGTTTTGTCAAATTGAATATATCTTTCAGTCTAAAATCAAGTTGGAATAGCACAACATATATATGTATGTATGTATATGCAAGTCATTTGTTTTTTTTTTTCAATGTATATGTATTTTACATACATACATTATCTGTGCGCGCACCCTGTTTGCCCCATGACAATACTTCACCCTGTTTTGTGCCACTTGAAAAATTTAATAAACGTTGCAGTATCGTTCGCATGCCAATAATTTTACAATGCGGCACTTCCAACTTGCCCCCAAGCACGCAAGCTGCCACACCTCGCTTACCCTCTTTCCCACTTTCTCACTCTCTCGCTATCTGTCGCCCTTCTGACTGTCTCTCTATCACTTTATCACTCTGTGCCTCGTTCACCCACACTCTTGTAATACGCGTCGTCAATTTGAAAAACATTGTCAATGCATATTTGCTCTGCATGCGAGTATGTGTGTGTGTGTGTGTGTGTGTGTGTGTGTGTATGTGAGACAACTACTAAGCGTCATATTAACAACATTGCAACATGCACAAAGCATAGAGCGAGAGGAGCACGAACGGAGCAATGTTGGCAATACCTCTCTAACCTCTCCAGTGCCGCTGCTCACCAACTCAGTCATTGCATCCCCTCCCCATCCCCCTTGCCGACATGCTCATTATGCGCTTTTATTTTTTGTTCTTCCCCTTTTTGGTTATTTATTCGTTTTCTCTTCTTTTTAGGTTTTTTGTTAACCAACTATTTTTCAGTCAATTCCAGCGAATAATTTATAATAAATGCTCGAGCACATATGATGTCGCGCATTTTAATTGGTAACTCCGCGTCCCCTAACAATGCTGCCCCCTTGCCTCATGCAACAGAGCCACATGCAGCAAAGGCAAAACTGAAGAAGAAGAAGAGGAGGAGGAGGAGCAGCAGCAGCTAAGCGGTTGGGAGGCAGAAGGTGGGGCGGATGGGAGACCCTACTGTCTGCGCTGCGGTTTAGCTGTAAAATTATTGCTGTTGTTGTTGTTGCCAATGTTGCTTCGTAAGTACTTCTGGGCCAGAAGGCAACAAGGTGTTGGTATTGGCTATGCACGGTAGAGACTGCAAGTGGTTGAAGGTTTGCCTCTCTGTGACCCACGTGACAGATAGACTGAAAGACTGAATGCAGTCACTCAGTCCAAAGGCACGGCCAGTCTTCAAAAAGTGGAGTGCTCCAAAATGATGCCTTTCAATGCTTTCATGCTTTAGCTGGTCACGTGTTTCCCCCGTAAACCGATAGACAACTTGTTATTGAATTTCCCACACTAACTAATCCTTATATTATGATCGATGTAATGTTTGTAGTTCAATTATCAAATAGGGAAATGGATTCCTCTGCGTTGATGAGCCAACATAAAATTTGTGTTCCCAGTTTCTTGCGTTTTTCTATTCTATTCTTTTCATGAACCTATTCGAGCACTCTGCAATGATTACAATAGATTTTATCATGTAGTTTGTGGTTTTGGCTTTTCAACTAATCCTTACTAACAATCTTCTTTACTTTTTTTTCCAATCTATGCAACAAATGTTTTCTATGTCGAAATTAGACCAACCACATTAAGTATATAAATTAGCAAAAAGCAATGACAGAATTAAGTTAATAGGAAATGAATAAACATAAAATATGCTCGTACACATGAAACTCATCATAAACTAGATCCATTTCAACTTACTAGTTCGTTGAAGGCATGTCAAAAGAAAAGTAAAGCCAGTTAAGCATACCAAAAAACTTAAATACCAAACTGAACTAATGCACAAAATGAAAACTTCAACGCTGGCATTCCATTAAAACTTTAATAAATGAGTCGATTTTTAGGTAGAACACTAGAAAATCTTAAATGTGCAGTCAACTCAAGTGTGGCGAGCTTATAGGAAAGTCATATCAAGTTTCTGAAAAAAAAACCGGTTTTGCTGTTGTTGTTAACAAAATCTTGGCCACCCGCTCAAAAAGCGTTGCCTCTAATGAGAAGACAAGCGCAGCAACAACGAAAAGTGCCAGCAAAATAGCAAAAATAAGCAGCTAATTAAGAGACATGTCTCTGGCCAGAGCCAGACCCCCTGACCAAATCCGAATCCAAATCCAAAGCGAAATCCACCCCAGCCCAACCCAACCCAACCCAGAGAAACAAACAAGCAACGACCTTCGCTTGGACCAGTTTGCAGTTTGCGGCTTAAAGTCAACACAAGTTGGCAAAGCCCCAAAACACATACATATGTACATACATATACACACACATAAATAAGGTACATAGACACATACATACATACATACATATATTAGAAAAACGACTGCCGAAGATGAGATACCCTGGAAAACAAAATCTATGCTTATCCGAACTTAATGTTGCTCTATAATATTATATATTAACTGGAAAGCTGTATCATTACAGTTGTGTCTTTTATTGCAGTCGACAATCGATAAGTATCGGCATTCGGAGTCAGTTATCAATAAACTTGATGAGTCTATGGTATGCGAGAACTTTATCCCAATAAAATAGTATTTAGCTCTTATTGTATCTAAGATCGAACAGCCAAACAGACAGACAGACGCATAAGACTATATCGAATCAGCATTTGACGCTGATCTAGTCTATATATGAGATGGGGTCTGCCTGTTACATACTTTTGCGCAACATCATTACACCCCTTGCGTTAAAGAATTCAGGGTATAATAAAAGCTATCTGTATATACGAACTAGTCCATATTCGGATCAAGAAAATGCAGATATGTCTATGCTACTGGGGGCATAGGATTTTACAGGAACAGGAACAGGAACAGAGCCATTCCCTCGCTAGAACTGTTAGCGGTTAGCAATAAGCTGAAGTCTAGTTGACCCACTTTATGATAACCGTGTCTATGCCCGCATCGAATTGAAGTTGGAATTGGAGCGGGGAGCCCGGGTTGTAGTCTGCACGAGTTTGCACGGCCTGTTATTTGACAATTTGGTTTTACAGCTGCTGCGCTGGTATTATAATATTTATGATTCGCATTCGCATACGCTTTAATTAAATTGTAAGGCCCGCGCACCGAGAATGCGACTGTGCGACTGTGCGGCCGTGCCACACATTTGACTTTACGACTTGCATTTAATTAAAGTCAATTAAACTTGTGGCAAGACAAAGACAAACAGCTAGCGGAAGAACGAAAGAGCGAGGGAGACAGTGAAAGAGTGAAAGAGGAGGAGAGAGAGAGGAGTAGGTGAGTTCAAGGCACCGCGCTTAACCAGGCCAACGATTGCAGTTGCCAGGCCAAAAGTAAAGCTTATACAATTTCTCGCAGCAATTACATTACAATTACATACTCAAAATTGTTGAAAATGTTTACAACTTTTTAACCAAATTTTCTTCGCTACTTAAAAATAATTATATGCAATTATTATGGGTATTATAATTTCGACAAGCACGTTTTCAAATTTGATTTATATGTCTTGATTTTTACGGCTGGCTGCGAATTGATAAGCCACAGATTTCGGCCGATTTATAATATGTGACAGCAATAAAGGAGTACAGTCGTAGATGGTTATAGCGATTCGGCTAATGATGCAGATCAATAATATATATATATATATATTTATATATATATTTATTTATCTACTGTATGAGGTAGGGAACGTTTCCTTCAATGCGTCACACATGTCAGCTCAAAATTATGACAATCTCCTCGACAAGTGTGACTTCACTTAGCATTCCTACTCGAGCAAGTATTTACTGTTGTGCACATGCATGACAATAATAATAGTACTGGTTTAATCGGCCATTTGCTGTTCCCGCCCACTACTTAACTTCAATTTATTTATAAATGGCCCACAACGAACTTTGGACAATAACTGATATGCACACATGCATTCTGTGTGTGTGTGTGTGTGTGTGAGTGTGTGAGTGTTCTGTCACAAAGTGAAATTATCTTTATACAAATGTAACACCAATATTAATATATGGAGCCTTTCCATGTAAAAAAAGGGGTTGGCTATAAAATGCCCTGTACTAAACTTAATACTCTTTCTTTACTCGCTAGTGCTCTTGTATTTTGAATTAGAATATAGGCAGGTGATATTTATGGATAAGTTATAGTTGTGTTTTATATTTTTTGCAATTTTATTTATCAAGTATTGCTCAAAAATTCTTCATGGCCCATGAATTCTCTATCTAATCTGTACAGTTTGTTTCTTTATAATACTATATTATGTTATATTAAAACTGAAACTGCAACAGCACGCAGACGGCCAGGACAGAAGCTATGATGATATCAATGTACATAAATGCAAATTTATGTCTGTGAGTATGTGTGTGTGTGTTTGTGCTCAGTAGTCTGAGTCTCGGTCAACAACTCACAGATTGAAGCTTTATCGGTAATAAACAAAACGGGCTTATGCATGCGTATGAATAAAGTACAAGCAAACCATGCTACTAACTAAGAACAAGAAAAATCTATACAATAACAATAACAACAATAACAATAACAATAACAACAGCAACAACAACAGAAGCAGCAACTGTGACAACTGCGCAAAGCGCCAACAGCAACAAAAGAAACTGAGCAAACTGAAAAAGTCAATGGACTGCAAAAACAACAGCAAACAGCAAACTTACCAACTGGCTGCAGCAGTTGCAGTCGGAGCCGCAGCAGTCAAAACGTCAACGTCAAATGCTCATTTACAAAAAAAAAAAAATATAATAAAAAAACAACAGTCGCACATTACGAGCAATGACTGCGCTGTTCCCCCACTCGCTCAATTGGCGCTCTCGTACTCACTCTCTCGCGCTCTCTGCTGCTGCTCTCTGCGTTTAGTAGTTCAGTTACATCAAAAAGCGCTGCTGCGCCGCTGTTAGCACTTAACAGACCTCTGTTGTTGTTGCTTTACAGCAAACAATGCAGGCAACTTGCAAACTATTGTTCCTCCTTCTTTTTGTTACTGTTGTATTTTGTTTATTTTTGCATAATGCAAACTAAATGGGCGTGTGCCGACAGATAGGCGGTAGGTGTTGGTGTGGCTCTGGGATACATGTGCTTCTGCTGCGGCAGCGAAAGGCGCATAAAAAGCAAGGTTAAGTTTGTTTGTTTACGTTAAGTGGACTGCGTTGTTATTTCATTTCATTATTTTCGCAACTCTCCTTTTGTCCGCTACATAAACACATACACACATAATACATACATTTACATACGTGCATATACGCTTGATCCTTACAAGTCGGAGATTTTTATAATACCCTATGTATGTGTTATACAGCATAAATGATTGATCAGCTATTTTATTCTGATTGACAGATGTTTATCATAGACATAATTTAACCACACATGAAAAACACGCAAAATACAATAGAAACAAGCGACAAAAACGATTTGCTCTTTAAATTCTTTTCTTTTCCTTTTCACACAGCACACAATTGTTAGATCTCAAAATAATCGAGATTGAATTGTTGGGGATTGATGATACGAAAAGAAAAGAGAAAAGAAATGGCTTTAAATCATATTTAAAGTCTCTATATGATTAACATGCTGATATAATTTTTTGAGTGGTTCCACGAATTATTAAATTATATTAAATAAACTTAAATTTAATAAAAAGTAAACAACCTAAGCTATAACACTTTAAAGTTGTTGTTCCATGCATGCAAAACAAGAGAGAACGTTGGTTCCATACGTAATACAGGATGGGGGAGTAGCCAAGAAATACCGATCTTTGAAGAAGATTTTCAGTAATCTACCTTCCAGGTTTGCCTTTCAAATTTCAGGTAGATATACGCTTCTGTACATTTTTGGGTTCGTGAGTGGCCGACAAATGGAAGTTGGAAGAGATTGTTAGTCACCTTCCTTCCAAGTTTGATAACTGTAGTTCCTAAATTACGGGAAATACGGCTGATAAAAAAATTGTGGGGAAGATTCCTAGTAATCTTCCTTCCAAGTTTGGCAACTGTAGCTCTTAAATTGCCGGAAATATTTTTAGGGACGGGAGTGAGCGAGGTACAAAATGTTCCGGAAAAGTGTCACTGGCAATATGCCCTTAAAATTCGGTGACTCTAGCTTTCAAATTGTGTGAAGTATCGATGGTTGATCCTGCCCGTTATATATACATTTGCAACCATAATACCCATTTTCTCTATTTTTAATGAGTATAAAAACATAAATAAGAAATGTTCAAATATAACTCAATTTCAATTTACTGCAAATCAACATATATACATAAAGTAATAATTAAAAAAGGATTAGCATGTCCCATATTTTGTATCTCACAGCATAAAAAGCGATGTGCACATTTTTTAAGAACTGTCATTCAGCCGACTAAGGAAAAATGTGGAGCAATCTTAATGCTTGGCTTTTACCGTGGAACACAACAACAAGGACAAACGGGGAAATGCTCATTAAATGTAAGAAATGACAACAGGAAAATAGGAAAGAAGAAGAATGCGACAACTGTGTTCACTGCTTGAGGGAGGGAGGGTGAGGTTGGAGGAAGGGGGTGTGGGTTAAAATAAAGAAATACAAGGCCGAAGTGTAGGAAATGTCTGCGTTGACAAGAAAATGCACTCGCTTTGCCAAAAGGATACACGCTTGACACACTACACACACACACACACACACACATGTCAACGACGTCACTATAACCTCGAAGGAATCCAAAAAATGTGTTGGAGTCATACTCGATAAAAGGCTCAGATTCAGACCCCACGTAGAGTACGTCAGCCGGAAAACGTCTAGACTACAGGGTGCATTGTCGCGAATGCTACCAAATATTGGAGGACCCAAGCCAGGTAGGCGCCTTCTAATATCAAGAGTTGTGGCGACGGTCCTGCTGTACGCGTCATTCGTCTCGGATGAGAAAGCAGTAGTCCTGGCCGGAATGCTCCGACTCGACATTCTGGATCACCCAAATGGGGATCCCAAACATTGAGAAATGGATCCAGCGGAACACAGGTGATTTGGATTACAATCTAATCCAATTTCTTTCAGGTCAGGGCGAGTCATAGTTTGTCGTATGAGGTGACTGATATGACACAGAGATGACACTACTCAGATAAGTATCTCTTGTAGGCCAAAAGTCCTTGATCGTCATTAATATGGCAATGACCAAAGTCGATTCTTTTCATAGTGTAAGCAACTCGTGACTTCCGGCAGTAGGCCAGGTATCCCCCGGATCACCGTTAAGAATCCGCTTGGCGGCCAATCAACACGAGAAGGAGACTGAGGCAGAGTCCACTTGGGATGAGAGCGGGAAGATTATGAGATCTCCAGTAGGTGGAGCAAGGCCAACGCTACCAGCGGCGATCAATAAGGAGAATGTGGTTAACCTGGAACATGTTGTCTACCATTGTTCGAGATATAGGGGAGCCACTACCGGAGAGCTTGGTACAGCACATGATGGAGTCTCCGTTGCACAGTAGTGATGTTCGCCAGCTCACCATAAGCATACTGCAGGATCTGAGATTATGCGAAACTGAGCGGCGAGTGACGGAGAGTGCCTAGTTAGGCAACCCACCCAGGCGAAGTAATACTTCACGGTGATACCGCTGGGTCTGGGGGTGTGTGTTTGGGGGTGAGTTTAATAAGCATGTATTGAGGAGATTCTCACCTCCATGGCGTAACCACAAAAAAAAGAATCTGTGTGATATAGTAGTTCGTTGTTAAACAAACAACTTTTTTTACAAACACACACACACACAACTGGCATTGGCATACAGTGCATATAGGGGAGTTCCCTTAAGAGTACTTGCAGCTTTCCCTACAACAACAAAAAACACAGTGTGAATGGGTGCTTTGTATTGGGCCCGCATAGGCAAAGTGGAGACACAAGAAATCGACCCGAGGCTTGGCAAAAAGTTCAAAGTTTAAGCACCAAATGGGGAAACCCATTCACACACGCACACACACACACATTCTTATACACCCTTACAGTTACATTCAAGACAATGAAATAAATTGGAATTAATATACAGTGGCTCACAGCTCAATGCGACCAGTGTCAAGCAAATGTAATTGCCTGCCATAAAATAATTATTAATTTTTTTTCAAAAACCACCAAAATATATGACTTCAATAAACTGGGGCTTCCCCATCTGCTAGGGGTTATGTAAAAAACTACCCTATTTTTTGGTCAATGCTTATTTGAAACTGGTACATTATGGACATTTGGGTGCCATAAAACCCGGATTTTTTAAGTCAACTTGAATATTTTCGGTATAAATACAGCAATCCTTCGTAGTCAGTTTGGTTATATCCTGCATATCGGGCGCTCCATTTAGATCTTAGTCTGACGCGGGCACACACCAATATACATGTATGTATGTTCCTAGTTTCAAGTCTCTATATCTAAGTCTAAAAAATCAAATGCCTTTCATCGAATTTCGCCGAGTGTATATGCATAAATGCTTGCAGGAAACTAATTCGAGAAGAAATTGTTTTTTTTTTTGGCCCTTTGCATTTTACATTTAGCCAATAATCACAACACTTAACGGATGCCATAACAAACCTTTAACACACAGCACTCAACACATACTCCAACACACATCAACACACACCTATATATATACACACACACAGAGAGTCTGTAGGTGAGTAGCTGCTTAACTTTCTTGAAGCCATAAATTCACCATTTGTGGAGCTGCTGCAAGTGATGTTTTTAGTAGCCGAGGGTGTGGCGGAGATGGGTTGGGAGGGGATATTGACGTGGCATGCTGCAAGGCAACACAATTTGAATGCTGTGTGCTCGTTATATGCCCAGTCATTTAATCAATTATGCAAAAAACGACGTCGACAGCGACAGCGAACGATGTATCCGTAAAATGGTTTGGCCACGACTACAGATGCCACAGTACTTCTTTATGCAGCTACTATATCCAAACAATCCCCGCCCTTTCCAACCACCTACCACCTACCACACCACACCCCATCATGTTCATCCCTTGACTAGCTGTTTGGCTGTTAGCTTTGGTTTGTTTCTTGCGTGCTTTTGGAGCACACAACGTCGAGCCAGAGGCACGTTGCACGTTTACCTTTTCTTGTATAAATAATTAATTAAATGTACAACAGTTTTGGCCCCTCACGATGCAGATACCAGGAACAACCAAAGTCTAAGTATGGAGAGGGAGAGGGAGAGGGAGAGGGCGGGGGGGTTGCTTTCAATCGCAGTTAGATGCTCACAGACCGTTCGTTGGGCAGGTTAGGAAACCACTTCGTTTAGCTGAATTGCAATTTGAATGGCGATGCATGAATGCTTGAATGAATGTGAATGTCTGAATGAATGCCGAATGAATGGTGAAGTGAATTTCGAGTTTCTCATTCAAACACTCATCGCTGGTGTTAAGCACTAAATAAAACCATAAAAATCCAAAGTACAAACTGTCAATGCTCAAATATGCGAGGCAATCAATCAGTTCAACCATCCGCAAGCCCATCAACTGGTTGCCGTTTAAACGGTACGAAAGTGGCTCGTGAGTTCCCAAATGAACTGTAAAAGTCTAAAGAATCAGAGAAGCTTTCGATTCAAGCTCAGTTTCGAAGGAACTAACTCCGATTAACAATAATAATTTTGATAGCTTAAGAAGCAGTTTTAAGCCACAGAATACACATCAAATTTGCGATTTCAACTGACTGAAACAGATATTTTTTTGCTTTATTATTTTAAGCCTGAACTGAAAATTAACTGAACTAGTTCGCAAAGAGGTTATTTTTAATTTAAGGAGTTCACGAAGTCGGAATAGTTTTGCATTTAGTTAGCCCCATTAGTTTCGGCCTAGAAGAGCACAGAGCTGCACTTGACACCAATACGCAACAAGAATTTGTATGCATTGCATGTCATTGCGTGGTTTCATTGTGCGGCCTGCACCACTTGCCCCACTTGTCCCAATTGCCAGGGGGGCCACTTTCCACTTACCAAGCCGTGCATAGTGCCTGCTCTTCAATTGGCGCTCTTAAAGCTGGCCGCGTGTCCAAAATTGGGCAAGTTGGGCAACATCACGTAGAGCCGTCCAAGCCAGCGGCTCAATTGGATGAGGAATGCATTAAATACGGTTGGGGGAAAGGGTGGGGCGGAGTCAAGTTATTTGCTACAGAGCAAGAAAACAAAATGTGTGTTACGCAACGAACACTATTTAAGCAAACTTGAGAGAGATAATGGTTTTCTTGACTTTTTGGAGATGGGCGTGGCCCGTCTTGGAAGGAGCTTCATAGTAAAAGAGGGTTACCAAAAATCCACCTTTTCAATTTGCTAACTCTAGATTCCAAACTCAAAGTCCGGAGAAGTTATATAGCCATATCCATCGGTATCAGATGATAAGAAAATTATAAATATATTTCTCGGTTGATTTTTTTTTTTTTTTGTTGCAGTGTATTGCAGTGGGCGTCAAATCTTTGCACAAGATTCGCTTTTGTGGGGAGGTACGACGCAAACGCCTTTGCCATGTCGACGTCCACGACAGCGTCAGCTTTGCCCAAAATAATCGACGGCAATTGCATATGGCAGGCAATAAGCTTGGTCAAGTCAAAAAAAAAACAAAAAAAAAAAAGAAAAAGAAAAACAACAGCAAACGTGGCATGTGGACAGCAATTGGTGGCCAGCAGAGACAACAACTCGACTAGAGTCGACTCCACACCATGCCACAGCAAAAGCATGCACGGGTAGGGTGTTGGCTAGTGGGTGGGGGCAGGTTGCGGTGTTTTTGCACAACATTGCCTCAACGAAAAGTGCACTTGACATGTTTCCGCCACAAAGGGTATACAAAAATTGTGCAAATTGTGAAACAAACAGAAGTGGCATATACAGCGTACATATTCATACATATATTCATAAATATTTACATACATAAATACATAATAAATATATACATATGTATATACTATTTTAAGCAACAAACTTAACAAATGCGATTTGTGTTTAGTAATATCATAAGGCAGAGTATTTCACAAAGGGTATTTAATATGCGGCACGCTAAAGTTCACGATTCTCTCTTGAATTTCTGCTATTCTTGACTATTATTTTTCTTTGCCAGCTGGCTTGTCGACGCTCTGATCCAAAAAATTCTCGACAACCGAAAATAAAATTTTTCCCTGCATGTATGCGCGTGTGTGTGTTTTTTTTTTTTTTTTTTTTTTTTGTACGCCATGGGGGTGAGAATCTCCTGGAGGGGCCCGTGCCACCTGCATGCACGATTCAAAGCCAACTAAACTCACCCCAACACACACACCCCCAGACCCGAAGGTATTGCTGCCTAACTAGGCACTCTCCGTCACTCGCCGCTCAGTTTCGCATAATCTCAGATCCTTCTGTATGCTTATGATGAGCTGGCGGACACCTCTCCAGTGTGACGGAGACTCCATCATGTGCTCTACCAAGCTCTCCAAGAGTGCACTCAGCCTATAAGGTGCCGAGAGCTTCTTTGTCAGTCCTTTTTTTATTGGACACAACCGTTGTCCATATATGTATGTGCCGCGTACAGAAGGCGAAGGCTACCATTCTCGCCATCAATTGGCGCATCCCTGACTTATGACTGCCAGCATGCGCGAGAGGGCACCTTGCATTTTGGCTACTCTCTGGATGACATACTTTATGTGTTGCCGGAAGCTGAGCCCATTGACGGTCGTCAGCGAAGCCAATAAGGCTGCAGCCCTGTGGCAGTTGTAGCCTAAGCACCTTATCGTATATTAAGTTCTACAGCAGTGGGCCTAGAACAGAGCCCTGTGGCACTCCTGCTGTGACCTCATAGCTCCTTGGCCTGTCTTCTCTATCGTACTCCAACACCCGGTCGGATAGGTATTTAGATACGATTCTTGACATGTTCGATGGTATTCCAATTCCATCCAGGGCTCTCCTGATGCGCGACCAGTTCGCCGAGTTGAACGGGTTGTTACGGCGCAATACTCCTTGCCGCCCCATCTCCGCCTCGCTGCCTCAATTGCCTTGGCTGCAATATCTACGACCGCCTGGATTGCATCTACTGTATTGGCAGGCTGAAAGCGCTTTTTTTTCTTCTATGATGACCAGAAGTCTGCGTTCCGAATTCAATTTCAAATATTAATTTTTTAAAACCTTTGTGCAAGCTTGTGGACTTTTTTAAATAATAAGAAAAGTTATATTTTCGTAGAAACATTTTAAGAATCTCTAAGCTAAGCCGGCGCATTTTCTCCCAGATCTTATTGCCTTTATTTTCCCACGCTCTTTAGATTAAGTTAAGAGTAGACAAAAATTATTATGCAAATAGAAAAATCAGAAACTATTACATGTACTTAAAATTACTTTAAAAAAAAAAAATAATAATAGTTTTGTAGACGAAGTTCCAGTTCAGCTGAGCTTCAAACAAAATTCTATCAATTTTAATAAAATAAATAAAATTCCGCTAATCAACAAAACTTTACTTGACCCAAAGTAGAAACCAATTAGACTCAGAAAATTTTCCCGTTGCAGCGCAAATGGAATCAAAGCTTAATGGAAAATGCTAATTGAAAATGTCGGGAATAACAATTTTCCAATGCTGAGAGAAAAATGGAAGGTCAAAGGTCTGTAGGTGAATGTTGCTCACAAACAAACAAACAAACAAACAAACAAACAAACACATACAAAACAAAGACACGGTTAGTTTCCCAGTAATTGAGGGAAATGCACAAAGCATATTGTGGTTGCCAGGTGCCGGCTACCAGATACTCTTCTAATAATATTAATATTAGGGACAAACGTTTTAGCACGATTTTCAAATGTTGAAAAAATAAAGTTTTCAAAAAACAAAAGAAAAAGTTACAACTTAGTCTTAAGAATACCAATATAGTAAATATCAAATTTATTTTTAATTTGTAGAAAATACAATTACAAATTTCAAAATGTGTATTGTATTATTAATATCGTAAAAATAACGAATTTAAAATATATTTGTTATATATGCATTATATAACAAAAGTAATATCTATGCAAAATTTGAATATGCACAATTTGCCAATGGCCTACAGTGCAAATAATAATGAGGCAGATCAAGCATTAGTCGATTTGCTATAAGTACAAAAAAAAACTACTTAATTGAACAATGAGTAAGAGTATCGATTTCATTTAACCACGTAAAGAAAATATATTCATATATAAGAGAGAGAGAGAGACAAGAATGAAAAAAGCGAGAGCAACTGCATAGAGCAGTAGAAACCTAGTTGATAGTATCAAACTACTCAAGACAAAAGATAAATGTAAATTCTAAATTTACAGTTTTCATTATTCATATTTCAATTCGAGCTCCAAAATTTGTTGATCCGATCTCTGAAATCAAGAACAAAACAACGAACAAGTCTTACGAGACTTCATAATAAACATTTAATCCCAAGATCGAACACCAGGCAAAAAAATATATCCACTCCGTTTTCAACTGAATCATAGAGTAAATAATAAATCAAACTTAAAAATCGCATTTGAATCAGTTTTCAAAAATAATTATGAATATTTATTAGCACAATAATTATTTTTAGCCAAGCCTAGCTCCAAAAACAATCCCCATAATAGAGAAATGCGAAACATTTCGAGTGCAACGTAAATATCTCAATTTGTAAACTAGGACAATCAAGCCAAGCAAAATGAGATAAGGAACAGGGGAATGAGTAAAAAAAAAACAGAGAACTAACCGAAAGAAACCAAGCCAAACAGAACCGAAGCGAACCGAACCAGAGGAAACCACAACCAAAACCAAAACAAAGACAAAGGACATGGTTCCTAGAATGTAGCACCAAATTAACATAAATTCCATTTTGCAAGTCAAGATCAAGCGTGTGTGGGGGAAGGAAGGGGAGGGGGTTAAGATTGTGGTTTTGGGGGATGTATGGCTGGTTGCCAAAGTAAAGGTAGAAGAAATGAAAAGACGTCAGTGATTTACTAGGATGATGCCCTGCATGACACACAACTGTTGCAAAAAAGAAGAGAATTTCTTTCTATTTTTTTTTTTAGAATTTTTGGAGTCATAATTTAAAAAAAGGTCCCCTGAATAGGTGGTTAGTACTAAGCTACTAAAGCAACCATATATCATATTATTTAGTACATCTAATGCTCCTCAAAGTTACATTCTAAAACGTTTTTCGAAACAGAAAATGAAAAAAATTTGTGCATCAGATATTCAAATTGAACAATGCATTCAAATGAAGTTTTCTGGTTCGCATGTGTAGACCCATTTAGCACATCGCTATTGATACAGGGTGTAGAAAACGAAACATGTTGCAAAAAGTTCAACGACGCGAACGGAACAGCCCCCGCAAAGAGTGAGAGAAAGGACTTTGTTGGCAGTGGAGTACGTTGGGGGGGGGGGGCAGTTTGGGGGTAGAAGAGCTTGTCTATATCCATGTCCATGTCTATGTCTATGTCTATGTCTATGTCTATGTCTATGTCTATGTCTATGCCTGTGTCTATGTCTATGTCTATGTCTATGTCTATGTCTATGTCTATGTATATGTTTATGTGTATGTCTATGTCTAAGTCTAAGTCTACGTCTATGCACTGCTATTACCAACTACTCGGCACTTATATTTTCGTATTCCCGCAAGAAAAATCAATGGAGTTGTTTGGTATATTGTTTGTGGGTATGTGTTTCGAAACAGGAAGGAGAGTTTGGTGGCGGGGGGGGTGGTGTTGCATAAAGGGCTGAAGGCCTCTTCTCTTGATTTGTCTTTCACTAGTATTGTGGATTTTTACTGCTTCTTTCTTTATAGGCAGTTGCTTTTCGTCGCTAAGGAGAGGGTGGGGGAGGGGCAAATGAGCGACGACATCGACGACAAATGCTTCACGCTGTGTATTCGTATCCCTTTACCTCCCCTCCCCCACATACATATGCTGTGCTAATGCTGTTGACTCGGTTGACATACTTATTGATGGCACTGTGCACTATGAGAGGTGCCCCAACAGGGGCGATGCAATATGACAGGATATTGAAACGAAATGCAAGACAAGGAAAAATAACAGCAGTCATCAAACCATCAAACTCCCCAATATCTATGCAAAATATTGAAATGTAGTTTAATTCAATAAAAATTTTAAATTTTCTTAAGCTTACAATTCCCAAAATTAGTAGCGGTATTTTATCAAAATACGTGAAATTTGTTATATTTTGGCAGATCCTCTTCTTCGGTCTTCCCATCGATCACATCACCGTTAGGGCATCGAAAAAGATCTGACCCGCGAAAAAGAATTACTCACCTCTCACTCTCTTTCTGTAGCTCTATACGCAGCAACGACGACTTCAGCAGAGAGGCCAAGTCATTGAATGGCCCACTACATTGCCGGCGCACACAAAATAAGCTGTAGAAAATGTACTAAACGGCCGCATGGGAATTTCTGTGCATTTATCAAACGGCGACGCACCGCGGCCGGCGTCGCAGTCAGCGCACGTGAGACACGTGAGAGCGCCAAACTGCGCAGGCAAAAAAAATATATATATATATATATTATTTGAAACACTTTTTGCTACGCTTGTTGTTGTTATTATTATTGCGGTAAACGTAGTTGAAAGGCGTCTCTCGTTCTCTCTCTCGCTCTCTCTCACTCTTTGGCTCTCCCGTTCCTACAGCGCACATAAGAAACGGTAAATTTTGCTTTCCTTTAGTTTTGGCGTTTATTTTATTTTAACTGGCTTTCAATTAATTTCAGAACTACGATTGCGATGCTTGTCAACTGGCAAACAGCTGCCGATGTTGCTTCCTACATATGTAAGTGGTGTTGTTGTTGTTGTTGTTGTTGTGCTGATGCAGCTGCTGCACTTGTTGTTGTCGTTGTTAGAGACGCGCGCAGTTAATTTCGTTAGCATTATTTCACAAGGCACGGCACAATAACAAAAAAGGAAAAACACCCACAAAAGAAATATAAACTATATATATTTACATTCTATATATTTATATTCATATGAACAGAGTATTAACAAAAATTTGAATAAACAGTCAAAACGACAACGACGAAGACAATGAGCGACGCGACCGCGACACGGACCCAACTTGACGGCTGGTGAAAAACTGCTCTTTCCCAATAAGAAAGAGAGTGTATAACATGTCGCGGCAGCGTAGCCTGGGTACGTCGACGTCGCAGCTGTCACGCGCGCTGCTCTTGTTGCTGTTGTTGTTGTTAGTTGCGCGTTGTATGCTTTTGTTGTCGTTGTATGTTTTTTTTTTTTGTTTTTTTGCACAAAACAAGCTATGCAAGAGAGCGAGAGCATCGTCGCTCTCAAGTTTGCTCAACAGTTGTTTGTGTTTACAGCGCACTGTTAAGCAGCACAGCTGTAGCAGCCGCCAATAACATAAGACAAATAAATACAAACAGTTAAAATGTTATGCTGTTATTCCGTTAGGTAAATTTTGAAGCTCATCGAATTAATAATAGCATGCAGAATTTCAAATATAAAAAAAATACGAGAGGAGCAAAGACTATTTGAAAGACAAGTAAATAGATAATAAAAAAAAATACGTATTATATAGTTGGTAGACAATGAGAAAGATAACGATTCCCACTGCGCTCCCGTAAGCTGAACAATGGGACTTCAAACCAAGGAGTCATACACTATTTATGAATTCCCTTTATCTCTCCTTGGAGACAAATTCAGATCCTTTTACTTATCTCTGGTGAGAGAGGAAGATTATGAAAAGAGGTCCAGATCTAAGAGAGAGCAAGAAATAAATAATACTGTTAATATAACTATAAGTTTTAGAATAATTAAAGAAATAAACAAAACGAGAAAGAGAGAGAGAGAGAGAGAGAGAGAGAGCAAGAAAGGTGAAGACAGCTCTAACTGTTCGTAGAACTTTATGCATTGGTCGCCTCGCTTGGTCAGTCTTGGGTGCCTCCCCGACAAGGACTTGGCTGCCACGAACTCCGGTGCCCTTTGGCAATGTCGTCTGGCATGACAACAATTAACGGCATTCCAATGTGTCTGCCCTCTAACAGACTGACGGGAAATTTCAAAAATTGCGCTCCCCAAAAATTCACAGGAATGCGCCCATTCAGATGTACATAATGTAATGTGTGTGTGTGTGTGTGTAGGCAGGCAGGTGCCCGTTTGCATATGTGTGCGTTCCTTTTGTCAGGAGGCGCCAATATATTTGAGCAGGTTTGCCGCCTCGCTTTCCTCAACTGTCGCTTTGGTCAACTGTCTGGTCAACAGTTGTTGCTACGGCCTTGCCACGTCCCCAGCGCAAGCCGCCCACTCAAAAGCCTGCAACGGAACCTTCTCAGGGTCTCAAGTTTGTGATGGCATCAAGAAAATATCCCCTGGCCCCTTGCAATCAGTTTAATTGTTTTATATCAAATGCAATCAATTTTCAAGCATTGTCAATCACATCCAACTCCTCATTGTGAGACTTTGAGCCTTGAAAAGTCTCATACATAATACAAATAAAATAAAGCTTATTAAAGACATTGAGAGGAATCCTAGTTTTATTAGAGGAATCCTAGTATTTTAATCGATTTTGGTTGTGTACTGCTTAAATATGCCTTTGATATTTTCAAAATTAAATTGTTCCTTAATTCATTTTAAATGACAAACAAAAAAAAACAGGATTATATATAGATGGAAAATGTATTTTTTAATTTTTCAAAATTCAATTTTATTTTTAATGTTTTTTTTTGTATTTTTTATATTTGTGTAGATAGTCAAAAACAAAACAAAATTTTGTTTTAATATATTTTGGTTTTCCTTAATTTTATTTTTGTGGACCGTAAGATAGTCAAAAACCAAATCTAAGCTTACAGGAAAAGACCCTTCTATGTATTACTCCAAAAGAAAATCGATAATAATCGATAATAAAGCCAAAAAAAAGTTGATAAGTGAAGCTGTCAATGCTTCTAAAAAGATTTGAACTTATTCGAATGATAATGTTTTGAGGAAATGCCCATATCGTGATGCAAAAGCACATAGGGCCATTTACTCAACTTCCGGTCTAACTTTAACTATTTATTCAAATATCTAAATATGTACTTCAACTTCTGATGACTTTTTTTTTGTAAACTCATATCGTAACACGGTCTATTCACAAATTTAAACATTTTGTTAGCTCGAGCATTAACTGTTTTTGGGAAAATTACGGGCGAAAATAGATGCTTCAAGCGTGCATCGGACTCTGACTCTGACTTTGACATGGCAAATAGAGTGGCAGCTAGTGATACATTTCGAGTGAAGCCAAACAACAATCTCACTCACACACACACACACACACAGTCGAAGCACATGCAGAGAAATCGCTCGCATCGCTTTCATGACTTAACACTAAAGTACCTGATGCATCAGCATCCATCAGAGCACCCTCGGATCATCAACGAGGACACTTCAGCTACAACAACAAAAATAACGACAACAACAACAAAATCAAGCAAAAGCCATTGCAATTACAATAATGCATGAAACACAACAACAACAACAACAACAACAACATAGTCATCTAAAGTTGAAGTGGCCAAGTGTCGGTGACATGGCCAACATTCACATGCCATGGCAACTATAAATGAAGCGAACATCCTCCACATTGACTGACCAGACTCGTCAGCCAGCAACCCTGCAGTGGTGGCCTGAAGGGGGCTACCGTCCAGTGTTGCCACACACAGTGCAGGTGGCTCCAGCAATGAAGTGGTTCATGGAACATGACGTTACGGTTAATGATTACACGTGCCCACGCTAAGAAGAGTGATGTCTCTGCTCGACAGAGTGAGAGTATGCCCGACTGCAAAATTCCCATTCCCAAACATAACAAATTTATTGTTTTTTTTTCCGTATTCGCCGACCAAGAAAAAACTGTATTAACTTAAGCTTTGTCCTTATGAGCTTTAAAAAAAAATATATTATTTGAATTTGAGATTTTAAAATTCAGATTCCTTAATTTTAGAGGCACTTTTACGATTGAAATAAACATATATATTTAATGAACCACAAGCCTGACACCAGAACACTTCTATTGTTTTAGAAACAAGCTAAATCTGTTGGGCAATACCTACTTTTTTTCAGTTTGCCACAAAATAGTAATTTGGTCGAAAAGAAAACACATCTCTTTGAGGTAGATTGTCAGATATGATCTGATCTGATCTAATCTGATCGCTGTTTTCATTGTTTCTGTCGGAAATTACGTAGCTTTCCATGGATCCAGCTATAACTGACTTCAAATGCTAATATAGTTCAACCTTTTTAAGAAAAAGTCAAGCTAACCCATAGAGTAGCATTTTGTGACTTTAGTTTTAATTTAGCAAGATGCCAAATTATTAAGACAGGCTCGTAAGCGGCATACTGCTACATTCTGCCAAATGCAGCCAGCTCCAGCACACACACACACACACTTACAGGCTTTGTTGCAACTGTACACAGTGACAACGACAAGGAGTAGGGCATCCAAGGATGTCGACGACGACAAAGTCAATAAATTTTGTGGCACTGGATTGGCCAACGAGCTGCACTGAGCTCCACTTATTTAGCCGGAATATCCACTCGCTGAGCCACTACACACAACACCTGCGCACCGCCCACTTCCCTACCGTCACACACACAACACACACACACACACATTTTGATGCACAGTGCAGCTACCTGTGTGCCCTATCCCACCACATAACTTGCCATGTCCCTCATTGTCCCAGGTGTCTATTTTAGTTGCTTTTAACTTTGCTACAACTTGGCCACAACGTCTTACAAGCTTTTAAGGATAATGTGCCTTGTGCTGTGCCCTGGCTGGCATGGATAAGTTGCTCAAGATGTATCCCAGACATTACTCTATATACAGTTGCTGTGATTTTGTGACCCATACAGCTCTTTCCACAAAACAACACTAAGTACTCAAAATAGTATCTTTTTTCCTATTAGAAGCAAGCTGTTAAAATGGGGTAAAAACTATTTATGATGTGCACAAATATGCATGACGGAAAACCATATTTGGACCTAGGCTAAAGCCTCATTAATTTTTCGAATGAGAAAGGGAGATGGTAAGGGGCAATTCCAGAATTTGTCCGTTCATTTGCGTCTTGAAAGGAATTGGAGCTGTACTGAAGTCAGTGCACTCAAAACAATCAAAACCCAGAAATTTAGAACTTTAGGGACATTCAGGACGACAAGCAGGCAGCAAAAGGTAAGCAGCACTTTAGTATTAAATGTGACTGGTGCGTAAAGGATGTAAGAACAAGAGCACCAACAGGATGTGTCCCTTAATTTGGCTTACAGCTCAAGAGTGGTTGGTTTTAGGAGTGGCGGGCATGGACAGGGGTGGTAGGGGTAGCAGAAAGGGGTTACTTTTGCGCAACTGAACTATAAGCCATTAGAATAAGACGTGTAGACTGATAAACATAAGACAGGTAATGCTTCGATCATTTGAAAAATTCCTAAGTTTCTTTTTAGGAACTTAATTGAAACTACTTTAAGATTCGAGTAGTCTCCATTTAGTCAAAAGCACAAACAAAAAATTCTCTCTCTAAGCCGAAACATATAAACTGAACTAAATAAGTAAGAGCAATGAACTGGAGTCAGGATCTTTACTTTTATATTTAAACAGTAGCCCAAAGAACCTTTTTTGTTCCAAAAATTCTAGGCTAGGGCTAGGTTTTTTTTTATAGCTAAGATATCACAATTTTGAGAGTGCTAAAAACAGATGTACACAATGAGGGCATGCCGAGAACATATGACAGATTATTCCAAGCATTTATGTAAAAGGGGGGGTATCGGTGTTCCTGGCACCGTTGTTCCTGTTGTCCCTGTGTGACCTTTGTGTGTGTGCGTGTGAGGGACTTGGGTGCGAATGTTTAACACACACACATTCACACATTCACACACTCACACATTCACACATTCATGTTGCCAATGCGTGCTACGTGCTACTTACTGCCGCTGTACTCATTACAAATGAAAGCCCCGGCGAATGTAACACCTGTGCCAAGGCGCTGACAACAACAACAACAATAACAACAATAACATGGAGCAACATGGAGGAAATCAGCCATTCAAGATGGAATTGTGGATGGCAAACGATGTATTGTTGTGCCATTAGAGTAACTATCCACATCGCACTGTGGAACCACACAGCACACAGCACATGAATCGCATACACTGACGAAAAAGACTACTAGCTCACCCAATAATATATCTGTTTACATATTAATGCCAGTCCGCAACTCAAAATATATATACATATATATAATAAATGAAAATAAATCAGAATTCTTAACTGGAAAAAAGTTGATTTGGTCATACTGTGCGTTGTGGACATAAACGCCAGGTCGAATTGGGCAATGGAACGTGAGACACATATGTACCTCTGAGTGTTGCATGGGTGCATATGGGGCACATAGCCGGAACCGGTGCGAACTTAGGGATGCGGTGCCACCCGAATTGAATCAGAGTCTTAATCGAACATAAGTAAACGAGATTTGAAATGACAGACCCGCAACAAAAATGTGTCAAGTGCCACCTGACAAAACTGACAAACGGTTGACAACTTTCGTATGTCCATCGCTGGGTGCAACAGCAACATTTTGTTGCTTTTCATTTCATCTGATTCATAAAATGTACATACAGGCGCGTCTGGAATGATGAGAATGATGCCACATTAAATGAATTTCTCTTCTGAATGTTTTTTTTTTTTGTTCCAAATTCAGCATCTTACTTATTTTGGATATGAATAAGTATAAATAGATTTACCTTTAGTTTATGTAAAAACCAAGTAAGAATGCGGTAGGCGAGTGAAATCGACTGAAATTGTACAGCTGGATCAATATATGCACCCAAATGTGAGAAGGTCTTCAAGTGCACTCTTTTCTCATGGCAGTCAGTCACAAGCCCGAACTAACCCGAAATGTCTGACTACAAATAAGTTCATATACAGTGAGAGACAGCTCAAATAGACCAGAGTCAAAGAAAAAACGTAAAAACGGCTAACTCAATACGACTGTTGATCACGATCAAGAAATACTTTATGGTGTCGGTTATGCTTCCTTCTGCCTGTTACATACATTTGCACAAAATCATTATACCCTTTTTATCCATTTTAATGGCATCAGGGTATAAATATAGAATGAAACTTAAGAGCGAGATCAACAGAAAATCTATTAACGAGAATGGTTTTTTTTTAAATGGTTTTAAGAAGCAAAGACAGATGAATCTGCTGCAGTAAGACCAATGACAAATTGCCATTTCAAAAATAGACCTGAATTTGAAATAAAATTCTCATTCTATTGACGTTAAGGAATAAATTCACCGTTGTAATTGATCTTCCAAATTGTTACATTAAGAATTTCGAATTTTCAATATTGTGAAATTTGGAGGATTCTGTCGACGATATGTCGACTGTTTTCGAACAGATGATCCTTAAATCTGGTGAAAATTACTTGGCCAAGGCCAATGCTTTTGTCAGACACTCGGCCAACTAATTACACGCCATGGGAAATTTGATTTAATGCCAAGGAGTGCGTGTGTGCGTGTGTGCGTTTCATATAGACACCGTAATTTTTCCGGCAATTGCGCCTGAAAATGACAGGGGCAGGCTGGGTGGCAACAACCACCTAGCATCACACACACATACACTCGCATCTACGCATACATGATAAATTTCACCTGAAAGTAAAATATTATTCAAAAATCAGTTACGGCCCCGCCTTGAAAATGTCGACGCCTTTGCGTTGTGTAAAATTTATTAGAGCAGGCAGTTGAAAGGGCAACACACACATGCATTAATTCCCATTCCCCCCCCCCCCCCACACCATCAAGCACTTAAGAAATGGAAACCCTTTCCCATTCCATTGGCTTTAGAACACTGCATTAAGAAAATCAGTGGAAACTCAGCTGAGCAACAGCAGCAGCTGCTGGTCGAATTGAATTGAATTTATGGCTGCCCTGGTACCAATGAGTAAAGCTGGATGTGGATGTGAATGTGCGTCGCGTGGGCGTGTCATTAGCAGCATTGAAGAGGGCCCAAAAGAAAAGAAGAAACGGTAAATGCTTTATTGCATGTGTTTGCCGTGAGTTATGTTTGGGCTCCAACACGAGACTTACATTATGCGAACGTCGTGCTTGAGAAATTAGCGTCAACCTTCCTCCACGCACACACACACACACACACGCACACACACGCACACACACGCACACACACACACACACACACACCTTTCGCCCTTCATAGCATCCCCACATATTTGTTCAGCAACTGAAGCGTACAGTGTTGCAGCCTGGCATGCCCTTAACCCATCAGAAGTTTGCCAGAGTGCAGTTTGGTAATCGCCTTTATTATTCAGCTAAATAATTATTTTTATTAACAATTGATTTCGTCTACTAAAAATTATAATATATTTAGCAACATGCTTATAGAATAAAATCTGTATTCAATGCATCCTCTTTACATACTACAAAAAAAAAAATACATAAAATCATTCTTACTAAATAAATAAATAAATTTTATTTATTATTGATTCATTTTTCAAAGCTGTATACTGCTTGGGAAAAAGCACATGGTTGACAACAACAAATTTGTACATTTTAAATAGTAAAAAAAAATGCATTATAAGCCAAAAAGCTTTTTGGTTATTTTATACTTTAAATTTGAAAATTTGATTTGTATATGAAATTTTCCGATTTTCCCAAAATAACTATTTTGTTTATTGCTTGATTCATTCGTTCATTGGTTACATTTTCGAATACCAAATGAAAACTTATAAAAAAAAAATATATAGATAGAAATAGAATAGATCAATTTAATTTGTAAAGATGAATTTTTCTAATATGCATTTTCCAACGAAAAAAATTAAATATATTGCAAAATTAATTGCCAATTCGAATATGCTATAATTTTAATATATTTTTATTATATATAGCACAAATTAAAATGAAAATTAAAATAATTTGGCCATCGGAAACTTCTGATTTAAAATCAATTTTTTTTAATTTATTATCAAATTTTCCATTTTTGAAAATAAATGATATCAAAAAAGAAAAAAGTTATTTATTGAGAATTTCATGCAATTCAATTTTGCAATAGCAAGCAGAGTATTAACACTTCGAGGAGCCAAATGAGCTCAACGATTTTTTTTGCTGCTCACAGCACAGATGAAAGCAACGCCCAGAATGCAACGGTAAAGGTATTGTCTTGGCGCGGCCAACGTTGGATGTTTTCCCATTTTCATTTTATGTTGGCTGACTTTAATGAAATTAGATTGATTTTGATGCTGACGTGCGGCACAATTGGCAGTTTCAACTGCGCTGCCAATCTTCACTGCCTGTCGGACTTCACATTTTTACGGCTACTTATTCATCAAGTTGAGCGACTGACTATATAATTTAATTTTTGTATGAAGTAAAAATAAATTTTTGATAGATGCGTTTGCGCTCGGGCAGCTGCTACGCTTTCATTTTACGACTCAACTCGGCACCCAGACTAAACAACGGGCTGGCGCTGAATCCGGAGCCGTAACCGAAGCCGAAGCCGGAGTCTTGCCTTGTTTTTTTTTTTGATTTTCGTTGTTTTTGAGTACACTTGAATATTTAAGATATGTTTTGGGCGTTTGGGGCGTTGGAATGTATGAAACAGCTGGCGCTGGAGAGCGCTCCCAAAAATCATCCACAGTTAACACTTGACAAAATTATAAAACTTTATTAACCTCTTACACTGACAGCATTGCCAGCGGCCATAAATTGCCACAGCATTGCCAAAGACAAAGAACATTTGCCGTACACACACACACACACACACACACACACAAATTTATGAGCGCCTTACATACATGTATGTATGTATGTATATGAGTTGTGTGTGGGATGGAGGCGGTTGCACTGCAGCCAATTGGTACGCGCCAGCCACTTGTAAATTATGGCCACAGTCGCCAACGACAATGACGATGACTTTGACTTTTGGGGGGTACGAGCTGCAGCGGTTCAGGTTCCCAGAAATGAGGACTCAATATGGGTGGAGGCGGGGGGTGTTACAGTGCAATTGAAGCGACATTTTTGTGGCACAATCGCTTGTGGCTTTAAAAATATATTTGCCATGTGCGCATTTTGCAGCAAATGTATTTGAGTTTGGGATTGCGAATGCGATGCGAATCGTTCCCAAAATACGGATTCAGCAACTGCGCCCTATGAGAAATGCAAACAATATTTCTGTCGAGCTGTCGATAAGCTGCAATTGAAGCCAGAGTTGTCACAGTCTGCACTTAAGCATATCTCAAAACCTAACCAGAGAAATACTTACTTAACTTTTTATTATGGCATCAGAAAATAAATAATGTTTTACATGAGAGGAATTGGGAAAAACAAAGACTTCAAATGAAATCGATCGATAATATACAGCTGCCAGAGTTGTGCGCCAATTAAACCAATTATCGATGTGAGAATGCCATAAAAATGTCGATAAGTTTTCTGAGTTATCGTTAAGCTACACCAGGTATTGCACCTACAGTGTTGTCTGCCAGTTAAGCTCACTTTCGCTTGGTTTCCCATACACACGCGCACACACACACACACACACACACACACACACACACACACACACAACACTGCGTGGTTGGCGGGCATAAGAATACCACCACAGCGAGTCATAGCTTGTCGTATGAGGCGACTGATATGGCACGGGGATGGCACTACTCGGATAAGGCGAAAGTTCTTGAACGTCATTAACAAGGCAATGGCCAAGGCGATTCTTATCCTGAGTAGTGCAAGCAACTCGTGACCTCCGGCAGTAGGCCAGGTATCCCCCGGATAACCGTCAAGCATCCGCTTGGCGGTCAACCAACACGAGAAGGCGACTAAGGCAGAGCCCAGTAATGCCTTGGAACGAGACCACTGGAAACCCCACACGGATGAGATGATTTTTGGGCTGACGGTAGCAGTATTCTAGCATCTCAGTAAGCGGAGTGAAATCTTGCCGAAATGACTGCTAGGGTAATGCTGCTACTGCCTCCGTCCCGTTAAAACTTGGCAAGTCTCCAAGCACGCTTTCTGGTGCGTCGTCATTAAGTTGGCAGTACAGGTTCAGTTGATTCAATCCTGATTTAAGCGAATCCGGCTCTGAACACCCGACCCCATAAGGGCGGGTGTCAACCCTTGCATGGCCTCCCTGCTTGCAAAGATAACCATGGGATTTTTACGCAACTGTACAACGACCAGAAATAACGACTTGGAGTTGGGACCCACCAAAATGAAGACAAATAATATCAATCAACAATATCAACAAACAAAGGAGAGTTGCGAAGCGTTCGCGAGCAGCAGGAGGACGTTGAGATCTCCTGCGGGTGGTGTAGCGCCACCACCGGAGACCAACAGGGAGGAGGGTACTGGCCTGACGAACCAGCGTAGCACAGCGCTATGCGATCTCGGCCAAGAAATCTCCAAGCTGGTGGAGATGTTGGAGGATGGGAAACGGCGCTCCATCCACCAGCCGATGCGCGACTCAATCGAGAGCATCAAGGCGCTCTACGAGCTGGTAGCCATCCAGCTCCACGATGACGGAGCTAAAGCCGTCATAAGGACGCACCAGTCTTCGCAGACGTCTCCCCCCGCTAGACCGGTGGCGGAAGTAAAAAGGAAGCTGCGTCCAGGGTCGATCACACCCCGCACACCTAATAGTAAGCGGAGTAAGGGAGAGGCCGGCCCGGTCGTCGCCGCGGCGAAGTCGGCGAAGTCGTCAGCAGAGGAGGTTCCAAAAAGCGTGGAACCCTCAAACGGCGAAAGGTGGACAAAGGTCACCTATAAAAAGGCCAGTAAGCCAAAGAGGCCAGAGGTCCGCAAGGAGAAGGCGCGCCCCGACGCAATAATCATTGCAGCGAAGGGAGACGCTACCTACGCGGACATACTCCGCAAGGTCAAAGCGGATGAAAAGCTTAGCGAGCTTGGGAAGGCGGTCTCCAGGATACGGAGAACCCAAAAGGGTGAGCTGCTACTGCTGCTGAACAAGCCAGGGACGGATACCTCGGCATTCAGGAGCCTTGTGTGCGATACGCTGGGCGAGAAAGCAGAGGTGCGATCCCTCGCTCACCGGGTGACCATCGAATGCAGGGACCTCGACGAGGTCACCACCAAGGAGGAAATGATCGCCGCGTTACGTGAGCAATTCGATGTGGAGATCCCTCCGGAGGACGTCACCCTGCGTAAGGCGTACGGGCAGACCCAAACTGCTTCAATTAGGCTGCCCGCAGATGGTGCAAAGAAGGCGCTGTCTACCGGGTCCCTAAAAGTGGGATGGGTTAGCTCGCGACTCCGGGTGCGCACTAACGTGACCAAATGCTTCAGATGCCTGGAGTTTGGCCACCTCGCTAGGCAGTGCAAGAGCGAGCACGACAGGTCGAATCTTTGCCGAAGATGCGGAGGAGAAAACCACCTGGCCAAGGACTGCACCAAAGAGCCGCAGTGTATGTTCTGCAAGGAGAAGAACACGGAGTTCAAACACACCGCTGGCAGCGGCAGATGTCCCATGTTCAGGAGTGCACTGGCCAAAAGAACATGAAGTGCGTCCAGCTGAACCTCAACCACTGCGAGGCAGCTCAGGCCCTGCTGAGACAGTCGGTCAGGGAGACGCATGCAGACCTGGCCATAATCTGCGAGCCGCACAGGCCAATCTCTGGAAGCGGATGGGCGGCCAGCAAGTGTGGGAAAGCGGCCATCTGGTCTCTCCGTACACCACCGAAAGAAATCAGCACTGACCATGAAGGGTTTGTCCGTGCAAAGATTGACGCCATAACATTTTATAGCTGTTACGCCCCGCCAAGCTGGGATCTGAGGAGATTCCAGCAGTTGCTTGAAGAAATCTCGGAGGATGCTCGCGGCAGATCCCCCATGGTAATTGCCGGTGACTTCAACGCCTGGGCAGTAGAATGGGGCAGTCGTGTGACGAATGCCAGAGGTACCTGTCTGCTAGAGGAGTTCGCGTCAACCGACGTAAACCTAGCAAACGACGGGAGGCGGCTTACCTACAGCAAGGCTGGCAGAGGGTCCATCATAGACATTACCCTGCTGAGTAGCTCGCTATGCAGGAGGATGACGTGGAGAGTCAGCGATGACTTCACTTTCAGCGATCACCAAGCGATACACTTCGTGATCAATGAAATATCGCAAAGGCAATCAAGACCCCAAACATGTGGACCCAAGTGGAAGGGAAGCCTCCTGGATGAGGTGACCCTTACCGAAGCCCTGCGCTGTTCTGTATTCCCAGCCACCGGGCAATCCGCAGACAACATGGCGACAAGCCTAATGCGTTGCGTTACGGACGCATGCGATTTGTCTATGCCCAGGAGGAAGCCAAACAGACGAGCAACTCCCTGCTATTGGTGGAACGAGGAAATCAACCAACTAAGGAAAGCGTGCCTACTGGCCAGAAGGCGCTCCCAGCGCGCTAGGGGCCGCCCGGAATTCGCCAGTAAGCTGGATGACCTCAGAAGAGCCAAGAGAGAGCTGAAACGCAGCATTAAAAGAAGCAAGGCCAGCTGCTTTCGGGCAATCTGCGAGGAGGCTGACGTTAATCCTTGGGGAACTGCATACAAGGTTGTCATGAAGAAGATCCGGAGCCAGGAGACCGTTCGGGTAACATGCCCAATGGCTCTAGCCAACATAGTGGCGACGCTGTTCCCCCAGCATCCGAGGCGGCGAGAAATGGTACCAACCCAGCGAACGGAGCTTGTTCAGGCCGTCACGCCGGAAGAGGTCGTGGAGGCAATTAGAGGATTGGGCGACAAAAAGGCCCCAGGACCTGACGGTATCCCCAACAAGGCACTGAAGCTGGCGGTCCGCACGATACCAGAAGTATTTGCGGCCACCTACTCAAAATGCCTACAGGACGGAGTGTTCCCGAGGCCGTGGAAGCGGCAGCGGCTAATCCTCCTGCCAAAAGGGGATAAGTCGTTCGACGACCCTTCAGGATACAGGCCTATCTGCCTTCTAGATTCGGCGGGAAAGGTCCTGGAGCGGATAATATACAACCGACTCCTGGCCATCATCGACGAAAAAAACGCGCTCTCAGCCAGCCAATACGGGTTTAGGAAAGCCCGCTCTACCGTGGATGCAATCCAGGCGGTGGTAGATATTGCAGCCAAGGCAATCGAGGGAACGAGGTGGAGGTGGGGCGACAAGGAGTATTGCGCTGTAATAACCCTCGACATACGCAACGCGTTCAACTCGGCGAACTGGTCGCGCATCATAACAGCCCTGGATGGAATCGGAGTACCGTCGTACATATCATGTACCATATCCAACTATCTATCAGATCGGGTGTTGGAATATGATACAGAAGACGGACCCAGGACCTACGAGGTCACAGCAGGAGTGCCACAGGGCTCCGTTCTAGGCCCTCTGCTGTGGAACCTAATGTACGACGAGGTACTTAGGCTCGAACTGCCACGGGGCTGTACCCTCATTGGCTTCGCAGACGACCTGGCACTAGTTGTAGTAGCCAAGGAGTGCAAAGAGGTAGAGGCCGCAGCGAACGCGGCAATTAGAACTGTAGCTGAATGGATGAAGGATGCGAGCTTGGAACTTGCAGGCCATAAGACGGAGGCCGTACTCATTACTAGCCGCAAAGTAGTAGAGTACATACAGGTGCAAGTCAACAACGATGTTGTGAAATCCAAGGAGTCTATAAAATACCTGGGCGTCAGGTTGGACAATAGACTCAGCTTCCGGCCGCATATAGAGTATGTCAGCCAGAGAGCAGCCAAAATACAAGGCGCTCTCTCGCGCATGCTGCCCAATGTTGGAGGTCCCAAGCCAGCAAGGCGCCAATTGATGGCGAGAGTGGTAGCCTCAGTACTGTTGTACGCGGCACCCATATGGGCGACGGCTGTGTCCAGTAACAAAGGGCTAAAAAGGAAGCTCTCGGCACCCTACAGGCTGAGCGCCCTCCGAGTGATCTCCGGCTTCCGCACGGTCTCGGAAGATGCAGCCACTGGTCCTGGCAGGAATGGTGCCAGTTGACCTGCTAGCGATCGAGATGAAGGAGATCCGCGCTAGAAGGATAGCTGCGCCGGACACTATGGAGACCATCCGAAGCTCAGTAAGAGCAGCGACGATGGACGCCTGGCAGTACAGATGGAGCACGGCGAGTAAAGGAAGGTGGACGCACCGATTGATCCCCAATGTAGAGGAGTGGATTGGAAGAAACGCAGAAAGGGAGTTAGACTACCACTTAACGCAGTTTATTTCAGGTCACGGCGGCTACAGGAGCTACCTGCACAGGTTCAGGCACGAGGACATCCCGCAGTGCCCGACATGCCCGGACGCCATCGAGGATCCGGAACATGTGCTCTACCATTGTTCGAGATACAGGGGAGTGTCCGGCTCAGTGCCCCCACCGGAGAGCTTGGTACAGTACATGATGGAGTCTCCGTCACACTGGAGAGATGTCCGCCAGCTCATCATATGCATACAGAAGGATCTGAGATTATGCGAAACTGAGCGGCGAGTGACGGAGAGTGCCTAGTTAGGCAACCCACCCCGGTGAAGTAATACTTTACGGTGATACCGCCGGGCGTGGGGGTGTGTGTGTGGGGGTGTTTTTAGTACGTATGCATCGACGTTGTCTTTGAATCGTGCATGCAGGTGGCACGGGCCACCTGTATCTCCAGAAGATTCTCACCCCCATGGCGTATCCAAAAAAAAAAAAAAAAAAACACACACACACACACACATAGGTAAGCGTTGCTGTGCGAAATTTGTGCCATAAATTTGCACATTACACGAAAAGTTAACACAAATTACGATTGTAAGTGAGCAAAAATTACAATTCTGCAGCACCGGCTCGAGCACAAAGTGGGGGTGATGGGATGGGAGTGTGTGTGGCAGGCTCAGACAGAGACAGCATTGCACTGCGAATGGTAGAAGGAGATAGTCAAAGAAAATAATATAAAGGAGTAATCTGAACGAAACGCCCGCTGTGTATTGAATGGCCATAAATTTGGTTGAATTTAAGCTGGTGACAAATATGTGAAACTTGCAGCAAAATAACTTTGGTTGGCTCCCCTCAGTCGATAAGCGTACAACTAATATGCTTATGTGCAGTTATCGATAACATAGGCAGTTGCTTATATGACTGACTTATACATGTATGTTTATTAGGCATATAACAAATAATTGACTTCGATTCTTAAGAAATTGAATAAAATTTACATTGATTGGCTATTTCAAATCGATTGACGACAGCTTTCAGCTAGAATGCTAGAAGTGCAGTTATCGATAACATAGGCAGTTGCTCATATGGCTGACTTATATGTTTATTAGGCATATAACAAATAATTGGCTTCGATTCTTCAGAAGTTGATTAAAACTTACATTGATTGGCTATTTCAAATCGATTGACGACAGCTTTCAGCTAGAATGCTAGAAGTGCAGTTATCGATAACAAGAAATATTTGCATATTTGCTTAGGTTCATTGTATGTTGTATAGGTCGAGCTTCTATATTGATATATCTTCTGAATAGTTGTCCACTTTTTTCTAACTGTATACACTGTTAGAAATACTCACAAATCGAATTGAAAATTGCTTATTCAATGATTGTAATAATTCATTTTCGTGGCTAAAATGCGCACTGTGCATATTTCGCCATGTCATTTGTGAATCTCTCCTTGTGAATACTGGAGTAAATGCATTTGGCATTTGGTGGTCACTTTGTGGTAGCCAAATGCATTTCGCTTGATTGCAAATCGCTTTCAGTGCCGATTTGCCGGCATTCATTTGTTGCCAAAATGCCAAAATGCCAAAATGCAGTTTATGCACGAGTGTTCACAATCAAATGAATGGCTGCAATTGGTTACAAGAGAGACATTATAAAGTTTTAAATAATATTCAAATATTTGTATGTACTTGAAAAGTTGTCACATTCATCTGACTCTTTTCTAGCTTTGGGTTATGGCACATGACTGTCCGTCTGTTGATTTATAATGATGACTTTTTCCATTTGGTAAATTAAATCTGAAGTATACAGAATCTGATCTTAGACAGAGATAGGGTATAAAGCTAATATTCTTATTTATGCTAATATTATAATTTATGGTGTCAGAGATGCTTACTTCTGCCTGTTACGTTATTATTATTATGATTGGGGAAAGATTAGCACTGCGACCTATAAGGTCTATTGTGACCCCTTACTGAGCCTACAGCTCTTCCATCAATCCCAACTCCTGCACGAATGCCAGAATCTTTGTTGGGTTGAGGGTTTCTATGTCCTTGGGCCTCATGATATGCTCCCCTAGGATGCTGCATCTTTTCCTGATTAAGGCGACGCATTCTGTTAGGATGTGCGTCAAGGATTCCTCCTCGTATCCGCATATATCCTGCATACATTGCTGCTATAAATACCTAATTTGGTTAGGTTGGACTGCTCAGTCTACAGTGCCTGTTACGTACAATCACATAAAACCATTATAGCCCCTTTCGACATTTTCAATTGGTTCGTGGTATGAAAAGTGACAAAAGCGTTGCATACTTCACGGCGACTTTATGAAATATTTACTTGCTTTTGATTGTGTTTTGTTGCTGTTGTTGGTTTTTTGTTTTTTGTTGTTGTTTCGTCTGTTTATGTGCATAAATTGTGTTACACATGTGCTTTTGTTTATGCGTCGCAACGACAGCTACAACAAAAGTTAATGCAAAATAAAATTTCATTTTTTATTTATCACTTGGTTTTACTATACCCTGGCCGGCTTGATGGTCATAAGCGTCCAAGAGTCTTTGCATTATTCCGTCGGAAAATCAAGTCGCGGCTGCAGCCATGTTTGGTAGTTTAGTTTTCATCCTATTTTTTTCTTATTAATCTCTCTGTCTCTCTCTCTCTCTCTCTCTCTCTGTCTTATCACTCTTTCTTTCAGATCTACGGTATCACAACGGGCCAAAAACTGGCCGTTAAACTAACCTAACCTACCATACCCTGTAAAAAATGGTGTCCTTACCGGCTCAGGAAAGTTCGTCAGGCAGTCGCCAATCTTGAATAGGATACGCAGATACGGTATAGAATGTATATATTGGTTAAGATTATGTGAACACAAGGGTACAAGGTATCTTCAAGTAGAGCTCTCTTATTTGGAACATACATGTACATATGTATATGCTTTGCCCTGGGGCACAGGCTGAAACAAAACCAAACAAAAATTTAGACCAAAATCAAAGGGAAATACAATAAAAAATATAAAATACTTGAAATACCATGAAAGACGGAGGAAACTGGGAGCACAATAAAACTGCCACACACATGAAGCACGCACACACAGACATGCACACACACCCCCTCCCCCCCCCCCTACCAGCTGGCATAAACCACAGACATGGTGCCACGCCCACGAGGCAATGCGCATTCATATATCACCAATATGCTAAATCAGCATATTTGCGAGTTTATTTACAAGGACATTTATAAAAATTTACGGCCCTGCCGTAAATTGCCGCAGCCGGGCAGGTCTTGAGATTTATGCCTCGCCGATTATATCAAAAGGAATACACAAGTACACATACACACACACATACACATACACATACACAGACACTCCTGCTTATATATGTATACACACATATTCGTTTATCGTTCGCCAGCGATTTCTCACATAATTCAAAAGTGATGGCTGCAAAAAACTTGAGACGGGTCAAGCCACGGGGTGTAACGGAAGGGTTAAGGGTTGTTGCCGCAGCTAATGCTTAGGCTGAAACTGAAGATGTGACCCAATTTAAGTAGGGTTAGGCAGCCATAACATATCTTAAGTAGCTTGTGAGGGATAAGCCGCCGTCTTGTGATTATTCAAGTTATAAATTATGTATAAATTATTCAAATAATAATATATCAAATAATAAAATATATATAAATATATACATATATATATAAATAAATATATTATATATGATATACATGTACAATCCAAAGCATTTGTCTAACAGTATAATTTTCACTATCTGGTAGAAACCTGTTCTTAACTTACATGATGTGAAACGTGATCAAAATGTGTAGTCATCTCATAGACAATCAAAAGAATATATATATATATATATATATGTACATATGTAAGTCCAAGATAACCGGATCGGACCACTATACAGGAAAAAATAGGTTTTAATTTGTATGCCTCAATCATACCCTTGTTCACCGGAGCTAATCTGCGGACATCAAAATTTGAGACTGAATTTATTCGAAATCAGAGTAAGATGATTAGCAGCAACAATCTGCATTATTTATGAACTTTGTCTGATTCTTAAGTTCATCTAGTGCTGCTTAGTTTTTCAGTTAACTTTGAAGCGATCTTTTGATAAAGTTAATGCCTGGCACTTGCCACTTACCCGCCGTTAGCCAGTCATCATTGATTACTGTCATGTAGTCAGCCAGCGTAGTCGTCCTTGTTGTCAGCTTGAATCACATTTGTGCTGCGATGCGAGATCTGGCAGCGAGTGTTGTTGCAGCTGTGGCGTTGCACAGCGTGTTATACAGTTGTGGCGCCCTGTGGCGTTACACAAATATCATTGACGCTAATCCTTTTCTACATCATCAAACAATTTCATCAAATAAATCTAAAGTGATTTGTTTTTGTCACACAGTTTTCAACTGCTGCTCGTCATTCGTGGCGCTGACTTGTACGACCGGCAAGTGTTGCCAACATGTCTGCAACATTTCCAAACTACAACTCCAACTCCAACACCAACACCAACTCCGATTCCAGCTGCACGCTTCGTCTGTTTTTAAACGCTGTAGCATTTTATTTATTTTCCCTGACTACTTTCCCTGTCAATTTGTTTTTCTTTTTGGGGCTTTTGCGCTGACTGCTGCTCGCTGATTGACTGCTTTTGCAGCAGTCAGAAGACGTCCAAATTTTACCCAATGTGCCAAACGTACCCGGCATCCTGCCCAACAGCAACCTAGAGCCCGGCATCCTGGCAGCTCCATGTTTACTTTGCTACATTTCTCATTTAATGCATTGGCAATGACGTTGACTCGCCGGCTCTTGCGGTGATTGAATAGTTTGTTTTAGTATCCACTGTGCTGCGAGTGGGAACCGAATAAAGTCCTTAACATCCGCATTTCAACCGCACAGCTGCTGCTGCTGCTGCTGCTGCTGCTGCTGTTGCTGTTCCTGTTGCAGCCCTTGTCGTTTAAAGACACCCTCGAAATGAACCTTAAGTAAAGTTAAACAATAACTTCGAATAATCAAGCCAATACAACATAACTGGAGGATAGGATGGTTATAGTAATTTGTACAACATGAAAAGGTGTCTTCGATTACAAAATCTGTATTTCCTTTCCGATCTCAATAAAAGTTATAAAGTCGATCAATATTATGTCTGGGTATATTAAACGTTATTACAATTTGATTGTCTGCTTAGTGCTAATAGTCAATAGGCTGGATCTTTTCAATTGGGTTTTCATTGCTATCGAAAAATGATTTTGATCGATATTCGCAAAACGGGAACTGCTATCGATAAACTCAAATATTCTTAGTCCTTGATCTGCATTTGATCTGTGAGATCTTATATTCCAAAATTGGTGTCTCTAACTATATATTATATATACTATTATACTCTATAGCTTTGAAGCCGCACTGATGTGCCTATTACATACTTTTGCATAACTTCATTATATCCTTTTACCCATTTTTATTGGGTTCAGGATATAAAAACATTTAATGCAAGGTTTGACAAATACAATAACAAAGAGTGC
The DNA here is from genome assembly GCA_035042145.1 of Drosophila kokeensis. Classification (NCBI taxonomy): domain Eukaryota; kingdom Metazoa; phylum Arthropoda; class Insecta; order Diptera; family Drosophilidae; genus Drosophila; species Drosophila kokeensis. The sequence continues at coordinate 126,704 of JAWNLT010000831.1, read as the reverse complement.
ATAACTAAGTTCATTTGCTCAAAGAGCTCAAATAATAGTCTATCTCCTTTTCATACTGTAACGAACTTTTTTAGTTCGTTTAGTTTTTGCTACGCTAAAACTCACCCGAGCTATGGGTCCGAGCAACAAATTTATTAACTTCATATACAGTGGGGGACAGCTCAAGACGACCAGGGTCAAAGAAAAAATTTAATTGCCTGCCATAAGCTAATCATTCATTATTTTTCAAAAATTCCAAAGACCTATGGTAGGTACATGTATTAACCATCCAAATGAATATATGACCCCAATAAACTGAGGTTTCCCCACCTGCACCCAGGTGTCCACAATGTACCTGGTCCAAATCAGTTGCAGGCAATTATTTTTTTTTCTTTGACACTGGTCTATTTGAGCTGTCTCTCACTGTATATAGGTGAAGCTCGTCTGCTCACCTTACTTTATTCACAACGACTACTCTCTTTCTCTTCAAGCTGATGATCACACCAGTGATATCGATTGATTATTACGTTCCGAGTTGCAGTCTTAGTATTACGTCACTCTTCTAAAAATATTCTCTCTGTTCTAAAATTGGTTTGTTATAGTCAAAATCCACAATATTTGTGCATGTTGAAAATGAATTTATTTATTATTCGCATACTTGCACTTGACAGTTTCAATTTGCTGGGCATCAAGCGGCAACTAGGGATTGCAACGTTAACAGTCCCAGCATCTCTCATGCTGCTTGTGGACTGCGACGGGGGAGGATGGGGTTGTGTGGGCACGGTGATGGGCGTGACTGTTTATTAATAATGGCTACTTGTGTTAGCTACATTAAAGCCAACTCTCGAATTGCAGTTTTTTTTTTTTTTTTGGCGTGCACAATTGTGCTTGCAACAAAAGTCGCCAAACGGCCGCAGGGCTCCGGCGAATAAACCAATATACACGCAATAAATAAACATATAAACCGTTGCTGGGCATGTTCATGTTTTTGTTTTGCTGTTGTTGTTGTTGTTGTTGTTGTTGTTTGATATTCCAGTTGCTGCGGCTGTTTGTTGCATATTCATAAACTCTAAAAAGTAAGCAACATTTGTGTGGCGCACGCCTTGCATTTATATTTTCCATCGTTCACACACACACACACACACACACACACTCACATGCAACTAAGAACATATAAATAAACAAACAAATGCCGCATGCAACCAACAAAACATGAGTGGAATTTGCTGTGGAGTTAACCGTAATGTTTTCGTTGCACTAACAGAACATTCAACGCATCCTCCTTGCCAGTCTCCGTTAGGTGGCCGCTGGCGTTTTGCTAAAAACTTTCGCAGCCACAACATGTGGCAAACTTAGAGACGGCTCTGCAACAAACCCAAATCCGTTGTAAACTTGGCAGTTTTCGTGCATTCAAAATTTGATAGCCATTTGGCAGCCTTAATATTATTATATAACATATTATTGTTCTTGACGCCTATGCCACGAAAACTGCATTTCAATGTTGCAGTCGCAATTGCCGCTGAAGTCGTTGCAGTCACGCTTATTGCAGCTTAAACTCAAGACGTGCGTGTCCCAAAAGCCAGACAGCACAAATTCCCATTAGTTCTTCGCCATTTGACTGCCGTTGCCACCTAACAGCAGTGCGGAGGAGCTGCGGGTGGTTATCTATTCCATCCCTTCACCCCCATTGCCATTGCCAGCAAGCAGAACAAACAAAACACTTGCAACATTTCCCAACCATCGACAGCTTTCTGGGATACATTTGAGGCGAACATATGGCCGACTTCGACTTTGGCTATTCATATTTTCACAACTATCTCTGTGTGTAAGTGTGTGTGTGTGGGTTGCTGTGTGGGTGTGGGTGTGTATGCTGGCAAATCTGTCTGTGTACGTGTTTGTGTAACAAAACTAACATTTAACAATAACATTTCGTACGCAACGTTGTCGAAGCCGAAGCCGAAGCTGAAAGGATAAACATTTGGCGCCCAACGCCAGTTAGGCGTTTACTACACTGACTAGCCATATTAACTTAATCATGCCTTATGTCACTGCAGAGACCGTTTAGTTTCTTAAATACCCAATTATACTAAAGTTGTTTAATAAATTTCAATTGTTGTAATCGATAAAAGATAACATAAGTTAGAACACAATTGAATTCCTTCTCTATCCAGTATATATTATATTATATTTATTAGAAATATATTTTTCACTTCTTCTGTTGTTGGTTGTGTGACAAGATTCTTACAAAAGCTTGGTTTTATGTTAATCTTGTAACATTTATGTTATTGATAACAGCGCCGAGTGCGCTGTGAGGAGGCTGCATTGCTGTGGATCGATCGTAGGTTATGTTAAGCCCAAAATGAGATCAGCTGATAAGGCCCGGCTTAACATAACCAACCTAAACACAATTATTTTCTCAAAGTAACAAAAAGTATACAGCTTTCTGAGACTCCGATTCAGAAACATCAAATTAAGAATTAATATGACTCTTTTCAACACATTTTCAATATTCTTATTATCCTTGACAAGTTTTTGAATAGAGTGCAGCTACGCAAGCTGCTTTGAATTCTGACTAAAGATTTTATCAATTCGTTTTTCTGCATATGTTGCATATATTTCGTAGTGATTACAGGGTATCACATCATCGGCAAAAGCCCGACCGACCGCCCGCCCGCCGACGATCAAAGGTAGCCCCAACCAGCAAAAAGAGCGCTGAGAAAACGAAGGCAGATAAAGCCAAAGTTAAAGGCAACAGCAAAGTATGCTATGATAACGGGTACAGTAAAGGGAGTCCAGGGTGGCCAGGCAGTTCTACTCCCCAAGAAGACGGAAAAGAAGGCGTAAACTACCAGACTAAACATAGCATAGCTTAGCTGGTTAACAATTGTTTTTACGTTCTTCTGATTTGCTCTATGGGTGGGTTTTTATTATCATATTTTCATTCCATGTATTCTGCATTCCATTTCCCATTCTCTCTAATTCGCTTTCTCTCTCTCTCTTTGCTGTCAGCAAGCCTTCCTCTCGCCATAAGCTCTTTTTACTCTGGCATTTTCTTTGGAACTCTGCGCTACTTCAAATGCATTTTCTATTTCTGTGGCTGTTGCAGCCTGTGAATAAAGTTTAGCGCAACATTTTGATGCGCTTTGATATCTGTCTGCTTAACTTGTGTATAACTATGTATGTACGTGTGTGTGTGTGTGTGTATGGGTATGCCTCTTGGGGTGTTAGCGTGTGTGGCGTAAGCGTTATATGATTTTTATTGGCTTAGAATAGTGCAAAGCGTCTCTGCCAAGCTGATTGCATATTTGCCAATTTACAAGTAAGACTACAGTACAAATTAGCAAGACAAACATAAAGAGATAAAGAGAGGTGAGGAATAAAAAGGGAAAGAGAGAGAGAGAGAGAGAGAGAGAGAGAGATAGACGAAGTGAGAGATCTGAATAAAGCCATTTGCCATTTGTTGCAAAGGTGTTTGTGTTCGAATGCGAAGAACATATACAGTGAGAGACAGCTTAAATCGACCAGTGTCAAAGAAAAAAAGTAATTGCATGCAACTTATTCGGACCAGGTACATTGTGAACACCTGGGTACAGGTGGGGAAACCTCAGTTTATTAGGGTCATACATTCATATTGGTGGTTAATACACATCGGTTTTTGGAATTTTTGAAAAATAATGAATAATTAGCTTATGGCAAGCAATGGGTGCCTTAAAAACCCGGATTTTGTACCTAAAATTGAGTATTTTCGGTATAAATAGACCAATCCTTAATAGACCAAGCCAACAAGGACTATGGGCAAACGGACCACCATTGAACTACGGCAACTCATCCTGGAACACTTCTGGTCAATCTGAGCAAGTCAACTGTGTATAACTTCAGTTGAATTACTTGTATTACCTGAAAATCGTAATATGTATAGCATTGCTGGATAAATGTTTGGGCAACAGTCACATCGTCACAGCTCTCATTAATCTGATAATCGGCAGTTATTCAGTTAATAATTTGTAGAATGTATTATTTAATAATTAAATTATTTACTATCGTATTCGCTTATATAATACAACATGAAAATCATCTTGCTCTAACAAATTGAGCAGTCGCTCCTCTAATGTAAACTTGATTTGTAAAAGTTTCATTAAAATTACCAAAATATTTTATGTGCAACTCAAACGAAAAGTGGTCAACACAGAAAATACAGCAGCCAAGGACGACGAACGTAACTCAAAGGTCGGCAGCTGCCCAAATAATGCCCAAGAGCTTTTGAGCAGGCGACAGAGATAGGGGAGACTTCAGAGGGAGAGAGAGAGAGAGAGCGAAAATGAGATAGAGAGAGAGAGAGAGATGGAGAGACCATCATAAAAAGCATATTGTTTTGGGACCCAAATGTAACAGCAGTTTGCCTTCCACGCTATTGTCCAGGGTTCAAAAACTGCTGCTGGTGCTGTCAATGCTGCTGCTGCTGCTGCTGCTGCTTGTCAATAATGTCAACAATGTTGTTTGTTGGTTCAAAAATTAAAAACGGTCTTCTTTCTCCCTGCAATCCAGCTTCACTCGCAGTCCCCTCACCACTACTCTACATTTGGCCAGCGGGTTCCGCGTCTTGTTGGATCAGCTGATGCCGTTGTTAAAGCCAAAATAAAGACATCAATTGAAAAACAAAATATTGAAAAAAAAAACTCTAGTTATCTGCTATAAATTTTTTGATATACTTCATTCATTAACGAACGAATTTATGAAATTAAATTATTGTTAATAATGTATATTATATAGTCCGGAGACCTCTTTATTCATTCAATTTAAAATGGAATGCATAAAAATGATTTAATTTTTTCAAAATGCAAATTTCATGGCTCAAGTTCATTTTATTGTTTTTCTCATTTTGCGCCATCCAAAAGATTAACAATATCTAAAAACTATATAAGTATCTACAAATACTTATTGAATATTTGTAAAATATCCAATTGATGGTATGATGCTATAAATTTTGAAGAAGAACAATAAATGTGAGGCTGCTCAGGCAACACAATTAAGTTTGTCGTCGTCTTGGATTTCGGGACTCGCATAAAATGTTTATGACGCGTCTAATTAGAAAGCCAAACTTTGCCAAGCCATAAAAAATGCGAACTCAACGAAATGTTCGCGCGACATATTGAATTAAATATTCAATCATAAGAACAAAAGGCAAAAGTTGCAACGCAGCTGCAAATCATCAACCCAACCACCCAAAACCCACCCCCAATCAGCGCCGACTTATTTTGCTGCTTCAAGTATCATTTTATGACGCTTTCCAGCAGCGACTCACAGTGGGACCAAGTTAAGTCTAGCTTATGCTTTTCAGAAAGGTTAATTCATTGTCCTAAAATATCATATCAAATATCAGACAGTGAAAATTATAATGCATAATTAACGAAATTATAGTGGTTTGGCATATAGTCATATAGTCATATTTTTAGATCAGGTAAGCACCTTATTTACGATTTTTGCGATATGTTTGAGGTAAATGCGTCACGGTGCGACATCGTCAGCTGAACTTAATAGACAATTTTGAGTATGTCATAAACATTTACCGTTGGACGTGAGCCGATGCACAAGACGATCAAAAGCTCAAGTACTATCCAAGTCCATGCCAATAGCTTGATGACAGTGTCAGTCAGTCTGCTCATGAGTTCAGCATAAATAAACATATTTACATAAGTAAATATATACATACATAAACGTTTGTGTTTGTTTATAAATTATACAAATATATATGAAATAAATTTATTATTTTACGTTTTATTTTTTATTTTTCTAATATTATTATTTATTTTTTTAGAATAATGTCCTTTTTTAATTACTAAATGTGATTTTAAATCGATTGCATATATATACATATATATATATTCGTTAAATATATTCTAGTTTTATTGGCTCGCACCCAAATGTAAGAAGGTCTCCAACTGAACTCTTTTATTATGGCAGGTCCAGGGACTACAGACTAAACAAAACTAAGCTCGAACTGGCTGGCTACAATTAACTGTACATTCAGACATACACATATACAGTGAGAGACAGCTCAAGTCCACCAGTGTCAAAGAAAAAAAATAATTGCCTGCAACTTATTTGGGCTGTCTCTCACTGTATGTATGTACACACAAATGTAGCTAACGGGGCTGTGGAGATACACACAGACACATTTACGCTTGCGTCGATTATCTAGCCATCCCATTCTCACACATGCACACGCATATTTATGCATACAGAAAATGCTTGCGGTTGCTGACAGAAGTGAGATCAAATCGGGGTATATATTTTCGACCATTACTTGGGTGTTAACTATTCGAACTTGATGAAATTAGAGCAGCTGATCAATAATATGCATATGCATATTATGTTATGTTAATTAGAAGATTCTGTGTTTAAAATTGCGCCTGGTATTCGACAACCTTAATTTCAAATTTGAAGTCTCTAGCTCTTATAGTCTCTGAGATCTGACATGGCTATAACTGGGTTGTTGATCCTGTTCCTTCCTTCTGCCTGTTACATGCATTTGAACAAAACCATTATACCCTTTTTACCCTTTTGGGTTCAGGATTTAAAAAAGTGCAAAATTGTTTTGTTATTATTATGATTGGGGAAAAAAAAGTTATTAATAAAAGTTTTTATAATTGTTTTAAAAAGTATGCTTTTGATATTATTCATAGAAAACTATCTGGTAGCCAAAAATTTTTCTAAATATTTTTGTTAATCATATTATACCTTTTAAATTGTTGGTTTTCTGCCAAAAACTAGTTGAAAGGTTTTGCTGGCAGATTTGAACAAGCCAATTACTTTGAAGCTGCCTTGCCGCTAAGCCATAATTTAGAATTGGCCATACGCCCTGCTAGTATGTATGTATTTATGTGCATTAGGGGCAGTCCCTGCAACGCATTCGCAGGTTAGTGAACCGGAAATCTGTAGGGCAAGGACGAAGGCGAGGACAACTCTCAACTCTTAACATCCTGTGCGCATATGCATGGCATGTAAATATTATTTTATGGCATACAATTAGGCTCAGGACGGAAATGCTAGCAGCCGCACGGCACTGTTTGAGCCATGTACGTGAGCCAAGCTCGCTGCCAGTTTCCACTGCCCCTCTGCCTGTACCAGCCTCCCAGTAACCCGGTACTAAGCGGTCTTGTAAGCTCCTGCTGTTGCAGTTGTTATTAGTTATATCAGAGGCAATTAGCCAAGATAATTTGTAATCTTATTAGGCACACTCGCACTCACACTCACACACACACTCACACACACACTCACACTCACACAAAATGAAGCAAATGTCTATCAAATGTTACTGGAAGCTATTTGCAAGCATGGCTCACAAGTGCTCACCTTGTGTTGGCGATAATTACATGCATTAAGATTATGGCCTAATATTGGGTTTTCTGCTGATTGCGTGTGAGTATGTGCCTTATGCATTTGCAATTCAATTTTGGCAAAAGAAACGAGTGCATAACCCTCTTAGCCCTGTGGCACTGCCTGTGGCAACAGACTATTTTATTTGATAGCTTAACATTATTAATTTGCAATCAATTGACAAACAGGACAAACACCACATTTTGAATGGGCTTAGGTAAATATACATACATACATGTATATATGTATGTTGCTTGCCATTGATAATGCAATAACTTGCTCACCCCCACAAACACAGACACATCTTTGCCTAACCGATTTATCAGCTTTGGACATATTTTATATTTGCACAACACTCAATTTAATTTAGACCCTATTGTAAATCGAGACCTGACAAGTGATTCTAATAGAATTTGACATCCAAACTCGACACTCACTCATCGCAAAAAAAAGATGCAACTTTGCTGCAAGTGATTTCGGTGTCAGCTGTGTGGTCAAGGCGGAACGGAAGTATTTCTTTAGAATGCGTGCCACTGCATGAAATAAATTCAATTCCCATTTCATTCAACTATTTCTGAGTTACAAAAATATTCCTCAAAAGTAAATATCAAATGTAAATATTAGCATTTTCAAAGTCCACAGCCAGAAAGGCATTTAAATTACACAAAAATAAACAAGTGAAGAAAAAATACTCAAATAATTGTAATACAACTAAAACCCTATAATTTTGATAAATATTACCACCAGGACATTTCTAATGAAGACCAAATTCTACAATTATATAGATTTTATCAAGAAGAGCAAAAAAATATAAGTCGAAAAACGCAATTGTGAAAAATGTTGCAATACAAACTCATTTCTCTAGTTAAAACATACAAAATACATCAATGTATGTATGTATGTATGCATGTATGTATATATGCATGCATGTATGTATGTATGCATGTATGTATGTAGGTCATATATGCAAGGATGTATGCTTCTCAACGAGCCGGAAGCCTACTCGAGAGCCCTACTTATTAGCAGACGTATCTCATATGCGAAGTCTTCTGCAGAGGCACACATACATACATACATACATACACATGCATGGATGTATTTGTGTGTGTACATTTATTTAAAATGTTGCACTGAAAAGAGATGTCGTCTTTTTACCGTTGGCTGGCAACGTCATGCCGAAACCACTGAGCCCCTGAGCAGGCAATCATTTGGTCCATAAAGCACACGATGCGCCCAAATGTCATGTGCCAAACGGATTTCATGTTACAGCACATCAAGTGGCGGGCGCAGCGAGAGGGAGGGGAGCGGCTAGCGCTCATATAAAAGTTAAATGGCAGAAAAGGAAGCGTTGACGTCGCGACAGGAAATCAGTTGAGGCATACTACACACAAAAACTGAACACACACACACACACACACACGCACACGCACACACACACACACGCACACTCCATTCCCAACCCGCACTCATTTCTCTGTCGATGGCATGGTTTCGGTAATCGTACTTAGGTATGTGTGTGTGTGTGTGTGTGTAATATTCAAAATACTATGCATTGAACTTTAACCTTTTGACACACAAGCACAACCCAATAGCAAATACTTGACGAAAGTGTCATAAAGTATATGAAAACTATAAATTGAAAAGAGTGGCTCGCGAATCCCAATGCCAATGCCAAAATGCCCTTCAGCGAATGTCACTTAGTCAGCAAATGAAATGTTCAAATGCTTTGTGCTGACTGTACAGTGTACACCAAATATGAGCAACTGTATCACAATTTTTTGGTTCAACTTTACCAAGCAGCAGCAGCAGCAGCAGCAGCAACGTAAAACGTATTTACTTTATTCACATTTTTCTCCGTCTGCCCAATTAAACTTCAATTGCCAGGTGTTGTTTTAATACCTCGAATGAGCTGCTACAGCTAACGGGGGTATACACTTTGGTTGCAACAGTGACATATGCACATACATGTATGTATATATGAAATGTTAAATCAATATTTGAAAAGCACCTGATAATTTATTTATATTTTTCATGAAATGGAAATGCATTTCAAATGGGTTGAAATTAACCTGGTATAAAAAAAAAACATAAATCAAACAATTTTTTAACTTAATCTAGAAGTTTCACAAGAAAAAATGCAATTAAGTTGTTAACAAATATTTATTATATTTATTTATATTTATTTATATTTATTCATATTTATTTATATTTATTTATATTTATTTATATTTATTTATATTTATTTATATTTATTTATATTTATTTATATTTATTTATATTTATTTATATTTATTTATATTTATTTATATTTATTTATATTTATTTATATTTATTTATATTTATTTATATTTATTTATATTTATTTATTTGCTATATGCTTAAAATATGTACGTTTTCCATAATATATTTGATCTATCACTGAAAAGATAATGGCATTGAAAAATGAAAACCATTTAACGCATAAAAAATAAATTTCGTTTCGAATAATAAAAAAAAATCGTAAAATTAATAGGGTATTAAAAGGTTTGTCACATGTCATGTCGTAGACTGCAGCGTAGGATGCTTGGGGCGTAGTTTTTTAATTAAGCTTCTTCCATGCATGGATATGCAATGGCGAATGGATGAATGGATGCGTTGGGGGCCGCAGTTCAGAAGCCAGCGAATTGGGCACTAAATCGATGCCTTTAATCAAGCAGCCACTTTAATGACACTTTATGAGACCCATCCATGGGCAATAGGATGTTGGATGCGGGGATGCGACATGGCAGGATGAAACGGGGCAAATCCTTATCCCAATAAATTAATCGAAGTTGGTCAGCGGCCGAGAAAATGAAAACAACAAACGAAAAGAGGGACGAAAAAATACTTTGAAAAATGCCACAAGTCAATTTAAGTAAGGTTCCCTTAGCCCCCCCTCCGCACCCGGCAGCGATAACAAGTTAACCCTTTGTCAGCTTTGGGGGTTGCGGAGTGGTCTTCTTTTTTTTTTGTTGCGATTGTTGTTGGTGTTGTTGTAGTTCTTTTTGGTGTGCTTCAATTGCCATGAAATTTATGTGTTGGCGCTCAGCGTGAACTTGAAGCGTATAAATCCACATGAAACGGATATTAAAAAGCATCAAGCAACAACCCCAAACTAACCCAAAAGCCACCCCAGCTGTTGTTGGGCCCATTACCAATGCCAGCATATAGACATATTATATAGTTGATTGACTTCGATCGGTTTGGCATTGTTGGCTTAAATTATTAACTTATAAATTGACAGGCGGCAAATGAATTTATTATTCTTATGTACGTTGACTCTACCTCTCTCAACTTCAGGTCTAAGCAGAAGTATCCAAAGCAAATACTGACTGGCAAAACTGACGTTGGCAGCAAATTAGATATATGTATGGTTTCGAGTTCGGTTTCTACTATACATAAGTATTGTACACTTTGAGAAAGGTATTAGAAGTGAACCTGACAGAGCTCTAGAATTATTACTTGGAGTTAATTGGATTTGTATCGTCATAGTTCAAAAGCTCTTGAAGTTACTTATCCACATTGCGATGCGAGTATTAAACTGTGTAAAAATATGTTTTAGGTTTTGCTTGTAATTGTAAAATTCACAAATATGATGAGCGCATCCTTAGAAATAGCAAAGGGCGACACTTATAAATATTCATGCAAAATTTCAACTCATTTCATGTTGGCATCAAGTTGCTCAGGAGCACAGATACAATCGTATCGTGGTTGCACCCCTCAATTCATATGATAGTTTTCAAATAATTTAACATGTTTCCATGCCAATAAATTGAATTGTCAATATAGGCATCGGAAAACGTGCACATGCGTATCTATATATATGCATGTATCTGAAACTTTGACAGACACATCGGCAACACATCCATGTACTCGTGAGATGATAGCGTGTCCACATGTATGAGCACGAATCAAAAGTTTTATCACATTTTGGAGAGAAGAAAGATGAATATTTCTTATTAGATGAAGACATTAAGTTAAGCGCGAAGTGAAATTATATGGAAGTGACTTATTGCCCGTAGGAGTTGCTGTGGCAAGCTAATATCCATATATATTACTGAACCGTATTGTGGCGTAGGAAGACACACAATACGGCTACAAATCAGGGACGAAGAAAGACAGATGCGGGAACGGAGCTGGGCAGAGGCACCAGGACTCCGACAAGCCAGAAGTCTCCTAGGTGGCTATAATCAAAAGCGATTTAAGCAAATGATATCCATGGGGAAGAATAGACTCAGAATACTCACAGGTCTATTGACAGGACGCTGTAGGCTGAGAAGTCACCTAACCAAATTAGGTATTTACAGCAGCAATGTATGCAGGTTCTGCGGATACGAGGAGAAATCCTCAACGCACATCCTAGCAGAATGCGTCGCCTTAACCAGGAAAAGATGCAGCATCCTAGGGCAGCATATCATGAGGCCCAAGGACATAGAAACCCTCAACCCAACAAAGATTCTAGCATTCGTGCAGGAGTTGGGATTGATGGAAGAGCTGTAGGCTCAGTAAGGGGGCACAATAGACCTTAAAGGTCGCAGTGCTAATCTTTCTCCAATTGTAATAATAATATATATTATTAAAATGAGTTTTAAAATATGAAACATATTTATTTAAAGATATGCAAATGTGCCTTTTTTATATAATTTTGAAAATGTATTAAATTTTCACGACAGAACAATTATATGAACTTTTTGTTACTTAGTTTTTAAGCTTTATTATCTTAAAATTTGACTTATAAAAACATTTGAAATATATTATAAATTCAATTCCATTGAGCTACGTGGCCCTTGAACAAATCTCAATCAAGTCAATCGAGGGCGCAACTTTAATAACGATTTTCTAAAGAAAAGAAAGAAGTTTTCCTAAAAGTAAATATTATTTGAATAAATGCGTTTCTAATTTGAAGTAATTCGTATTCGTGTATAAGTTATTTTTAACAACCAGAATTTTGATGAGATGATTTTCGAAATGTGAATTAAGTTTCAACACGCTGTCATCTCTAACGCGTTCTTCCATATTGAAGCAGTTGCCAAAAACGCTGCCTTCTTCCTGCTTTCTCGGCAGCACATTGCCCGAGGGTTCCGACTCTCTGCTCTGCTCTGGCCATGGCATATTTGATTTTGCAATTTGCATTTGATAAGCAAGAAGCAAACTGAGCTGAGTCGAGTCGAGTGGAGGCGGAGGCGGAGTCGGAGGCGGAGGCCTTGGCAGCCTTTTGTTTTGTTTTAATTCGATTGAGCTGGGCGTGCTGCTATCTCATATTATCCATCTAGAAGTTGCCATCATTCTCAATCTGAATGCTCAGTCGCCAGTTTGTTTGCCGACAATTTTATTAGGTATTTGTATTTGTATTCTCATATACTCGTCATCAGTTTTGTTGCCTCAGTAACTTTGCCCCGGGGCCATTGTCAAATTACGTATGAACATTAGCACACTCTCTTGTGTGTGTGTGTGCCTGTGTGTGTGTGTGTGTGCGTGTGTGGGTTTCCTTTGGCCAAAAGTTATGAAGGTTTGAATTGACTGAAATTAGAAATTCCCAAGGGCACCGTTTGACAATTGCATGCATAGTATAGGCTTGAGTCCCTTGAGTCACAACTTTTGGGGCAGCCCCAACATAAGGTCGAATTTCCCAATATTGAAAGAACAACATTTTTGTCATTTCTTTTATTATACCAATTGTATATTTTGCTTGTTTATTGTATATCAACTAATCTTAATATATGTATATTCGTAAATTTTAATTATTAATGACAGTTTCTCTTATGAAATATGGAAAGCAAAAGATATTTCGAATATTATGTTTGAAAAGTTGTGGGCATAATTAGTTCACATGCATGGAATTATAAAAACTAAAAAAAGAATAAAAAACACGATTTCGAAATTTCTTACATGCTGCTAAGCAAAAGTTGTGTGTCTGCTTTTGATTCCTGAGCCCAACACAATGCAAAATTAATTTTTTAAATTACTTATTGTCCTCTCGTCATACAATTTATAATGCATATATAGATGGCATTCAAATGTGAAAAATACAAAATTCTATCTTTCTCGAGAAAGAATATTATTCTTAAACTGTTTTAATCCAAAAAAAAAAAGTTGATAATCGATAAAGATCGGCTGTTGATGCTGATCAAGAGTATATCGAGAAAATCTTTTTGAGCTTTAAAGAAATCAAAGTCATCTATGAAGGTGTAAATTGCGAGACGATTTCATAGGATCAAATAAGAATGCAGATTATTTTTCTATATGTTGTTTACATACATACATGTACATCGTATGTGAGAGAACAGCAATGGCGAGAGGTTTATTTTTTGATTATACATACATACATTCATACATCTGACACTGTTTGGTTCGTTCAGTGGCATTTCAACAAAACGATTTGTGTATTATTTCTCTGACTCTGACATCTGACATCTGACTCGCCTACTCCTACTAGGTAAAGCTATATATTTTTTTTATTATCTAGTGTGTAACTTGAGAAGGCACTAAAAGAACCACTCATGTGCCCTTCATAAGAGAACTAATAATATTTGTGCTAGCTGCATTATCCGATGCAATTCGTTATTTTCGATGTATATAATGCATGGGAATAATAACTATAGTTTCAACTGATTTTTATTATTATTGTTATTTGAACTTGTAGATCATCTAACACTGTACTTAGAACAACTCAAAATGTGTAGCACAATATTAGAGAATCTTAACTAGCAACGACTATGAACAGCTCTTAGTAGATATTTATCTCAGGTTGAATTGAATTTCATTGAAAAAAAAATAAAATAAAATCAAAATAAATATTGAATACAAGACAAATAATATTGCTTATTTTTTGGAATATAATGATTAATACTAGAAACACTCTGTTCAAAAAGAAACACAACTTATCACAAATCTCTCCTAAAAACTGAATAAAAACTAAAACTATCATCAACTTTTCCGGGCAAGAACTATGCATAACAATTCAAAAAATAAAATCGAAAAACATTTCTCAATTGATATTCAGATTTGTTCAATTTGTTTATAGATAGAGAGATATAGAGATATACGATCTATTTGAATGTAGACTGTGATTTAAAGCTTTTATTGTTTTTTTTATTATTTGTTATTTTGATTTTTGTCTAGCTGAATATTGCAGCATTTGTTAACACTTACGCGGCTCGAGAGATATTGAGAGTAAGCACAATCATTTTGTTTGTATGCTATGTATGTATGTTTGTATGTGTGTATATTACCTTTGAGCTCAGACATTAAGTCAAAAGTTAAGTTAAGTAAAAGTATGCAAGAGTAAATTATACATTTTACATTTTACACACCGAATACTCAGAATACTCATGCATAAGAACATAAAAATTTGTGTACATATCTGGTATATATATATTTGTAATAAAGCATATAATTAGTGTATAAATAAATATATATCTATAATTACATAAGTATATCTGTATATTCATGGTTTGCATATATTATATACATATACATTTAAATACTATATGTGTGTTCATAGTGTGCAAGTAATTATAAATAATAATTCTAGTTTTATACTCATTCAGCACATACATACATATATGAGACGACAAATGACTATTTGCTTAAGCAACCTACTAAACATTTTATTGTTAGATAATGCCCAACTCGAAACTAATTCAAAACCTATTACTCATCAGATGTGGTTCGGCATGATACAAGTCTATAAATACATTTATATAGTATATGCATATATACAAATAAATCTCTAGAGTTCATTGAGTACCAAGTTCAAAATAAACTTCAACTGTGTGACAATACAAATCAGCAAATTTTAGGACCAAAAACTATTCAAATAAAAATAAAATACAAATAAAAATAAATATCAAAACAGAGAACGAAACATTGCGAAATTTGTAGCTATTCAAAGAGTTTGGTTTTTATCAAAATAGTTAAAGGTAAATTGATGTTACTCAACAGAGTACTGCCCTGACTTGGGCATTTGATAATGTTGCCATATCATAAACAATTACAGCTATTCAACTTAGCCAGAACTCTAAAGATATATGTATACTATATATAATGATGTCTGCAACAATGCTTGCTATACCTAAATAAGAATGCTATGCCATCATGATCCTAGCTGTTTATTCTATGTATGTATCATAACATCAACCAATAGTATTCACTGCATTATAGCTCTGATTCAACGCTTTCGCAGATTTGCTAGCAAGCAATCAGAATATTCTATAGTATATTTATGATTCCATTAGATCTAACTACTTATCCCTTTTGAAATACAAATCAGGGGACAACTCTTGGTTGCATCCAAATGTCGCATCAATCCTTTAGTTCCAGGAGTACCAAGCATATAGATTGCACGTCTATCAATTACCAGCTATGAGGCTAACAACTATGGCTAACAGACTACCACAAAATAATACAAAATTATGTGCTCCGTCTCGCTCATCTCATTGTTGCGCTCTCGCTCTCATTTGAGCTGACTTATGTCTGTCTCGTATCATATTTGCTTTTGCTATTTCATTTTATGCATCATCATGTTTAAATGTTGTAAAGCATTATTCATACACATATATATATATATATGTACATATATAGTATATATATATATATATATATATTATGTACAAGAATGTATAAAGAGATAAGGTTAGGTTTGGGTACACGGAGCATGAGAATGGAGGTGGAATTCGTGGCGCTACCAACCGCTACTGCTGCTTTACGGGCTACGTCCGATTTGCAACCAAGCGAGCAACAACTGCAAAGACGGCTGTAGCAGACCTAGTTTTCAGATATCTGTATTGATATTGATTCGGGTCAGAAACTCGCCTTGCGAATCGGCCACAGCGCGTATTATTTCCAGCAATAGTTCGCGTGACAAACCGGCTATTTTGGGCAGCCTGGCCACTTTAGCGAAATCTTTCACAATCAATTTCAATGCATAATCTTTGATGTCATAGATTTTTGTTATGTCGGACGCCTCCAGCGTCTGCAGCACATTCTCCGATGTAATGTTATGCTCCAATGAGTATTTGCAGAAGGCGTGCAACCGATTGTTGGACAAACCATAAAAACATGGTGCCTGGAACAGGTATAGTGCATCCTGTGGCGGCATCTTTGTCTCCCCATAATATGTATAGCGTAGCAGCGAATGAAAGGCCTCCAATGAGGGTGAGATTTCGCCAATTTGTATCTGTGTGTGATTGGATTATATTTATTAATTATAATATTAGCCGATATTATAATTAACGGTGCTTACATTAACGGTATTATCCGGTGGCATGAACGAACGGAACATGCCCTGGAAATAGGTACAACGTGACGATAACACAGATTTGTGAGCTGGTATCACATGATCCTCCAATATTAGACTTATATCGCAAAAGTCCTTGCCCGTCGTCTCCAAGAACATGGACAAATCGTGCTCCAGAGTAGTGCCTACACCCGCAATATATTTTTGTGGATGTAAATATAAATATATGTGTTAGACAAATTGGATTTCGATTTGCATAGATAGATATTGAATACATTTCAATTTCAATACTCACCGATATTCGATTCATAAGTAGTGTCTATCACCAATTTGCTCGGATGCAAACGCTTACGTATTATCTCGACCAGCAGTGGCTTGTCCAGGTCACTGAACTCATTGGACATGACCACTTCGGTGAAGTTCTCCTCCTTGATGATGAACTGCATGCAATGATCCTTAATGATTTTAATGCTAACGTAAATTGACACAAAAAAGGAAGTAAAAAATGTAAAATGTAAAATGTAAATTGGAAAGTGGAAAATGGAAAATGCAAATGCGACAGAACTCACTTGTTTTTGTCAGCATTGTAAAGAGCCTCAAGTACATTTATTTTGTTGATCTTATAATCCAGATACTGGATGCAGCCGTGCGCCAGGCGCGGCATAGTGAACAGACCAGCCAATTGATAGATGTCCGTGATGAGAATGATGATGTTCTTGCTGTATGAGTCCTTCAGGTCAATGCGATCCGTATAGATATAGTTAAGTATTATTTCAAATGCCTCGGGTGAGGCATGCGCCAGTCGCACCTCCAGCATCGGCACACGATCCCCACCGACGCCCGTATTCAAGGCCAATGTATCCACTTGCCCAACGCCATAGAGCTTCTCCATCTGCTGTTGACGCGCCTCGCGCGCCGCCAATATCTTGTTGCGCAAATATTTGGAGCGAGCGGCTACGAAGGCAATGTGCGAAAGAATGCGTATCTCCTCGGCGCCCACCACAAACTGAATATCACAGAATTGCTTCTCGTGATAGAACTTGCCAAAGTCGTCGCGCAGCGTGCACTTTGGATAGCTGGAGAACTGAAAGCGATACGTATCTCCGCGCCGTACGCTATTATCGACGGTGCCGCCAAAGATATACATCGCGTCGCCAATGACGGCAGATGCATGGAATACGCGACCCGACGGCATATCCGAGTTCTGCTCCGCCTGAATGACGGACCACACCTGTGAGTCAAGATCGTAACAGTGTAAATCATTTGGCAGCGTCGAGTCAGCTGAACCTCCAAAAATATACAGGAAGCGATCGTGATGGACCATGGTGTGGCCATAGCGACGCGATGGTGGAGCCGATGTAGCGCCACGCAGCACCGGCTCATTGGAAATGCGACGCCATGTGCGCGTCTTAAAATGAAACTCAAACAGCGAATTTGTTATCTGGAGACCACTCTGGCCCGAGAACACATACATTGCGTCGCGTGCAACGGCAACGGGAAAATTGCAACAGGTGGGCGGACGATCGCCCTGCTGTTCCACCTCCTCCCATTGATGATTCTCGCCAGTTAAATTCAGCGTCCACATATCGTTAAGCCGAGCATTGCCATCATAGCCGGCGTAAATCCACATTTTGTTGTCGTAAACCGCAGCGCCATGCGCCGATCGCGGCACTGGTTGCCTGCATAAGGAGTGAAAATTGATGTTGCTGTTTGTGCTTAGCTAATGGGGTCATTTGCTTTTGCTTACCTGCCCGAGAATTTCCACTCCACCCACATGGCGCTGAGAAACTTGTACTCAAACAAATCATTCTTGTTGGTCAGATTCGAGTTGGAGTGTATGTCGCCCGTATAGCCACCAAAGATAAACATCGAGCTGCCCGCCACAACAGCTGAATGATGATAGCGCGGCGCCGGTGGCGTTCCAGTTGCACATGCCCGTCCCCATGACTTGTCCTTGACACCAAACCGTATCAGATCGTTGAGCATGTTCTTGCCATTGTCGCCGCCAAACACGAACATGGCATCCTTGTAGGCAACCACCGTGTGCTTACTGCGTCTGTTCGATTCCAATTAAAAATGTAAGAAATTATAAGCGATTGATTTGTGCTGGGACAATCCATTACGCTGATGCTCGTAGATCTTTCCACAATATACATATTTATGCAACTAATACGATATACAGAGTCCGATGTTGATTAGGCGTGAACATGTGTCGCATGGAAGAACACGAAAGCTATATGATTATCAGATGGATATATTCCTTCAATATTGAAGGACTAATTTAGCCAGAAAAAAATGGAAACCTTAAAAGACTATCTTGACAAAAGATTTGTGTGTCCATCGACTCAGCCAATGATGCTAATATTATTACTACCAAATTCAGATAAATGTGCTAGCCAAAATCTATTTTAAAACACTGGCTAAGGGCAACAATTAAATAATTCTGATGTGTTAAGTTGATTAGTGATCAATAGCAATTAACTAGAAGTAAATTTGCACGTACTTGGCGCCAACAAACTCAGCACATTCGAGCATGCGTGTCCACTGATGTGTTGCCGTATAGGAATTGAAGTCGACGTTGAGGGCATTGCAGCTGTAGCTGTAGCTGCCCGGTGAGTTGTCCTTGCAATTGAAGTTGCTGCTGTTGCAGCTGCCGTTGCCATTGCTATTGGCATCATGGGCCGTAATGCCGCTGGATGCCATCACAGCCGAGGCAGAGGCAGAGGCAGTGCTGCAGCTGCTGTTGCTGCCGCCGCGTGTGCTGCGCGTTGAGCTCGATGTGGACATGCTCAGATTGTTGCGTATATACTGCACGTCAACGCAGCCAGGTGTCGATGCACTTTTGCGTCCTTTTGCCCTCTTGCCCGACTTCAAATCTCGCTGATGAAATGCGTCTGCCTGATGATGCTGCTGCTGCTGCTGCTGTGAGCTGCTGGCTACGCATGCAGGGCAATAAACGGTTGCTGGTGTACTGCTCCCACTGCAACTCGCACTTGGACTTCTGCTGCCGCTCGTTCTGCCACTGCCACTGCCACACACAGCACTTAGGCCACTGTATATCGAGCTGGAGCCCAGGCCACAACTGGCTCGGCTAAATGCTCCAGCACTGTTGGTGCTTCGACCGCTGCCGCTGCCACTCCCACTGCCACTGCCACTCCCGCCGCCCACGCCTCCGGTTGGTATATCTTCCGCAGAACCATTCGTGTCCCCACCAAGTATGGACTTTAGCATTAAAGCATTACAGGTGTAAAATCTCCTTCGTTGGCTTATCTTGATCGAAAATAAGTTGCAGGGCTGTGTGCCTTGCTTAACGATTCCGCTGTTTGCCGTTTTCGAGTCTCTTTTCACTACCCCTGCAGGTCAAGAACTAGTGGTGGCACTTGCCAAAACATTTGCAGTTGTATCGATATTTCTGCTGGCATAACAACAATACGAATATATCGGCAAGTTTTAAAAACTAAATATAAAGAATTTGTTTGCATAATGTAAATATTTAATCAGTTAATACAATCGAATATTATTAAGCCGTAATATTTGTTTGTATATAAAGTACAAAATATGTAAATTTACATTTATTTGTAAGATTTATGCTTATGCATATGTATATCAAATATTTTGTTTTAGTACATTTTTGGGAATTGCAGATACTCAGCAAAACAAGTTGATGTTTGGAAAGGCATTTCAAATAGCTTGGAACTTTACTTTATGACACAGCAACTAATTTGTAATCGAACTATCGCTTAGTTGTCTTGAGATTTCGATAGTTATCGGCTACCTTGGTTGGTAGATAAAACGCGGTAAAAGGCTAGAAGTAAAACTTGGATAAGTAAACAAAACAAAATAAATCAAAATGAAAAAGTAAAAATCTAAATAAATGTAGAGTTCTGAAGCAGCTTCACTAAACAAGCAATGGCAAGCAGCTCGCGGATCACAATATTGCCGCAGTCAAAGGAAGCGCTGCTGAAATCCTACAATGCGCGCCTCAAAGACGATGTGCGCAGCATGTTGGAGAACTTTGAAGGTAACAAAACAAAACAAAAATAATGATAATTAAAGTAGACTTAGAAGAATGCTCTAAGGCGGCTACTCACGGCACTGGCACGCTGACGACGCTTTCGTATCAAGCGATACAGCAGTTCCATGCCCTCATGGAGGCCCCTGTCGTGGGTGGCGCTGATGCCGTGCACCTTCCAGCGCTGGTGGAGCTCATGCAAATGCAGTCGCCTGGCCAGATCGACCGGTGTGACGGCATGCGGCAGATCCTGCTTGTTGGCGAGTACTAGTAAAACGCTGTCCCTTAGCTCCTTCACACGCATCATTGAGTGCAGCTCGATCATGGCCTCAAGGAACCGTTCCTCATCGGAGGAATCAACTACAAATATTACTGCAGCTGTATTATAATAATAATAGCGCCACAAGGAGCGCACACGATGCTGGCCACCAATGTCCCAGATGGTCATACGCAGGCGCTTATACTCCATCATTTCAACATTGAATCCAACCGTCGGCACGCTTGTTAAAGCAGCGTCCAACTTAAGCTGGAAGAGTGCCGTCGTCTTGCCTGCTCCATCCAATCCAATCATCAGCACGCGGACATTCTCCCTATCAGCGAACCGATCGAACATGTACGAAAATGATGTACCCATCTTGTTGCACACAATTATTATATCCGTATAGAAGTAATGAATGACCAATATCCACTGGCGATCTAACTCCAACTGTGGCCGGCCACAATGCAATTAAGCCGTATTCAACCAAAGCCTCTGTTTATGCCTAAAGCCATTTGTTTATGAAGAGCGTAACCATATTGAAGTGACTCTCTTACTCTACTCTTTACTTTAATGCGAAACTGAATCGGTTTGCGTGTGCATTTGTTTTCAGAGATACTGAAGTTGGCTCGGCGCGAGAGTCATAGTCAAATTTCTAAGATAACACAGTGCGAGCAGGATGCCCTTGAAATGCAAGTGCGATCGGCAAATATGGGTAAGCAGGCATGAAACATGAGTCTATATAAAAATATATATATATAGGTACAGTTACGCATTTGGTATTCTTTACACATATTCTTAAGCAGAGGCTTGTCCATCTGATTGTCTGTCTTATTTCTATTGAAAATTGTTTCTGAATTCAAAGGAAATATAAATACACATTTATATATTCGCCATTATAATGGATCGGTCGAAACACTTCATGTGAAACACCGCACCGAAACATCGTTCAAAACTGAGTGTCTTGTATGAATACAGATTTTGTTCTTCAAGATGTTGTGGAAAAACCCACCAGTTACGAGGTTTACTCAACGCCTAAAATCCGCCGAAAATCAGAAATCAGAAATCTTATAAATATTTATTTTCTTAAATGTCTGAAAGGGTATTTAATTTTCATCACTATTACTAATAGGCCCTATATCCTGAACTCACGATAAAGTATTTATATTATTGATCAGCCTCAAAAGACGACCAGACGATCTAGCCATACGAACAATCGAATCTCAGAGACTATAACAGCTGATGTCCCTAAATTTGGAATACAAATTCTCGTATACCACACGTAGATCAAGTTTATATTATTTGATCGATATATAACGATATCCTGCTGATTTCTGTCCTTGAATTTAACAGCTGAGTTCAGAGTATCGCGTAGTCGACCTCCACCGACTACAGCATTCTTCATATGGGTTTCTTTGCTTTATTTCCGTATCGAGCTATTGTTTATTTATAATTATTATATGTAAACTTTTTATTGAGCGTTCAGATGGGTGTAAACAAATCTTTTGTTTGCTGTTGGTTCATTTTATTATTATTTCGTTGCAAGAGAAATTGAAGTCATCAAATAAATAATCAACAATCAAGACAGTGCGCAAACGGATTAATAAATTTGATATCTTTGTCTCTTCTATCTGATATATACATACGTTCAATATAGTTGAAGAATTTGTGTATTGATTACCACAAATGTGATTAATGTATATATTTAATGCAAGAATTTTAACCCTTTGTCAATGTCTTTCTTTCAGTGCGAGCTGGCGAATCGTTGATGAAGCTGGTGGCAGATCTCAAGCAATACCTTATACTCAATGACTTTCATTCTGTGAATGAGGCAATCACAAACAACTCACAACTATTTCGGGCCACACAGATTGAGTGTGATAAGAAGTTGATGAAGCTGCGCGATGAGATGGCTATGGATCTGTACGATCTGGAGGAGGAATACTACACGAGCATATTTAAATAGCTACACATATATATATGATAGAGAATAATTGGCTTATATGAGTAAAAATGCATGCGTTTTATCAGAATCATATAACATCTATTTACGAAAAATACTGCTGGTGCTGGGGATCCTTTTGATTGTCTTGATCAGCATGCGATATGGAGGACAACGATGCCGATGTATTCTCCGCTGTGTACAGCTCATCGTTAACGTTATCCACAATGTCGCCGGTGTAGAAGAGTATGGCTTTGGGTACGATTTGGGTGCGCAGTAAATAGCCCACCTCAAAGTCGGCGCCAAGCACAATTTTTGTCTTCTCATCTGCCATCGAGAGGTCCATTGCTTGCGGCGGTGAAAAAAATCGAAAGAATGACTCACGTGGCATCACCTTTGGCATGTTGCGTACTCCCTTCCGCAGTCGCTTTTGCTTGATTGTCTGCAATGTGAGGTTGGAGCCATCGCGCCAGTGTATGTGACAGCCCTTGCAGCGCACAATCTCCGGACCCTCGAACATAAACGGATAATCCTTATGCGCCTCGTGACGCAAAATGTATTTCTTGGTCAGCAGCAGCGACGATGTGTGCAGATACTTGTTGGGCCGGAACTGAAAGTGTATGGTGTAGCTGTCCGACTCGTATCTGATGCGCACATCCATCAGACACTCCAGCAATGGTTCGTCATGCTCCTGTACCAGATCCGAGATGAGCGCCACATTGCGAAATACCGTTAACCAGAAACGTGGCACACCTTCCGCATCGGCGGGCAAATGCTGTAGCTGTTCGGTCAGTTGCTTAAACTCCTCAGTCGACTTAATCTCTTCAAGCAGCTCATCAGGCTCCTCATGCCAGTAGCGCTCCATTACCGGCGGTTCCATATGACCAGTAACAATGTCCCGACGAGCATCGAACAACGTACAGCTCTGCCCATAGAAACGCTTCTCCAACTCATAGACTTCACGAAAGAACTGCTCCGAGATCTTAATCTGCTGCAATTGATTGTGCTTTAATGCCAGCACCCGATTGTGCACCGTCGTCGGCAAACTCTCCACCATATGCTGCAGAAAGGCCCGGCGGCTATTTGACGGCATCTCCGACGGGTTCAATTGCGTACTGTTGGAGATTTTTCCGGGACTTCGACTCCGACTCCTATTACAATTGCGATTTTGAGCTTGTGAATTTGCCGCACTCATCTCCTCCTTAACAGTGACAATGGTCGCATTTGAACCCAAATCCAAACTGGAGCCACTGTTCAACATCTTAAAATCTGTTAATTTTGAAGCTGAATTTGAAACTTGGAAACTTTACAAATTTGTTATATCCTCCTTTTTTTTCGTTTTTCAGTTAAAGCAAAGTGAAACTTGTTTTATAGTACAACTGTAACATATATGACATAAACCTTCAAATTTGAAGATAGACAAAGCCAATAGCGACGAAGACCGAAAAACTATCTTAGGTACGCCGAAGATTACGTACCCCTTAGACCGTAGGCAAATTGCCGTCATCTAAATTTTATTAGAAATTATTGATAGAATGTTAATATTGAGGTTCGATGTTGATAATTTCTTCAAAATGCTAGAAGCATAATAAAATGCATGTTGAGAAAGTTCAGTGCATATTGTTTAGGTTGGTTATGTTAAGCCAGGTTTTATCAGCTTTGGCTTAACATAACCTACGATCCACATCCTCTCTCTTTGCAATGCAACCTCCTCTCAGCACACTCAGCGCTGTTATCAATAACATTTATGTTAGAATATTAACATAAAATTAATTAATCATTGTAATACAACCACAAACCCAAGAAGTAGAGGATATTTTTAAATAATGAATGAAATAATAAAATAAATATCTAAAGTGAACAAAAACACACACACTGCCTTGTTTACTGGAGAAGGAAAGGAAGAATACACCCCCTTACATTATGTTAAACTAAAAAGATTTTCATACAAGAACTCCATCTCTTGAGCGATAGTTCCCAAATGGCAAATGTGAGAATCAAACTGTAACGCATATTGAGTAATTGGGTAAACAAAATTATAATATATATATTTATATACAGATACTCTGTGAAAGCTTTATACTTTGTTCGTTTTTATTATCATAACTATTGATATGAAGTGAAATTTGGTAGATTATATGTACTAAGAAGACTCGTTCTTATGAATGGCTCTGCAATCTGCTTAATTATCGTACATTATGTACAATAGTTATTAACATTATTTGTGACAGATGAGTGATAATTCACTTCCGGTTAGCTTTCACAGGAAAAAAAATACTCTTTGCCGCCTTGGTACTTGGAGTTAGCGTTATCACATTCCCAGTCAGCTGCACTATATTGCCAGTAATCCAGGGATTTAGATTCAGACCGTTGCGATAAGACATTCGTTGTCTTTGGCTGTATAAATCAAGTAAAATAAAATACGTAACGACTTCGATTTTTATTATTTGTTTATAACAAAGCCAATGCGTTTTTGTAATCTTATCCCACATTGGCTATGATAGAGAAACCTGCCCCCGCACACACCGTGGGTACTCAAGTGGACGGCGACAAATTTTATTTATAAATATTTAGATAACAGTTTGGATGGCCCGGTCCACAAATAACAGTATGTTGATGTTACACTCACAAACAGGTATTCAATTCTGCAATCTATATGTATGATAACCAGCTATATGTATGAGAAATGCCCCCTCCAATCGAGAGAACACTAAACTTAAGTCTTTGCCTCTATATATGTATGTCGCATACTTGGATTAAATGCAAATGCCTTGTATATATGTACATATGTATGTATGATGTGAGTGCATAATTATATAGAAAATGCCTGCGCTTTCTGCTGTATATTAGGTATTTTATTCAAATCTGTAGCCAAACGTTAAACTATATTTGGATGAACTACAATTAAGTCAAAACTTTTGTGACATTCGTCTCTCTCTCTCTCTCTCTCTCTCTCTCTAGAACACACTTGAATAGGCATGAAAATGTTGCAACAAAATCCTTCTTTCTTCCTCCAGTAAAAAAGTCAGTTGGGTTTAAATATTTATTTTTCATTATTTAAAAATATCCTCTACTTCTTGGGTTTGTGGTTGTATTACAAAGATTAATTGATTTTATGTTAATATTCTAACATACATGTTATGGATAACAGCGCTGAGTGCGCTGAGAGTAGGTTGCATTGCCAAGAGAGAGGATGTGGATCGTAGGTTATGTTAAGCCAGCTGTTAAAGCCTGACATAACCAACCTAAACATATACTATTAGAAAATAAACAACAAAAAAACAAAAACATGTATCACATATGTAATCAAATGATATAGTATATATATGTACTATATATGTACATACTAAAGTGTGACTTAGAATATAAAATCTTCATCGCTGACATTATCCATGTTGCTTAGACTACGCTCGTAGCGCTTAATGCGCTGATACCACTGCGGATCGTGGTCGGCAATTGCCTGGGGCCGACCATTATTGTGCCTATACAGATATTCGGCATGTCCTTGGCCACTGATGCCATTAACGGTACAGGCTACAAATTGATTGTATACCTTGGACTCCCAATCGCCGCCCACATACCGCACGGCACTGTGCTCAACGCGTATTTGCACCAGATATGTCTGCTCGGCGGTGTCCACTATGAAGTTCTGATGCTGTGGCGGTGTACCCTTCTCCCCGTACGAGTACAACTCGAAATTGCTGGCCGTAATCGGCTGATAGACGCCATCGGGTGTGCAAACGTAGCCCACCTTGAGCGAGGATAAAAAGAACGAGGGCTGGCTAAGATTGCCGACAACCATGCTGCAGCCATCGTCCAGCAGCAATGCAAAATACACATAGCGATTAATGGTGCTCAGACAGCGTTCGGTGCCAAAGCTGTGATCCCGAAAACCGCGCAATTCCAACGGCAGATGTCGTCCGTCCAGTACAATGCTGCCCTCCAACTGGCCGTGCTGCTCGTAATGCGTACGCTTCTCAACAATGTGGCCAACGGACTTGAGCATGCCATAGAATCCTTCGTTCCATGCCTCGCGTGCTATCGAGTCGGCAATTAGCGTGGAACTCAGATCCCGATTGTAATTGAAATGATCCTGGGTGCTGATGAATCTCAGATCGAGCAGCACCGGCAGCAGTTCAGGCTCTGCTGCCGTGGACTCCTTGCGTAGCTGTCCATCAAATTTGAGTTGCCAGTGGCGCATGGATGTCAACGGATAGAAATGAAAGCCGGCACCACGAAATTCGGTGCTTTCATCGCTGCCATCGTTGGTGAAGTGAACCATGTCCGGCAATTTGGGCAGACTGTACAGACCGCTTTCGGGAAGATATAGATAAAAAGCTGCTTTCAGCACTCCCCGCCTACGACGCTCCAGCGTAACCATCAGCTTCTGACCAGCAGCATTGGCGGCCATTAAGCTGATCACATCATAGCTTTTCGGATCATTAGTCAACGGCTGGGGCCGATCCAACGTGGCCAGATGAGTTGCTGAGCTGAGCAGCTTCTCGTTACGCTTGTAGATGCGATATCGCAGCTGGCGCAGCACACGCAGCGCAATCACATATTTCAGCTTGTAGAAGATGCCCTTGCATGGATATTTGCCAAATATCAGCGGCGACTTACGGCTGAGCAGCAGCAGCAGCAGCCAAGCCACGCTAAGCAGTGCAACCACAAAGCTCAGGCCAAGAGAGATTGCCGTTAGAATTAACATGTTGCTAGCACTTGATGGCCGGTAACGAGACTGAGCGATTTCCAGCGCAGCGTTGACAACAAATTCTTAGCAATTTCAAAAGCAGCTGCGATAAACAGCTCATGTTCCCAATTCTCTTACACTCCAACCACACTCCCCGACCCACCTCTCTCTCTCTCACACACACACACACACCTATCGCACACACACAAGCCACTGAATCGGGGGCACTCGAGGACAACGTTAACTTATCTACATAGCGTGTTATCGGTCCCCTTATGTATTGCCCATCGATTGCTCCCTGTAGTATAATGTTTCCAGTTGCCATAAATCAGTTGGGATTGCTTACATTTCTGATGTTGTTTCTTTTTTGATGTGTCATTAAGCCAAATCAGTTCATCGTTATGAACCGGAACCGGAACCGGACAATACGTATTTGCCATATTCCCCAATGAGTTTCAGGTATTATATGCGACACAGGAACTCCGCCCTTGTCATTGAGGACTGAAGATATTACAAAAAAAAAATACTGATCCCCCAGTGATGCTGAATTCTCGGTATTCGAAAATCTTACGCAGCTAATTATCCCAAAAAGTACTTGAATTAGCAACACAAATCTGATTATCATCGAACTTTTTCATTTTATTCATTTTCTTTTATAAAAACATATAACATCAGGTAGCTGCTCCTTTTTGCTCATTTTAAATAGATCAATTGGCAAATATCATCTTAAAATATTACTTAAGAAATAACCTTCAAGGAATTTCAATTTAATGGCATATTTTCAATTCTTGCTAGCTTATTTTAAGCGATTATTTCCAAGTTTTTCGTGCACATCAATGTTCTGTCTCATTCATTTTGGCGTAACTTATAAAAGTTATTAACTTATTATAATTTCGTCATGTCGCTTTGAAGGAGAGAGAGATATATATTCTTGATCAGTATCACTTGACGAATAGATAGAGCCATGTTCCTTTGTCATTCTATACGCCATCAGTTTGAAAACTACCTTGATGAAACTTGATGTATATATTTGTCTCAAAATACGTCGGAGGCAACCGGAACAGACCACTGTATCATGTAGGTGCTATGGAAATAATCGTTCCAAAGATTTGATATCTCCAATCACTTTGTGTTGTGTTTCTATTATTTTTCTAATTGAAAGATTTCATTTTCAAGTGGCAAACCATGCCAATGAACAACAGTGATAACATCGAATTGTTGGTCTTGATTGGCTCAAGGGATCTTCAATCGTTCCAACGAGCGAGCGAAGATGAAACATATACAGTGAGAGACAGCTTAAATCGACCAGTGTCAAAGAAAAAAAGTAATTGCCTGCCATAAGCAAATTATTCATTATTTTTCAAAAATGTACACTCCTTATGTTATGTTACACAACATGCAGAGTTACATTTTACACTTCTACACTTAACATTTCACACAGAGTTGTATTTAACATTTTTATTTATGTTAGAGCAATTTTGTATAAATAGAGCAGGCTGGCGACCGACTCTCTCTGTTGTAGCTGCCTTGTTGAACGGACTGGACTGTTTTACGATCATCTAACCAAAATCGACATGGGCGACAAAATCGAGACAGAGGAACGCAAAAAGGAGTCGAAGCATCTCGAACAGAAGCCGGCCAAAAAGTCAACGCAGCATTTTGGGCCGCAAGAGCAAAGCCATATCGCAACAAGCCGTGAACCGGAACACGAAGCTCAAGGACGTAGTTGAACACGAACCCGTCGTCGAACCCGAACACGAAGCTCAAGGCGAAGTTGAACACGAACCCGTCGTCGAGCCCGAACACGAAGCTCAAGGCGAAGTTGAACACGAACCCGTCGTCGAACCCGAACACGAAGCTCAAGACGAAGTTGAACACGAACCCGTCGTCGAACCCGAACCCGAACACGAAGCTCAAGACGAAGTTTTTTTTTTTTTTTTTTATATAATTAATAATTTTATTTAATATTAATCAACCTACTAAAAGGTTATAAAATATTGTTTTCAACAAGGAATAAATAATAACATGAAATTTAAATAAAAAGTAACGTAAACATATAACTGGATTTAACATATTACATATTACAATATCACATCAATAATACGATCAGATTAACAATTAGCGGCCAGCAGTCCAGAGGTCGCTGGTGTGGAGGCGCTTTAAGCGTCGACGGGTTGAATTCGACCCTAGTGAGCAGGCCAATGGGTTGACATGGTTATGCAACCGGTCATTGTAACGACTTGTATGTCGGTTTATTTGATTAAGCACTGTCGGTACACCGAAGTCGTTGTGCAGCGTCATATTTGCGCACATAGGGTGGAGCACCAGAGATATCTCTTAGGACTTTGTTCTGAAGAACTTGAATTTGGTTAACCCAAGATTTTGCCGCTGTGCCCCAAAATGGAATCCCATATGTCCATGTGGGCACGATGATGCTCCTGTACACCAGCAGCTTGTTGCTCAAGC
The DNA here is from genome assembly GCA_035042145.1 of Drosophila kokeensis. Classification (NCBI taxonomy): domain Eukaryota; kingdom Metazoa; phylum Arthropoda; class Insecta; order Diptera; family Drosophilidae; genus Drosophila; species Drosophila kokeensis. Next base: position 96,726 of record JAWNLT010000831.1, on the reverse strand, counting down.
TGAGTTTGCTGGATGGCTTCAGCAACCAGTTGAGTTTCGCCCTTTTGGATCTACACGCTGCTGCCGTGATCTGTATGTGTTTACGCCAGGTAAGTTTTCTGTCCAGATACATACCCAGGTAGCGAACATGATTCCCCTGAGGTATGATCGTGTTGTTGAGTCGGACTCTTGGACAGTTACCACTCCTGAGCGCAAACGTACAGTGCTGAGACTTGTTCTCATTGATGCAGATGTTCCACCGGTTGGCCCAGGTACTAAAACCATCCAAGAACCTTTGCGTAGCCGCCGAGGCTCTCCAGGCAGTGGAGGAGTTAGCAAGGAACACAGTGTCATCTGCGTATGTGGCAAGCAGCGTGTTTCTGGCTACCGGAATCGGCAAATCCGCGGTGTACAATGTGTACAGGGCAGGTCCAAGGACACCTACCCTGCGGTACACCCGCTCCGATGCGGCGGATGTTTGATCGCTCGCCCCTAACTTCCACCATAAATGAACGGCCAAGCAGGTAGGACCTGAGTAGTAAAAACTGCGCCGATGGTAGTAGGGACTTAAGCTTAAAAAGCAGGCCATCATGCCATACGCGATCAAACGCTTGCTGGATATCCAGGAAGACGGCAGAGCTGTACTGCTTATTTTCCAGGGCCTCGAGGACATGCTGTACTACTCGATGAACTTGCTCTGGTGTACCATGGTGATGCCTAAAGCCAAACTGATGATCAGGAATGGCACTCTGGAAGCCACTTACTGCCGACAATCTTCCAAGAAATATTTTTTCAAATATTTTGGAGAAAGTGGACAGCAAGTTGAACACGAACCCGTCGTCGAACCCGAACCCGAACACGAAGCTCAAGACGAAGTTGAACACGAACCCGTCGTCGAACCCGAACCCGAACACGAAGCTCAAGACGAAGTTGAACCCGAAGTGGAATCCATAAGTGAATCCGATCTGGCGATACTGAACATGAAGCCCGATAAATTTGAGGTTAACCTGCAAATTTTCTACGAACTGGCAGAACTATTTGGTTGAGAAGCATCACAGCGAGCGGCTGCTAAAATCGCTGAAAAAACGGAAACTCCTTCACCTGAACTGGGTGTTCAACACTTGCACATTGTGGCGTAGGTTTAGCACAAATCCCAACTATGATCATGATGCCGTGGAGCCACTGGATTGGGAAATCCTAGAAGACCGACTCAAACGTAATCAGTTCAATAATTTCGATGATTTCGTTGGGATGATTCGAGTCATGATGCAAAATGCATTGACTTGTTTTCCGGATCAAAAACACCTCGTTGACTCGGTGAATGGCCTCAAAGAATTTATGGAGTCGCGTTTAGATGAATATCGAACATCAATGAATATCATCAAGAAGCGAGTTAGAGACCGCGTGTCCCAAAAAGATTAACAAAAAAAATAATCCAGTGGCAACAAAATATCAAATATCAAAATATCAGACAATACCAGCAACTATAAAATTGATAAATAAATCATGAAATTTGAAATAAATAAATAAGCAACTGATGACTGTTTCACAATTAACCATATTTATTACATCATATATCAAATATTTTTTACATGTCATTGAGAAAATGGGGAGAAGGCAAATCTGAACGAACAGTGTTCAGATTTATGTTGCTGGGGGTAATTTATTCTTGACGCCTTGACGACAGTGTGGACATCTTGGCCTTCATGACCTGCAGTGATTTCATGGATGCTACAGATTCACATCCATAGTGGAAGGGACCAAAGATTGTTTTGGCATAGAATGGCTATTGGAAAATGACTCCATCATGGACATCAACATCGACAAAAGCGATTCCATATTCTTTTCTTTTGCTGGCAATTAAAATAGTGTGATCTCGCAGAATTTGCACAAGTGAATCGTATATTCAACTCTCGCTCGTTAGCCGCCTTCGATCTGGGAGCTGTGGCGGCCTAAAAATAAGCTACTTTTTTACTTCGAAAACTCATCCTGCAACACTACAAAAACGGATATTCAAGTGCTGTGTGGAAACTGTGCTCAGGTTTCTGCGGAAACATAACTTTAATGCCCGAGTACCACGGAAAAAGCATTTTATAAGCGTATAAAATAAAAGGACTTGGATGACGTTCACCAAAAACCACTTGGACAAGGATCTGGAGTTCTGGAACACTGTTATATTTTCAGATGAGTCCAAATTCACCATATTTGACTCGGAAGGACGGAGCTATGAGTGGCGACAGCCCAATACTGAGCTGAATCCCAAACACGTAAAGGCAACAGTCAAGCATGGTGGAGGAAGTGACATGGCATGGGTATGTAGCTCGGCACCCGGCGTCGGGAATTTTCTTATTGTGGAAACAACAATGGACAAGAATGTGTACTTCAACGTACTAAAGGAAAATTTACTCCAAAGTGCCGAGAAGTTTGGAATCCGACGTACTTTTCGGTTTAACCAGGACAACGATCCCAAGCATATGGCCAAGATAGTACAGTCCTGGCTCATCAGGAACGGCCCCCACATGATAATTCCACCGGCCCAGTCTCCAGATTTAAAGGTTATTGGGAATTTGTGGGCTCTGCTGGAAAATAACATCCGGAAGCACAGAATATCCAGAAAAGAAGACCTAAAAAATGCTCTGCGGGATGAGTGGAGCAGAAGCTACCAGGAAGTTGGTATCTTCCATGAATAATAGGTTAAAGGAAGCTGTTAAGGCTAAAGGATATCATACTTAGTATTAACATCCTTATTTAAGTTTTTATACTCAAAATAATTTATTTTATTTAGATGGGTACAAATAAATAAATAAATATAATAAATAAATGGGAAACCCCAGTTTATTAGGGTCATCCTTTCATATTTATGGTTAATTACATTATTTACTTGACACTGCCCACCTTAAGCTGTGGGCCACTGTATATAACCTAATCACACCAACCGAGGGTGACATCGTTGCTACGATTCTGCAAGCCGATGACTATGTCGTACACGTGCAGAGCTTTGCCAAGCTTCAAACCGAAGAAATCAATGATGTCGGCACGTGAGAGTACCATTAATGCACAGCCATCAATTTCCTGCTCCATGAAGATGGCTGAGTGCTGTGGATAATGCTGCTCAACAAAGTCATAAACCTCTTTGACGCTCCACGTAGAGATGTCCTTCTCTATGCCGCTTATGGCCATGTCTGTTGCAATCAGCTGATAATTCTCGCCATTCTCGCCATTCTCATTGTCCTCAGTTTTGATTAGCGAAGCAGCAGCAGAAGCAGAAGCAGAAGCAGGGGCAGCTGCAGAATCCTCCGACGCCAGTAGGTCAGGAGCTGGCGCAATTTTGAACTCTGGTGATTGCACGCTATCATCGCTGGCTTTATTTGGGTCGGTCTTGATTGGATTCATTGGGCGCTTATTCTCATTGATTGGCGACCAATTTTTCTTGATTGTCGCTGCGCTCTCTGAGAGGTTGGATACAATTTTGGCCGACTTGATGGCAGGAACGTAATCTTCGTCGTCGTCACAACTCTTAATCAGCACTCGCTTGTTTGGCAATGGTTTCTTGACAATGCTAGTTGCAGCTGGATCGGAAGGGACACGCTTCTTGCGGCGACCTTTGGATTTACGGGGCGACAGCTGTGTCGGAAATCTGGCAGCAGTGTCCTCCGATTCCCTCGGATTATAGGAGTGATCGCAGCTATTACATTTCCATTGCATGTCATCCATCTTGGCCGGCATCACACGCGGCCAATGGCAATCCAAGTGGTAGACATTTACGCAGGCACAGCACATGACCAGCTCCTCAGTTGCCGTGTCCGCACTCTTCGTATTGCAAACTCGACAGCGTCGGCATGCAGTACATTTGTATCTCTTGCGTGCATTCGTCAGAATTCCAAACTTCATTGGCAAACATTCAAAGTGCCCTGTGAATCATAACCACCAGTGAATTAAAAATGATTTGGATGTATATTAGTGAGAAGCCAGGCAGCTTACATTTCAGAGCGCACGTCTTGCAGGCGAGAAAGTTGTTTCGATAGCCAGAGCCACGCCTTGGCTCGCACTTGCCGCACGTCATGCACGTATCGATGTTACGCTGCTGCTCCAAGCTTGGCACTGGCTCATCATTAATTGGTTCCTCTTTAACGGTTAAATTCGCCATTTCTGGTAGCGCATCCTGCGGTGGCTGCGGCGATTGTTGCTTCGGCTGCTGGCTGCCATTACTATTTTGTGAGGGTGACGGTGGCTGTTGCTGAGTTTGTGCCGTCGTTGGAGCCGTTAATGAGCTGCGAGGTCCGCGCGATTTGTAATTGTCGGACGGATCGTAAACTTGTTTCGGTTTCTGTTTGAAACCAAACGTCAGAGCAATGTGAACACAAGGTAAGCAACACTTACCTTGACGCGACCCGTGGTGCGCACACTGCCGGTCGTTGTGGTGCCGCCGTTGCTGACATTATTTGCATCGTTGCTATTGCTGGTGCTGCTGACGCTCAGTGCAGTGGTATTCGTCATTTTGATATTGTTGCTGGTGTTGTTCGCATCATCAGCATTGTGTGCAGCAACATCATCCACATCGCCATCAGGGATGCGCTCCATATCGGGCTGCTTAAATGGCTTTTCTGCCATTAAACTAAACAAAACTGTCGACTGCAATGCGCGTTTGCGATGTCTGTGTACAATCCGATAAGTTATCGATACCAGCACATTCGCGTGCAATTTGTAGTCACGCGTTAGAGCTGGAGAATAATCGAGTATTTATATTCGAATATTTTATGGATCGGCAATAATCCCATTTTATTTTATACATATTCATGACAGTAAGTAACGGTGACTACATCAATGACAATTGGATTTCAAACAAAACCTTTATATATACATATATCGAAAAGGACATCAATCAATGAAAACGTAATAATTATTTTTAGCCCATTTAGCCATATGATTATTTTGGATTACTTTCATGTTCGTTGTCTTTTTATGCGTATTTAACAATTTGTAGCGGAAAACATTAAAAATTAAGCAATTCAATAATTATAAATGTACAATAACTTAACTAACAATTAATTTATTTTCAACTAGATATATGTAGACTTGATGTGCGATTTGTGGGCACAGAGAGCCTAGCCTCCAGAGTTGGAAAACAAACACGAAGTTTTTAGCTTCAATCGATCTTGATGCGTCGTCCATACTTCCAGAACAAATGCATCAGATCCCGATGTGCCAGAGCCCAGGCAAGCAAACATAGAATGCCAGAGGCCAGACCAACGCCTATATGCGTCCCAAACACCGCATTTCGATACTAAAGAAACAAACAGACATTCCATTAATCAGTGATGGTAACTAATAGGAATCCACTTACGCAGTAGCATATCAGGCCGGCAATCAGTAGGGTGCTACCAAATAGCTTGCCGGGCCAAAGTCCTTGGAGTGGATTCAGTCCGAGCGGCTGATACTGGCGGTGGATGTACCAAGTGCTATACATAATGCGACCCATCATATTGATGCAGTTGGCAAAGATGAAGCCGATGGGTCCAAAGGTGCCCGTCAGAATGTACGACAAGACAAGGAAACTTATTGAAAATATGGCCATCAGGTAGTTGTACTTGTCAATGTCGCGGCTGGTGTTCGTCGCAAACATGTAGCCCTCGCTGATCCCGTTCACGGATAGCAGATAGATGGCCAGGCAGTGCCACTGCAGCAGACGCTGCGGCAGACCGCCGGCAACGAAATCCTCGCCGCCATACAACAGCAGCAGAGTGTGCGAATAGCTCTGGCCAAAGGTGAACGCCAGCAGGCCAATGGAGCTGACGCCCAGCAGTAGATTGTTCAGCACGCTACTGGCCTGACGCACCCGCTCCGGCGGCTGCTTGGTCAGGCGTGTGTCGCGTGCAATGGTCTGCGTGAAATAGAAATAGGAGCTGTCCTCGATCGGCCGGAATATGAAGCGTGCCGCCATGCTGCCCAGATTGTTGACCACATCGTAGGTGGCTTGCTCGCCAAAGCTGAGCACCGGCGACACAGACATCACATACTTCTCGCCCTCGGTGAGTATCTGCTTGAGCACACCCTGCTTGACAAAGCTTAATGTCAGCGTTTGCAGCTCTCTGTTGAAATACGCGCCATCACCGGAGCAGCTCAAAACACCCGGTAGCAATTCCGATAGCTTTGTGATCGGAAAATCATCCATATGCTCGAACAGAGAGCGCTCCCAAGAGCTCGCTTCCTGTATTACCTTTGTCTTGCCGACTGTCTGCTGCTGGTACAGTTTGTAGCGATTAAACCGCTTAATGTAGTAAAGAAAGAAACCGTACTGACCCAAAACAATAGTTACAGCGCTTGACAGCTGAGCGATGGCAAAGGCGTTAATAGCCACACTACGATCGCCAATGACTATCCACAGAAAGATGGCCGACCGCACAAGGATGTGCAGCGTGTTAAGCACAATTTTGAGCTTGACAAAGCAAAAGACTTGCGCCACGAACACCGCCGACTCGGCCACAAGCTCCAGGACACAGGACAGCGCCACCGCATAGCAGGCAAACTCATATTGTGCGCTATATGGTTCATCCACAGCTGACAGCCATTGAAGCCAGATGTACAAACACGGAACGCACAGAGCGGCGCAAATAGGCACCCTAAATGGTAGGAAGATAGTGAGAGCAATTAGAAGATGAATGGAAAGCACTATACGATCGTTATCGGTCTGTCTGTCTATCATCTGACTTACGTAAGCCACATCTGATTGATCAACTGCGCCCAAGAGCACTTGTCGCGCTGCTGAGAATTGGCGCTCAGCGCTGCCCGGTTGATTGCTTCGCGCGACAAGAAGAGCAGCGTGCTCTCGAGCAGCAGCAGGCGCACATTCATAATGCCAAGCACTTCGCGACCTACATTGCGCACAATGTACGCATTGATGCCGAACGTTAGGATGCGGCACAGTATCTGCAATATAAAGAACAAATGACAAATGTGCAAATGACGAATGGCAAATGACAAATCGAAAACACGTCTGCAATTCTGACTCATGCATTTTGTGTGTTTGCCAGGGTTTTTGTCCTCACCTGAAAGATGATACTGAAACCAGCGCCCCACAGGCTGCTCTCTAGCACATTGCGCGCCATCGCAAGTTGTTTTTACTTAGTGGACATCAACTGCTAAATCATAGCGTTGATGAGCAAAGCAAATCAAATCAAGTGCCAACAAAATAACAACAAAAATCCATCCAGGTGCTCGAAAAGCGATAGCATAACATCCCAAAATATAATAATCGATAAGTAAGCAGCTGATTTAATATGCGGCTATACCAGTTGGCAGCACCAAATTCCTTCGCTAGAGGTGGCATCATCTGCGCATTTAATTTAAATTCAGGTTAAAACAGTAACAGATATTGGGATTAATTACGAAAATTACCAATTACGAAATTAGAAATATATTTTGAATATCACTAATAAATTTATCGAAATGTTGGAATACATGAAGTAACCAAAAAACTTAATTACAAACAAAAAAAACTTAGTTAATAGCAAATTGAATTTCAGTTACTTAAATAACAAATATAAAATAAATATTAACATAATAAAAGTATATATAATATTAGAACATATATATATTATTAAACAATAATGTAATCTGTAATCTGTTCCATAAATTGTGTGGCAAATACCCACTGTCGCACAGCGTCCTTGCCATTCAAATAATTTATTTTCACCGCAATTCACCGTTTTAAAATCATGTCCTTTGCGCTAATCGGCCGCCACTCAATGAAGTTGTCTTGTATTTTCTTGTTTTTTTTTTTGTTTTTATTTTTTGCACAACGTTAAACTGGTTACAACAACTTTCGTTGGGATTGCGTCGCCGAAGAAGTTGTTCACTCTGAGGCCGCTCAAGACAGTCAGTCAGCTTTTCAACTTGGCCAGAGTCGGTCGCTTGTCGCGCTGCAATCTCTGCACAGCCTGAGACGTGATTCGCGGTTAACCGTTGCTTGCTATTGCAATTCGTTTTCTGTTTGGTTATTTTTTTGTTTTGTTTTTTTTTTTTTATTACTATTTATATTTTGTTTTGGAAAGGTGCGCGCGTGTGCCGTGCGCTCTCGTTTTTGGGAAAAATACGAGTGAGTGTTCTGCAAGACGAAGCGTGAAGTGCAGCACGCTGTTGTTGTTGTTGCTGCTGTTTTTGTTTTGTTGTTGTTGTTGTTTGTCATGTGTTTTGTGGCAAAAGCATGCGGAAAATCTGATCTGATCTGACGGCTACAATATAAAGCAATTGCGCAATGCGATAAAAACAAAAAACATACAAAAAGATATCGTTTGTATCAGTAGCTGAGTATCGGTTACAATTCTTCGCTCGTGTGACTCTTTTCAAACAACATAACTAACTGCTGAGTGACCAAGCCGTTTGCAAACTGGTTGCACACACTGCCCTAAAGCACCACCCCTACTTGTGGTCTTATTATTGTTTTTTTTTTTTTTTTTGTTTTTGTTACCTGCATCAGTGCAGAAAACACGGTCATGTTCATTGCATGCAGTTGCTGCTGACGCTTAAGCTGCCTCTCAGTAAAAATAGACGCCGCCAAAAACACCAAGAGCGCCACTACTAGAAGCATTGAAGAAGAAGAAAACGCTGCTTCAGGATGTCGGACATTTACTACTGCAGTAATAGCCAGGTGAGTTGTTTATTAACAACTTAATCGATTTTAATCTCAATTAACTGGCGCGCCATTTGTGTATAGCTGTATAAACAGTTTGCATATAAAAAGCTGGCAAAGGCTACAAATTGAAATCAAGTAATTATTTTCAATATCAAAAGAATTTGTGTGCAATTAAAATACAATTTTCAGAAAATTAAAATGTTCATAAATTAGATTCACTTCTTAGGATGAAAGTGTTACATATTTCGAGATATTACTGCAGCTGGAAAGTTGAGGCTGACAGGTGTTGTACAAATTAATCTTGTTTATTTATTTCGAATGCTTTTGTTTTTGTTGGTCAGTGATTCAGTCAAAAGACGCAACTCGGTCATTTTTGTACAAGTTAAACGGCTTGGGAAAATTTGTTGCGACGCTGATAATTAATCACCCAAAAGTAAAAGTGCTACAAAAACAAAGAAAGCTACTGGTCGTTCGATTATATAATCGGTCTGTCGCATTGTGCCTATCGATAAGGCGTCGATTATGCTGGCAAAGTAACGGGACAACAAGTCACAATAGTTTTGCACAAGTCACAATAGTTTTGCACAAGTCACAATAGTTATGTGCGTGTTGAAACAATACAAGCCGCACACAAATACACACAAGATGCTGGCAACTGTGAAAATTATGGAAATGTGGCACGCCCCGCAGAAATTTGATGGTCAGCAAATTTGTAGTCGGCAGTCCACATCCACCAGCCAGTGAAAGTTCGTCCCGTTATAAGCTAATTTGGCTTAGTAACTTACTTTTCTTGGTAACGTTTTTGGTGTTGTTGTTGTGGTTTTGTTGTTGTTGCTGTTGTTGTTTTGTTGTTGTTGCTGTTGTTGTTTTGCTGCGACAGCTATTTTTGTTATTGTTGTTGCTTTGGGCGCATGGCCGCTCAACATCTTGCCGCCTATTTTATTGCTGTGCCTCGCTGCTGTTTTGTATCAAAAGAAATCAAAAGTTTTGCTGAATGCGTTGCCGAAGTCTTTTTTTGTTCGTTTCTTGTTGTTGTTATTGTTATTTTAATTTGCAACTAATTTAGTGGAAAATGTTTATTTTTGTTTTGTATTCTGTTTTTTTTTTTGTTTTGCATTGACTGCAAACTTAATGTCATGTCTGAATTTGTTTTGTGAATTTAAGTTTGGGAGACTTTTGTCTTTTGTTTGCTTGGAGCCGGCGGTGAGAATATTTCCAATGCAAAATATGTCTCTGTTCACAGCAACAACAACAACAACAACAACAATGCAGTCAGCAAGCAGCAGCAACTAATCAACCGCCGACCAAATTTTTGTTGTTTCTTAATGTTTGTTTTTTGTTTCCTGCCAGTTATTATAATATTTTGTGTATTGTTGCAGGGCTTGCAATATTGTTGTTGCATTGGGCAATTTACAGTTTATGATTGTATCCATAGTTTGTGTTTATAAATATGCATGCTGTATGAGTTTGTGTGTGTGTGTGTGTGTGTGTGTGTGTGGCAAACAAACATTCCAATGAGTCTAGTCTAGACTGCAAAGTTGACTCGCACAGCCAAAAGTGATTGCTGCGACAACATTAACAACAAAAACGACAAACTCGTTTGGCTTCAAAAAATAAAACGCAACAACTTTCAGTTGTCGGTTGGTCTGCGGCAACTTAAAGCTGCGCTTATCTTGCCTTTTTTTTTTTTTGCCATAATTGTTGCTGTTTTGGTTTTAGTTTGGCTTTTTCTTTGCACAATCGCCAAAGGTGAAGCCAGCGGCTACGCTGACGCCATCGCCATCAATATAGCACCAACTCCTGATTTCGACTTTTCTTTTGTTTATATTTATAAGCATTTATGCATTTTGAAATGCACAAGGTGCAATTTCAGTTAATTTTTTTTTTTTTTTAAATTTTTATTACAATTTTATAACTACAACTTTTAAACAAGAAAATTTATTTTGCGTGGATTTCTTTTGGTAAAGATTTTTAAATACATTGAATTCCTTTTGCTTTACATATGTACATATTTTGGGCAATCAATCAATCAGTCGATCCCATTCCACAAAATGCCGCAGTCATTCAAATCGAATGCTTTCAAGAGAGTGAGAGTAAATGCAAGCACTTAAATGCTTTGATGTTGTATTTACGTATTATGTATGTGTGTGTGAGTTACATGTTCAAAAGTTTAAATCAACATTTCACACCAGAAAATTATAGCACCGATTTGTGGTAGCCGCTTTAGCAACTGCGGAGTTTTCTACTCAAATTTTGTAGCCATGTGCTGCAACAGGTTCAACAGCAAATAAAACAAGAACAACAACAAGAACAACAACAACAACAACAACAACAACAACAATAGCAGCAGCAGCAGCAGCCATAATAAAATGTTGCCATTTGCCAAATGCCACTCTGCAGGCAAACAATAACAACTACAAAAGTCGCAGCAACAGCTGAGACTAGAAAAAAAATGGATAATAGCCAGTGTTGTATACTTATCGAAGGCATGCTCTGTTTTGTTTGCTTTTTTCTTCTTATTTTCATTTAAGCTTTTCAGCTTAAGCTCACATATACATATGTATGCATGTATGCATGTGTGTGTGTGTGTGTGTATGCATTTATTTATACAAAATGTATGTGTGTGTGAGTGCAGAAGTCGAGCGTCAGCTTGATTGACCTTTCATTATGGGCTACCAGCATCGAGATCTGGCCACCCGCTAAACGACCACTAATGGCAAAGCGGTGTGCACACACACACACACACACACACAGTTGCGTGAACTTTCTCTGTTTATAAGAAGAGGAAGAGGAAAAGAAAGAGAAATATAATAGCAGCAGCCGCGGCTTGAGAGACTTGAGTCGACGTTTTGTGGGCTAACATTTTTCTTATTCTAAGAATGTCATTGAAATAAATTAGAAGCAAAAGGCAACACGCTTCCAACCAACCAAACAACAACAACCACAACAACAACAACAATAATGATCATAGCCTACAACAATATAACAACAACAACAATCACATGCAATTCAAAACTCTTAACGTGTCGTCGACAGCACTTCGGATTCGGCCTCGAGTGCTGCTGCTGCGACTGCTGGCAAAGAAAGTAGCACAATTCATTGGCAGTGCCTGGTT